>CM056994.1:14852862-15452862 GCA_029891345.1 Dryococelus australis | reverse complement strand
ATTATTTCTCTTGCCTTTATTTCTAATCATGAACTGTGATTCATTAAGTGTAATATCTGTTTTTAGCAAAGCAAATATTCGTCCTACTAGTGGCAGCCAATTTTACTAACAAATATTTAAATCCAGGGTTATAAATTCCATCCTGCCATCCTTCTCTGTGAATGACTGCAGAACACACAAAATAATTGCTAAAAATTAGAGTCTTGGAGCATTCGTAGCAGTTATTGACCACAATTCACCGTAAGCAACTTTTGTGCCTGTGATTCTAGGAAACTACTAGCTCTGGGGTTAGAGTGGCTTGTATAAACCATGGAGTTATACTAAACTGCGATTGCTACTGAACCACCAATTGCAGTGAAGCTTCTGTCTTGAAATGCAACTGCTACCAGGCCGCCAATTGTGGAGCAGTTCTTTTATCTGCGACTAAAATGCTTAATTTTTTTCTGCGGCCAATCACAGAATGTGACTCGCTCTGAAAGCAGGTACAACGGTTAAGCTGAACTAAATTGTGACTGCTCTAGCCTCACAGATGAAGAGCAGTTTGTCTATTACTGCCAAAAATAGATTTTACGCAGCTTGCGAAGATCAGTTTTATGATACCATGTTTGTTATTATTTAAAGTATTAATTACCTTTGCATTGTAATATTACGTTGGTGTCTTTACTGAAAAGAATGAAATAAGTGACAAACATGGATGTTTTACAGCAATAACAGTAATTTCGTAGAGTGTGCAGATCAATTTTTTCTAAAAGCCATATCTTTTAAAAAGCCTTCATCTAACATACTTTTTTCTAAATGAAATTCTCTCACATGCATTGCTTGCAACTGCTTACACTTTCGTAGTTCGAATTGTTTATTGCATTTAGTATAATAATAGGTAATAGAATAACTAGTAGACAAAATTTTTTTATGCCAGTAATAAAGTGAATATATTTATACTTTCATTGGCTCCCACAGTATATTCTAGTAGTTTGTGGTATAGAATCTTTTGATTGTGATTAGATCACAGTTAAAAATAGCAATCACATTTATTACTGTGACTACTAAATATCTGTAAAGCCTATCATACTGTAAAATTTTTCTGTCAAACTGTTTCCAATAGGTTTAGTGAAATAAAGTTGGACAGTTATGACGTCATTAAAACGTCATAAACGGCACTATATTTGTCTGAGAAAGTTGGATGACTTCAGTTTATATCAAATATTTGAAGATTGGATAATAGGCTCTAAAATTTCTTTCAGGTTTGACGGTCTCAGCCAATCAGAATCAAGTACAACAAAAATGGACCTCAAGAAACTTTAAAATAAAGAACAATTGCTAGAAATGAAGTAGGTTATGAAGATAATTAATTTATGTAGAAGTTGTCCGGGCAAGAATGCTATTATAAGTGAATATTGCAAATAATATTACGAAATCAAAGGCATTAAATTTCATTGAGCAGGAAACATATGTGATAAATAAATTTTGAATTAAGTAAAGAAGCTAAAATAAATTTCATTTCTTCCTGTAATGGACAACATAGAAAAACAAATGTAATATCTCACTAAGAAAATCATTTAAAAATAATAATTGAAATTAGATTATCCCGGTACAAAAAAATTTGACAGTGTGACAAACTCTTAAACATATTCAAGATTATTTGATAAAATCTGCCGGAAGGAAAATTTGATGGCCGTATTTTGTCTTTAAATTTTTTTTTGTCAAATATAGTTAAAGGTGAAAATTTGACACTGTGACAGGGGCTATAGTTCCATCTCTATAGTTAGGAAACAATCAAACACGTTATACATAGTGTGACTTTTCAAACGTTCTGTTCAAAAAGTACGATGATACTGCAAATAGACTATAAGGAACTTTCCGGTCAAGTTGAAGTACGGACTCTCTGAAGTTGGGGGTGAAATCTTCATGGCCCAAGTAATATTCTATTTGAGTGCGCCGTTGCCGATAGTTCTTTTTTCCTTCCAACTTCTCAATCATGAAGAAATTGTTCAAACTGGCCATTATAGCAAATAATTTGAAACACGTCTAAAACACAACACAGCTGCTGGGAGCACAATTTTTGACTCCTGTAGACAGACATGAAGCATACTGACAATTTTTTTGACTGAGCTTTTCATTTATTTCCTTTGCAATAAATATACATTGTCTAAACCCACAGAACACACGCGCATTACTGAACGTTCTGGGCCCATAACCTGTTGAAATTTAAAATGATTACGATTTGAATAAATAAAAGCAACCATGATTTCTATCATCTCTCTTTAATGCTACCACCATATACACTGGCTAATTACGCTGCCATTAGGCCATACTACTACTAAAACAAAAGAGGAAAGCCAGAACCAAAGATATGACATATACCACGTAATAGCACCGAGAATTACAACTAGCATTGGAGGGTAGTAGACCGGGAAATACAAGTTCGACAACCCAGAAATGGTGGACGTATGTACCCAGGGAAACACGTGAAGTAGTAATGAAGTACGGACACGACAGCCTAGAACATGGTCACCCGGGTTCAGAACCGACGCGGAGGAACGTTCAGAAATGTTTTCGTTGGCCAGGTGTGCAGAGAGATGTGCATCAATACGTTCAGAATTGTGTTACGTGTAAGACAAGGAAGCCGCGGAGAACAGACTGTGACCCACCACAACAATCCCGCCAACCAACTGAGCCTTTCAAAACTGTCGTCCTGTACCCCCGTCCCAAGAGTGGGAATCATTTTCTTATTGTAGTGACATACTTGTTTACCAGGTGGATAGAGGCTTTCCCCGTTAGTAATGTCTGTGCACACAATGTAGTGCACGTCGTGCAGAGCGAGCTACCCCGAGTATTTGTTGACCGATAACGGCACCCAGTTTGCGGGGAGAAAATGGAGGAATATTAAACTGCCTGGGGAACCGAACACAGTACCAGCCTGGCCTACCACCCCAGGGCGAATCCACGTGAGAGCCGGAACCAAGATGTCAAGATACAGTTGCGAGTCCGGTTAGGAGCAGACCACACAAGATGGGCTGAACTCATTCCAGAGGTTGGCGTTTTGTGTAAGGAACAGGGTTGATGCGGCAACAGGAAAAACACCCGCGGAGATGGTGCGAGGCTGCAAATTGCGTGCGCCCGGAGAACCCCGCGAAAACACCCTGGTACTGCCCGAAGACATCGTAGTACACCAACAACAGATACATGAACATGCGAGGAAGAACCAGGAGAAGCATTGTAACACGTAGGTACCGGAGTGTAGGAGGCAACCACTCGAATTAATGCCCGGGATGTACATGTACGTAAGAGAGAATCCGTTGTCCGAGGAGATGAAAAACCATTGCACAGGGCTAGCACCCAGATGGGTTGGACGGGTAGGTGATTGGGAAAATGGGAAATTCCATGTTCCTAGTGAAACTGGGACAGAGACGTGTGATGAAACGACACAGCGACAACGTGCGTATAGCCCGCACACCTGTAGTGAAGAGAGGCAAGGAGACACTGATAAGCCCAGTACCTCAGCAGGATAATTGTTTCTGAGTGCTATGTATTTCTTTGGCAGGGTCAAAATATGCTATAAAGTATAAAAAATGTTCTTTTCTCAATGTTGTGCAATGTTTGCTTTTGAAATTTAAAGTGTGCGCTACGCAGAAGAACAGGACACTGATATTCAGGCGAGAATGCCTTCAAAAGAAATTTATTTAACAATAGTATTTTCAGATTTAAATTGTTTTGATAATTTTGTAATAAAATGCTTTGTGTGCCATTTAATTTCACATAATATTTCTCACTAGGCATGCGTAGCACTTCCGCTTGTGTGAACCCCGTAGACAGCCATGGCAGTACGTGCAACCCCAGCCTTTGGGCAGTCGTTTTAGGGAACTGGAGAGGTAAGAAGCACGGGTGAAACAAACACACAGAACCCACAGTATCCCTTAGTCTCAAAGTGCGGTGTCTGGGAAACACAGCTGGCGCCCATCTACCAGTAAATAAACAGTGTATTCGTTCGTCTTCGTGTCTCACCCGACGGCATCAATTTAAATACTACATATAAAAACAAAAGTTAGGTCATTCTTCCATTTATAGCAATAATTCTCTTTGGAGTTGTGTTTATTTATTTGGTTACCTAGGGCAATATTTAAGTTCCTATTTATATTTAAGTTTTAGAACACTCTCTGTCCTTACTTCAAAGAAGCCAGACATGTTTGAATTTTTACACGGAATGATTGCAAAGTTGTTAGGGGGCGCGGATTTTGAAGAGATCCCAAGAGGCGCCTGAAATGATAATTTTTCGAGTGCTTGAAAGTTGCAGATGCCACCGGAGGAATGAAGCTTTCCTGGGCCGGGAATGATGCCACCTACACCTCCCACCTTGCCAGCCTACTATGCAAACTGTAAGATGACTACATCCAGTTGCTTCAAATAGTAGTTTTAACTATGTCTTGGCCAAATTATCTAGAATTTATGCAAAATTTAAACTTTTCATCCTATCTTCCGAGTGACCATTAAGAGACCTTTAAGTGCTTACAACTGAAGCCGCTGTGGAAATTATAAAATTCCCAAACGTAAGAAAATTAGTGAATTATGATATCTGTTTGTATTATAAACCTTTCAGATATACATACACTCGCAATTAGGCTACCGCCCGGTGGCGAGCTCTCTCAACTCTCCTTCACCCAACCAACTCCTTTTCCACTTCCTTCCTGAATTTACCAATCCCTCTCACATATACCAGTTCCTCCCTCAACACATTCCACTCCCTCACAGACCTCACAAGCATGGACTGCCTACACCGCTCCGTTCTCCTCCACACCCTCTGAAGCTTCTCACTGTTGTTTCCTCTTCCTCTAACCACCCCCTTACTTAGCTTGCAGTGTAGCCCTCCCCATCCTCCCTCTTCATTCACCACCCTGTACATCCTGACTAACAGTTCAACTTTCCTCCTGTCCTTCAATGAGCTCCACCCCATTTCTTTCATCATCACTGATGGCCTATAGTTCCCTTCTTCCTCATCATCCTGCCCTTGCCTTCTCCACCTACCATTCACCCAATTATCTTGCTGCCCTTCTCTGCACCTTTTCCAGTTCTCGCACCTCCACATACGCGCCCCATACTGCTGCAGCATATTCTAACATTGGCCGTACCATTGTGCCATACGCCTTCTCCTTCACCTCACAGCTGACTCCATTCAGCACCCTTCCCAGCATACCCAGAGTCCTTCTTCCCTTTGCAACCACCCTCTCTACCTGTTTTTTTTCCATCTAAGGTCTCCATGCAGTACAATCCCTAGATACTTATATTCTGCTGCTTCTTCTATCTCTTGTCCCTCCCATCTGTACATGTCCCTGCTTATCATCTTCTCCCTTGTGAACCTCACTACCTTAGTTTTCCTTACATTTATCTTCATTTTATTTTTCCTGGTCCACAACCATATCTTATCAATGTCCGCCTGCTAATCCCCCCCCCCCCCATTTTTTTTCGCCTCTACCACTTCAGCATACACAACACAATCATCTGCAAACAATCTTATTTTTCCCCTAATCCCCAAACCCATGTCATTTACCATTAGGGAAATGACAAAGGACCCAACACGCTTCCCTGTGGTACCCCTGACGTAACTTCCTCTTCCTCCGATATTGCCTCCCCCACTTTCACCCTCTGCCTTCGCCCCCTGAGAAAGCCCCCTATCCATTCCACTACCCTCCTGTCCGGTATCAGCGCCTTTTCCTCATCAATGTCCCATGGGGCACCTTATCAAATGCCTTCTCAAAATCTATGAAGCAGGCATCCACCTGCTTCCCCTCATCAACTACCTGCACCAGATCCTCTAATAACCCAGTCAGCTGAGTCACACATGAGTATCGCCTCCTGAAACCATGCTGGGACTCCTCCAACCAATTCCTATTGTTCATTACCCTCACCACATACTGCACCACCAGCCTCTCCATTACTTTTCCTGTACTTGATGTGAGACTCACCGGTCTGTAGCTGCCAGGCCTCCTCCTATCCGCTCCCTGCTTGTGTATAGGTACCACCATAGCATCCTTCCAATCTTGTGGTAACTTACCCTCTCCTAAGGAATTTTAAACAGCACTTATAAATATTTCGCCAACTCCTTGCCACCAAACTTTAGTGCTACGTTTTCTATCCCATCTGGACCCCCTGCCTTACTGCTCTCCAAACCCCTAATTACCTTTTCTATCTCCCACTCCCTCATCTAAACCTTACTAAACACCCCCCGAAACCCTGTTTGCCCCACTATTCCAACCCTCCTTTGCCTCAAACACTGACAAGTACTGTCCTTGCAGCATCTCCAATTTTTCTTGGTCATTTGTCGCATGCCTACCATCCCTTCCTGTTAGCAGAGGGATCCCTTCCTCTCCTCCCCTTAACCACCTAACTTACCTAAACAATTTCCCCCATTCCTTGCCTTTTCCTTCTTCCACCATGTTCCCCAGAAATACATTCTTTGCCTGTTTGATCTTCCTTTCAAGCTCCCTACCCATTTGTTTCATCATTTCCTTAGATCTTATCATCCCTTCATTTCTCCACTTGGCATGTAATTTTCTGCACTTCTTCTTCATTTTCAAAATCTCCTGTCCATAATATGGCAGATCTCCCCCAGTCCGTAACCTTTTCATTGGCACAAATTTCTCCAACATAACCTCCATTAATCCTCTAAACTCCCTCTCCACAACCCCTCTACACCCTCCTCCATAGACCATTTTTTAAACCTGTCTCTCAGGAATATTTCTGCCCCCTTCTTGTCTCCTCTCCCATACTGCCACACCAACCTTTCTGCCATTTGCACTTCCCTCATCCTGCCAATCCCAATGTCCACAACCGGGATATGATGGTCGCTTATACCATCCAATACTATTGCACCAACTACAGCATTCCTAGGTCTGACCAACACCACATCCAGCAATGACCCAACATCCTCCTCATTCCATCTCGTAGGTGTTTCTACTATCTGGACCAATCCTCTGTTGACTAACTGTGCTACCATTCTCTGCATCATGCTACCCATTCCTTCTGTACCCTCTACCCATTTCACCCCTGGCATATTCAAATCCCCTGCTACAACAACCCACTGCTTGTCCTTTAGTCTATCTACTCTCTCCTTGATCATCTCAATTGCCTGCCATCCCTGTCCTGGTGGTCTATATGCTTCCAGCAAAGTGATTTTCCTATTACTACCACCATTCAATTTAATTTCCATTATCTCGACATCCTCACTAACCCATTCTACCGCCCCTTTTAACCATTTCCTTACACACACCATTATTCCTTCTCCTCTCCCATCCCTGTCTCTTCTGAAGATGGTGAACTCATCCTGCTTACACTCTATGTCCAGTACTTCCTCAGTCAGCCAAGTCTCCACAGCTACCACTATATCCGCCCCATATCCTTCAACCTTTCCCCAGAAGCCCTCCAGCTTGTTGTACACACTCCTTCAGTTCACCAACATTATCTTTATACTAGTACTCTGCTTTACCAACCTACTATTACAGTTCTAGCATTTCCCACATACCCCTCAATAAAAATTTTGTAAGAAAAGATGTTGATATTGCAAAAAGTTTCATTTTCTTTGGGCTGAATAAAATGTGCAGCATCATAATTTTAGTTTATTCACAATTATTTAATGTTGTCACTCCATCGTAAATGTCATTAAATTAAAATCATTGTTGTTCCTCTTTGTTTTATTCAAATCATAGTATTACATATTTTAAAGGATTTATGACATTTGCATTGTCTTATACATCACGTTACACAATGTCTGCTCTTGGCGTCCACGTACAATTTTAATTGACATTCATTTTATGTTATAGGCTACTTGTAGTAATTATATTTAACAAACAGTCTGTTAAACCAGCAATGGAGTAATTCCCCAAAAACAGTGATTCAAGGTACGCCGGCTTTTCTTGTTTTAAGTGTAGCCCCCTTGCACTGAAAAATACTGTTTGTGTATTGGTAATATTGTGAATTTAGGTATTGTTCGATTAGGTCGTTTTGCAATTTACCGGGTAGTAGATTTGGGCAGATGGGCTCAAGTGTACTTCCTGATACCAAAATCTATAAATGCTGAAAGTGTGCCCGCCCGAAAACCCCAACATTCTCTTGGATGCCCAGTCAGATTGGGGAGAAACGAAAAAAAATTTGGTCATCAACGCCATATTGGTGACGTCATAACCTGTATGTAAACACATGGTATCGGGTTGTAAACTACTCCCTAATTCTCAAAGAGGGTGTACCATTCGTTAATAGTTACCTACCTGTATCAACAGTACAGATCGCTTCATGGTTAGAATCAGTTCCGACTCAGGTTCACTTTCTTCCTTCTTAAAAAAACTTAGCAGTCCAGACAGTAAAACATAATACTTTGGGTTACTCCTTCGGTTGTCGGCGTTTCGCAAGGTCAAGAAAGTGGGTATCCGTTCGGGCCACTTGAAAGTTCTACCGTATAAGCATTTTACATTGGTCTTATATAATACAGTTTCACTTACAAGTCGAAATGTCGGGAGCCTTAAATATAATTTTATACAATTTAATATCGCTGACATTGTACAACCTCCTTCAAAACAAAAAAAATTAATCTCAGAATAAACATCAATCTCTCTCTCTCTATCTACAATACAATGCCGCGTCCGGGGCATAAATATATACATGGCCAGAGACAAACGCACGTATAGCCAGGGATACGATTAATCTTGAAAATAATGATTACGTCATTAACTAACTCTACGGCGAAAACGTCAAAATCGCGAATAAAGCAGAAATTCAAAGACCAGAAAACTCAGCAAACGTTCAGACGGCACACACGCACACAAAATGATGTCACACCTCAAAAATCCGAATGGTCCAACGACGCCTCGGCCATTGTCAAATTTTCGCCTTCAAGTATTTACAATAAAATTTGAAGACAAAATACAGCTATCAATTTTACTTCCAACTAATTCTATCAAACAATCCTGAATGTGTTAGACAATGTGTCACTGGCAATTTTTTTGCTGGGAGAATCTAATTTGAATTACTATTTTAAAAAATTGTATTCATAATGATATATTTCTTTCGATATCTGAGAATGTATAGTTAAGTGCTGGTTGCACCATCGTGGTTCGAAACGCGATCTGAGATCTTATCTAAGATCGACACAAAAAACTGTTGCACCATTCGAGTTCAGAGCTGGACTGGAGATTGAGATTAAGTTCATTTCGAACCGCTGAAATTGGCGATTTCAAATCTCGATCCGAGCTCAGCAGCCACCGGCCGCGGTTACACGGGATGCAGAACAAGTTCAGCTATTGAAGAGAACACATTACCTTGGAAGTTCAGATCGCAGTAGTATCACATTCAAAATGAACTGTTTTCATAACTCGTTTTGAACGACTTCTCATCTCTGCTGCGCTCCTATTGGCTGTTTCGACGCAAACAATGTAAATTTTTTTTCTGAATTTGGCGGGAATTCCTGCACTTGTTAAATTAACTTAAATTTTAGGTTGAATACTAATACCCATGTATTATACCATTGCAGTAAAAGTGTAGATTTCATAACAATTAAAAATACCAATAATGATAAATGTTGGAGGCTGTTATAATTAAATATCATACATTCTAAGTTCAATGTTTGTTGATGTTAGAACTGCCTTCCTTTTTTTTCCCCTTTGCGCGTGTAACTGCAGTAACACGTTCTATTTTTAAACTTGTTAAGACATGGCTACTGAATGTATTTAGCTGAATGTTTTTAATAGCACTCGTGTAACCACGACCATCATCGACAAATGTAGTTTGAAAATACGCCAACCGCTCCAGACTAGCTCGAAAATCCGTCTGGGTACAGTCGCCTTCAGCGCTGGTGGAACACAACACCGGCACCACCTCGGTGTGCAAACCGAACTGATTGAATATTAATCAGTAAAATTCGTACAACAATAATTCACTTAAAACAGATAACAAGGCACATCTAAGTGAACAATACACCTACTTCCATGACGTCATATATGAGGAACAAATAGTAAAGTTTGTCTCATACTAGATATCGATATCTCTATTAGCAACCAAGATCGAAGAAACAGATATCCAGAATCATGAAATTTCGTAGGTTCGACACTTTTACATTGGAACCAAGATAAAACTGGATCTCGGATCGCGGCGATGTTGGTACAACGGGCCCTAAATGTTCGAAACTCGAATGCGAAGTGTATGCATTATTTGAACTTAGCTTTCAACTTTCCAAAATAATATTTCCCTCAGCAATTCTCAGTTGATCATATTTAATAAATTATTCATATTGCTGAATTCTTTTAGGCTGCAATACATTTATAATCAAAATATCGAAGTTTTATTAAATTAATAGTTATTTCATAAAATAAGAAAACATTAATAAAATATTTTAACACTAAACTAAATTGTTTGCAAAAGTTTCAGTATAATTAATAGTTGCTAAATATGTGTCGCCCTATCTTTTTTCTAATATTGCTCACCAATATAATTCATATACAAACAGAAGTTTACTGCAGAGGATCCTACCTCCAGATTGCTTGGTTAACATATACGCCGATCATGCAGAACAGACAATCAGAAATGGTACTTGATGAGCTCGAGGAAAGATCAGACATCGCGATATTTCCCAGAAGTTAACTAGTTCACATGTTTTATGCTACTAACATCGTGAATAATAGGCGTGTATTGACTTAAATGTAAAATATAGTTTAATGTATGTATTTATAATGAAATACGTGCATATAAGGTTTTAAGTTATTGAGAATTTCAGAAATTAAAAGGTTACAAAATATGTAAAAAATTCGTAGTAACTGAGGAAAACATTTCAACAATACACGTCTAGAATAATATTGACTCAATTATTTGGCACCGAATTCAGGTACGCAAAGCATGAACATTTCTAAAAGTAAAGGGATAGACTTCCATCTCACACTCACCCAGCTAAATTACAAATGTGCTGTCCACTATTCACCAGTGGAATTCTCATCGTGGCTCCTAAAAATAATCAAAATATTAATAACTGTTGAACAAGGTCTCTCAAAGCTAAAGCTAAAGCATGGTGCCATATTACTTTAGAAATTCGAAGTCGCACTCCATCGTGGTGTTCGGATATCTGACATGCGGCCTAGCAGAACATGCCATGGACGAGTAGTTGCTGAGCTAGTACCTGCAGGAATCGCCTAAGGTAGAGCGCCAGAGGGCTAGCAGCTCACGACCCAGCTGACTTAAGAATATACCTCCAACACCCATCACATGATGCACTGCGATGAGAAGGGGTGAGGGGAGAGGCAAAGAGTAGGGAAGCTGACCTTAGTAGCAAGAAGCTAAACCATCGGTTCTGTGCATGGTAAATAGCCATTCTATTCGCGACAGCTCAGCAGCACCGTCGCAACCTCTCCTGCCCTAAACGATCCGAAGAAAAGGAACTTGAAGAACAAGAAGAGTCGAAGAAAGGTGAAAGTTTCATAGAGGGAACAGTCTCCCCAATCAAACAGTACAGTTCACAACACAACAGGTATAACAACCCTTCTTGAGTAGCAATCACGTAAACATTTTTGACGTATGCACAATAACAAACTTCTTCTCTGGGGAATATTCGGTGGGCAACCGGGAAAAAAGTCCCAGCACCAAGAGAAGGGTCTCTTCTCGAGTGGAGGGTCAGGCAGGTGCACCAAGTCCAAGAAGCGGCATCTTTTGGCAGCAGCCAAACTACAAACCAGGAACCAAAGACAGGAACATCTCCTCCGAGCCACTCAGGGGGATGGTGGGTTAAAACAAAAATATTTTGGAGAGATAAGCCAAGGGAATAAAACACAAATTCAAATAATAAGGGAAGGAAAAGGGTACAAGGGAAAAAGGTTGCAAAGTCACAAAGGCACATGACAATTACATAATAAACAAAAGTACGGTAACAGTGTTACAAAATTCACTCTATCATTACACTCTTGAAACAAATTTTGTCAGTTGGCACACATGTTCCTTCCGAAATATCTTGCCACTAGATGAGGAAATCAATTTCACCGTGTTGGACCCAAGGAACTTACTAATTTTAAAGGGGCCTAGGTATTTAGGAATCAGCTTGCTTGTCCCATCGTTGTAAGATCCGCCAAGTGGAAATCCTTTACCAACACCAAATCCCAGATAGAAAACTGAACTGGAGAGTGTGAAGTGCTCAACCGGTCATTCACTAAATCAGTGGCAGACACAAGATGCTTATGAACCTCCTACAGCAAACTGTCCCAATCCGCCTCAGACAAAGGTGAAGAAACGGAGCGATGTTCAACAGGTGCAAGAGAGTGTGGCACAGTGGCCAACCTAAAAAGGGCAAAGAAGGAGTGGTCCCTGTACAACCATGACAGGCAATGTTAAAACCAACATTGATCAAGTCGAGATCCTCAACCCAACGGGTGTGGTCTCGGTTATCGAAGATGGTCAAGCACACTTTCAGATCTTTGTTAAAGCGCTCCACAGGATTACTCTTAGGATAATATGGGCTGGATGTGAAGTGTTTGATCGCCCAATGAAAACACATATATCCCTGAACATCGTTGATGTGAAATACCTGGCATTGTCAATTTGAACTTCTGCCGGAGAACGGAACACCTTCCCCACATTTTCATTTAAACTTTGATAATGGTTGATAACTTCATTTTAAGAAGAGGTAACAAAATAACAAAGTTAGTAAAGGCATCGAGAAGGAAGAGCATTCACACGTGCCCCTTTTTAGAGCAGATCAGATGACAGAACACATCTAGATGGACAGGGTCCCAAGGCACCTCTAGAATATGCACAACACTCTGCCCTACGTTCCCTTGCCCGGCCTGCTTGCACTTCTGGAATGCTTCACACGATCTTACAAATGCAGCCACATCACTCCGAAGAGTAAGCCAAGCAAAGTAAGATACAATCTTCTGGAAGGTGCGACTTATACCCTAATGTTCTCCGAAAACGGAGTCGTGGAAGTAAGATATAACCATAGGGCGTTAAGATTGAGATGCCCATCTCAATTTACTGTAAAATTCGCCCAACATCACGTACCTGTTTGACCAAGATGCCTACATGAAGACTGCAAAAATTTATCGTTTATGACGTTTGTGAACTTTAAAAAAGTATTTGAGAGTACAAGGTAAATACCTGTGTCTCTAAGAAAACACACACATCCTAAGATTATAATACGACTAACCTATTTTCCATGTCCATCATTGATCATAATGTAGAAACTTTTTTGTTGAATGTAGGAAAACACATGGCTATTCTCGGAGCACAGATAACATACATCCTTCGTGTATCATGGACTGCCCGACTCTGAAAACGAGTAACTCTGGTTTTTCACGCAGGTGTCGACGTGTAGCGCTGTCATCGTGGAACGATACTTTGAAGGCACAGAGCATGCACCACGTGATGCCATTTCCACTAAGTAACTGTTGGTTTTAATAATATTAAAAACTGGTGGAACCTTCCGCACATCCTAATTGGACAAGGAATAAGTGGTACCCCGCTAGGGGTTATTGTAAGAATTATCATATAAATAGTCATGAGATGGCCTCGGCACACCAGACATGGACAGCCTGGGGTCTGACTAGAAGCTCAGTGTCTACATCAGTAATGTTATAATTAACATAGAGTCATGACCCATCCAACCAGAAAAATAAAATATACTTGATAATTGTAGGTGTTTTAGATCATGGTGCAGATGGATAGCAAATTTATGTATTGCCTATAAATCGGCATTTTAAATAATTGTTTATATTTAGTATTTGCAGATAAAAGTAATGCAAAGAATAAACGGTTTTACCCAAGTGGTTTTAGATTTGAACATTTAAAGGTTCGTTGTGTCCATATTGGACATTGTGCTAAATTAATGTCAAGTTACTTAGGGGAAAATTATCGCTAAGGTTTTTTTTTCTATTTATACGCCAATAGTGAAATTGTCAAAGTATCATTGCCTATGGGTGGTGGCATTTTTTTAAAAAATTTATAGTTACATTACATCCTGGCGTGCTTAAAGATTTTGGACAGAGCGATTTTCAAAATAATCTCTGTTAAATTATGTTGCTACTAAAATTAGCCATGCGTCATTTGTACTAATCGAAAAAAAGCTAGATCTTTGGTTTGTCCATGTGGGACAGAATTAAACCACTTTTAAAGGATTGAAAGTTGCACACACCCTGGGGTGCATAGGGATTTTGGATATTAGTAATTTTCAAAATATTCTGTGTTAAAGTATGATGCTATTACAATTAACCATGTGTCATTTGTTCTTGTATAAAAAATGAAGATATTAAGTTTGTCCATGTGGGACATTATTAAACCATTTTTAAAGGATTGAAAGTTGCACCACGCCCTGACATGCATATAGATTTGATAATGAATTGTGGTATAAAATATATTTTACATGCTTCGTATTTTTTTTTCTGTATGATGGTATTGTGAACAATATTTTGAACAAAGTAAATGAATCCAAGTCAAATGTTTTTTTCCTTTTTCAGTAATTGTAGATTATTCTGGACAGATTGCAGGTTTACACTTCTTTGAAGTTTGCATTGAGAAAGTTTTTTTTTAAATATATGGTTCTGTTTTTGTTTGAATTTTTGGCAGTGTTATGCCCCTTTGTCACGTCCTTAGGATAAGGGCATCGCAAGACTTTGTGACAACGATCTTACGTGCCCTACCATTCTTCCCTGTAAAATAAAGAACCTCCTTATCCTGAACATAAGGAAGAACTAACCCCTTAGAAAGATCCTGTACAACCTGAACATAAAATTCAGCGCCGGATTGTGCATGATGCAGTTTAGTAAAGAACTCAGGAAAAACTTTAAGAATAAGATTAATGGAAGTCAAGGTTAGGTCTTCCTGTTCCACTTCAAAGTCTTCAGCATCGTACATGCGGGAAAGAGCATCAGTGACCTGGTTGTCGGCGCCACGAACATGGTGGTCTTTGAAACAGAATCTGGATGGTCTCAGTGCCCTAGTTTCCCCAGTTGCTGAGGATGATTTAAAACCCAGCTCAAAGCCTGATTATCGGTATAGAGGTCAAGTTCCTCATACTCGATATAGGTAGCGAACTTCTCTAAACTGAAAATGAAGACGAGCATCTCCTTTTCATAAATGCTTAAATTATGTTCCGTAGGTGAAAGGGAACGACTCGCAAAGGCCACATGTGCGAGACCACCTTTAATAAGCTGGCTTAGCACAGCTCCCAAAGCAAGCCAGAATGAATCGACCTGCAACACAAACCGTTTCGTGAAGTCGTGTAAATGAAGAGCAGGTGGAGAAGACAAGATACTTTTCAATGATGCGAAGACTCTTTCCTGATCGTGACCCCAAACAAAATCAACATCCTTTCTCTTGAGGTAGTTAAGGGGGTCAGCTATTTCGAATTAGTGATCTATAAACCGCGAATAATACCCCATGATACCTAAAAGCCTCTGAACTCCCTTCACAGTTCTGGGGTGGGGAAAATTTATAATAGGTACCACACGATCCGGGTCAATAAGCAAACATCCTTCCCATAGCAAATATCCTAAGAACTTTATCCTATTTGAACCTAGCGTGACCTTGTCGGGGTTGACTGTAATACTGACCTCACACATTTTAGTAAAAACCTGCCTCAAATGATCCAGATGAGAATCAAGGTCCTCATTGTACCCAATAATATCAACAATGTAATTAAAAACAAACTTAAATTTAAACTCTGATAACAAATGGTTGAGTACATGAGATAAGGCCTGGCTTCCAAAATTAGACCCCATGGGTATTCTCATGAACTCGTATTGGTTCCATGGATTGCTGAAGGCTGTGTATTTTCTACAAGAGGGGTCCAGGAGCACTGGTGCAGTCTATTATTTAAATCTAACACTGAAAATATGCTAGCTTAACCAAGGTGCTGAAGTGCACATTGTATTGTAAGAAAGTGTCCTTATGTATTTTTTTATTTACAAGAGAATGGTTCACAACTAAACTGTATTTATCGTCATCTTTCTTTCTGACCAGAAAACCGGGTGAGTAATAATCAGAAGTGGACGGTACTATTACACTAGCTGTCAACAACCTATATAAAATTTCCCGAAAAGCCTGGAGCTTAGGTGGCTGGCCCTTAAAATGATGGTCGTGCACCGGAATATCGTCGGTGAGGGCGAACTTGTACGGGAAGACATCACACTTGCCAATGCGAGAAGATATTACATCGCTAAATTCGTCCTTCAACCACTCCAGACTATCTCGAAAATCCATCTGGGTACAGTCGCCTTCAGCGATGGTGGAACACAACACCGGCACCTCCTCGGTGCGCAAACCGGTCTGACTGCCAGGGGCGAATCCAAATGACAAATAATTTGAGTCGAAATTTACAACAGTCCTAGGCTTGCCTAAGAACTCTTAACCCAAAATAAGATCTTGAGTGAGGGCATTGAAAACCCTAAAGGGATATGTCCAGGAAAAATGGCCTACTGTAAAGTTGAAGTGAATCACAAGACTAGAGCAAACAATGTCGCCATTGGCAAAACATGACATTTTCTCATGCACCACACTTGTGCATCCTTTGGAAGTGATTTTTAAAATTTAAAAGTTGTTTTACGAAACTCTGACTAATAGCACAATGAGTAGCACCGGTATCAATTAAGGCCAGAAATTTTCTTCCTCCGCAGGTAACAGTAACAAGAAATTTTGAAAAATATGTTGCTTTCTTTGCACTTGCCTGAATGGTGTCACCACAACCCCTGACCAGTCATGGATTGTTTCCCGATCGTTTACATAAGCATTGCACATGACCGGACTCGCTGTACCAGAAACACTTCCTTTCTGCTAGACCAAGAAAATTCTCTTTACAATTTGTTGCCCCCCCTCCCCTGTGAAACTGGGCACAGCGGACAATTAAACCCCGCAGCTCATGCTGCCCGCCACCTTTCAAGGTCAACAGTTGACCGGGAGAACTCACTGCTGCATTACCGCCCATGCAGTATTGTCAGTGATGTGGAGAGGGGGGGAGAAACTAGATTATATTGTTTACTCAGCTTGACTCTGCCCTGAATTTCAGGATAATTGGTTTGCATGGTGCTTCGATACAGTTGTCATCTCGCGAAAACGTCGACTGAATCGTTAATGACAACAGCGAAAGTGGAACAGCGTGGGCCGTTGTTGGGCAAGTTGGTAGAAGTTAGCAGTGATCGTGAATCGTGGGATTCGTATTTGGAACATTTCGAATTGTTTCTTTCAAAGCATCTCTATTGCAGAAGACAAGAAGTTATGTACGTTGCTGATGTCAATTGGAACAGACATGTACATTCTGCTACGAAATTTATATGTTCCCAAAGAAGCCGGTGGGGTTAACGTATGCTGAAGCAGAGATGTTGATTCGTAACCACATGCAACCAACACGTAACTACATAGCAGAGCGATTGATGTTTGATAAATGTGCCCAGCAATCAGACAAGTCAATTTCGGAATTTATTAGTGCTTTAAAAGGGCTGAGTGTTCACTGTGATTTTGGGAACACGTTACTAGAACGGTTACGTGACAAATTAGTAAACTGTGTAAAATCTGATCGTTTCCATCAAAAACTACTGGCGGAAGAGAATCTCACTTATGACTGTGCCTTGAAGTTGGCTACAAGCTTTGAGCATGCACTGGCAGAATTAGCAGTTTTTTTACAATCATCCACATCTGCGGCTGAGAGGCACACACCATCCCCCTTGGCGGTTCACCAACCAGAGGGGTCCACTTTTCAGTACGCCGAGCGGCGTGGTTGCCACCATGTCCAAAGCACAGCAATAATCTCAAGGAACATTCGACGCAGAAGTCAGTGTGCTTTTGTTGTGGCAAGGAAAATCTTACAAGAGCAGAGTGCAAGTACAGCAGTAATATGTGTAATTGTTGTAAGAAGATTGGTCATTTGCAGGTTGTTTGTAAAAGCGCTAGTGTGCAATACATTGTTAATTAAGATAGACAAGTAGGTTTGACAATATTTCAGATTCATAAAAAGGGTGTGCATCTCGCTGACCACAGGTACTCTTGTACATTGTTAGTGGAGTAGGTGTGGTTAGAAATGGAAATCGATACAGGTTCTGCAATTTTAGCTGTTTCCAACACGCTATATCAGCAGGTATTTCCAGCGTGTCGACTCCAAAGTACTGATGGCTGTTGTGGGTTGGCAGGGGGGTAATTGTGGGTTATAAAGGCAGTGAACAATTTGGAAGGAGAGTGGTGGGGAAATTATTACACGGAAGGCACCAGACGTCGCCAGAGCGGTGGTACTGATGACGATGCGGTAGAGCTGAGATCTCCTTGATGTTCTCAGGGTGCTGAGGGCCGATCACCTGGCCAAAATTTCCAGCGATGATCTTGCTGTTGTTCACCTGGTGTGGAAGCCTTGTTGTTTACAAAAAGACGGGTTCTTCGGGCGGCCCAATCACCACACTGTATTGCATATTATTGACATACTGAATCGGCACATTCTGACTCCCTATGACTAGATTGTTAGGGCGTAACTACACGTCCATAAATGATAAACATTACAGTTTAAAATATATCGCAGTACACATGAAATCAAATAATTGCCCTTAAAAATTCACATAAACACTTCCAGATAAATGGTGGGTTTTAAGAGGCCCGTGCCTGAAATGCCTCTCGGCGACTAAAATAAAATGTACTGGTCACGTCATGCTATTTTATTCGATGATTCTACAGTCGCTCCAGGAGGACAACTGACAAGGTTGCTCGCTTTTGGCCTGCAGCGAAGGCTGCACTGATAATATCTGTTATGCTATGGCAATTACATGGGCTGTAAATTTACGAATTCCCAGGCGATGCAATTTCTGGAGTGGCAAGGGGGAGAGTCCCGGATGGCAGAAAACAAAAAGGTTCCAGAGAAATTAAAGTATTGCAGATAAGTTACCAATGATGAAGAATTGAGACTGTCCGGGTGGGAAAAGCACGAGCGGGGTTTCACACGATCCTTCCCCTCTAGGTGCGGCTTGCTAACTGACTTCCCGCTGTGTCACGACGGCTGGCTAACGCGGGCTAATGTGCCACAGAGGGATCTACTTGCACATGTGGAAGAAATGCTGCTGTGATATGACAGAAAATAATACTTAATAACTTGCAGAATAATATAAAATAATCACAACTGTAGACCTATAACTTTAACAATTTTAAATGAAGTAGGCAAAACCCTGGTAGTGGTGAAATTATACATTTATGAAAACACAAACATTATTATAAAAACCAAACAACTGGTCGCATGTGAGTTCTTATGCATGCCATTCTCAATTTCTGCTCACATGTCCTTTTCCCGTGTCCAGAAATATAATGAAAAGTGTTACAAAATCCCTCGTATGCATACTGCAAGTAATAGTATCACTCAGACCTTGCTTAGGTCTGCTTAGTGCACGTGGCGCTGCACCACTCACACTTTCCTGCACATGCTCTATCGTGCAGCACTCCTGCACCACACGACACTAACACACAATCGTCAATGATCAGACATCGATTGCAGGTGTGTGCTGCACTGGTGAAGCGGCCGGCATGACAAATGGCCTAAGGTGGGGAACACATGTCAAATGCCCCCCCTTTTCTTGAGGCAGTTTGTGGGCCGATGCCGCTACCTGTAGAACTGGGGTGTCTTCAGGGTCCTCCGATGGTGCATGAAGAATTCCCTTCCTTGCTGAGCAGCTTCTTCTCCTGGTACTGTGTTCTTGCGGCGAATTGTGCCATAGGTGACCGAGGCGCACCCACACTGGCGGCACTGCTGAGATGGTTGAATCCACTATGTTGTCCTGCGAAGGCGAAGTGAGGCAACATACCTACTGCCCTCACTTCTGCTGTCGCTGCTGCTGTTCGCATCTCCTCACCTGTTCCTGCTGTTTCTCTAGCTCATGCTGTTCTCCTGTATTCATGCAGCCTGCTGTGATCTCTGGGCGCGATTCGAACGATCCTCCTCCTGTCTTCCCGTGTAGTTTTCTCCTGCTCCTTCATCTTCTCCTGCTGAATTTTCTGCCACACTTGCTGGCGTACTTGCTGCTGGTGACCTTGCTGAAGGTGCTGCCACAGGAACAAGTGCTGTATCCCCAGCAGCGGAACTTGTAGGCTCTTAGCCATCAGAGGCACCTGGGGATGCACTCCGTCGCTCCCTGTCGGGTGTGGTGATGCTGGGCAACATCGGGTCTTCTGTCCCCTCTTCTTCACTTCCTGCCAGAGGTATGGGTGTACTTTCCCCTCCTTACTCTTTCTTACAGAGCTCGTAATCCACGAGGCCGTCATGGGGCTCACCAGGAGGTTCCTCCAGAAGCATCATTTGTGGCAGAGCTGAAGCCGTCCCTTTTTCCTGAAGTACCTTTGCACCTTCCTCCTATCTTGCTGCTTCGGCGAGCTCAGCAGCACCGTCACCATCCTAGGGCTGAGGGACACTGGGACCAACTTCGTCGTGGATGACAGCCGGTGTGAGCCAGATGTCGTCCCGATGCACGCTCACCCTTCTCCTGCCGATGCGGATCATGCAGGTGGTAGGTCTTAACTGTTGCAATATTCGGTGAGGCCCGCTCCACTTAGCCACGAAGCCCGTGCAAAAATCCTTGGATGCGGCAGACTGTGGATGTGTCTTGACATAGACTTCCTGGTCGAACTGCGGCACCGGTGGTGGTCTTGTTGTGGTAGGTGGCCACTTTTATGCGTAGCGTGCATATTAATTGTGCACCAGTTGTTCATGATCCCTTTGTGCTCGTCGGTTGGGAGTACTGCTGGATGCATCACTGCTGTCTGGTGGCCATTGGCAGTTACTCTCTCCTGGCAACGCAGGTTCCTGCCCATCTACACCTCGGTGGGTGCGCTGCCGATGGCGGCATTTACACATCGGCGGAGTGTGTAAAGGACGACTGCAAGATGTTCTGGCCATTTTGCATGGTGTTCGCCCACACAGAGGAACAGCTGAACTTTGAATTCCTGTTTTTGAATTTCTGTGGGGTTGGCCCTGGTATGGTACACCGCCATGGCCATCTGTCTCACACCCCACTTCGTACACAGTTCACACCACTGTTTTCTGGTAAACTGTGTTCCATTGTCAGTGTGTAAGTGCAATGTTACTCGTACATGCACTGCAGATAGTGTAGGCCTCAACTCATTTGGAAAAAATTATCGGTTACGACAACTAAATGCCTTTTTCTATTTGCTGAGTTAGGATAGGGTCCCATCAAGTCGAGACGCACAGTTTCGAAGTGCTTCTTCGGCAGAGATGGCTGTTGTTGTTGCTAGCCACCAGTCCTGCGGCTTTTGAACCGGTTGCATTTTTGCAATAAACTGTGTGTTGGTTTTGTTAGCCGTGCCCAAAATAATTGCTCCATAATGTTGCGTACAGGATGATCCACGCTGGGGTGTCCTGCAGCATTGCAACGGTGCGCAAGGCGAATACCTGATCCCGTGCACTCGTAGGGACACACACCCTCCATTTCCCTGGGTTTTCCAGCGAGCACATATTTACGCGGCCGTCATAACACGCCAGTTGTCAACCATGCCTTGTTCGCATTGCAGGATTTTGTCCTGCGAGAATTGGCAAACCTGCTGCGCTTGCTTCACCTGCTTGAAAAGTTCTGATATAAGCACGCCATTTTCCACTGCGCTTACTTCCTGTATGTGAATATGAGAAATGGTTTCATCATTACCTGGCAGAAGGATCTCTTCCCATTCAGTCTCATCCTGCAAAATAACTTGCTCGTTTGGCAAGCGCGACAAAGTGTCGGCCAACTGATTTTCTTTTCCTGGTAGATATTCTACACAAAAATCAAATGCTTGTAAATGCAGTGTCCAGCGAGTTAGTTTTCTTTGCACATCGCAGATGTTGTGTAGCCACAGTAAACATCTGTTATTGGTGCACAAGGTGAAGTGTTGATACTCCAGGTATGCTCGATATTTCTTATTCGCCCATATCACAGCGAGGCACTCGCACTAATTAACATCATAGCACTGCTCAGTAGGGCCTAGCTTGGCGCTAGCGAAGTCAATCACATTCCTCTCCTCACTGTCTGCTAATTGGTATAGCACTGCGCCTATTCGTTCCTGGGTCGCATCTGTTTGTAAATTCAAATGTCTGCTCGCATCATATCTCATCAGCATCGGACATGTGCGAAACTTTGTTTTGATTTCTTGGAATTATTTTTCGGCCTCGTCTGACCACTGGAAACGGGTCTGCGGTGAATACAAACTGGTTAACGGTGCTGCGATTACTGAAAAATTTTCATATGTTCCCTAAGCCAGTTTATGAGTCCAAACATTTTTAGCAACTGTTTTCTTGTGATACGCTGCGGGTACTATGCAATTAATTTAATCTGTTCTGGGTTTGGCTTGTTACTCTCTGCATCGGTTAATTGTTACAAAAAGTCAATACTAATTTTCCCGATATGACACTTCTCTAGCACACACGTCAATGCGTTGATCGCTAAGCGTTCTAACACAACTGATAGGTAATAAAAATATTCCTCCCACGTGTTGGAACACACAATAACATTGTTCAGGGAGGTCATAGTGTACTCTCCTATTAATCTGTCCAACATGCACACCATAATGGATTGTAATGTACCTGGGATGCACTTAAATTCAAAGGGCATTTTGCAAAACTGAAATTGGCACACTTCTGGTGTGGAAAAGGCTGTTTTATTGCGGTCTTCCATTTTTACTGGCACTCGCCAATAGCAACTTTTTAAATCGAGAGATGACATAATTTTTGCTTGACCTAGTGAACTTAGAGCGTCTTTCATACTAATAAATTGTGGCAATTAATTTTTAGTTACTTGGTTGAGCCCCCTGAAATCAACACAAAAGCACAACGTCTCGGCCTTTTTAGGCGCGAGCGTGATTGCGGAATTGTACGTACTGTCTGTTGGTTCTATCACACCATCATTTAACATTTCTTGGATTTGTTGTCTTATTATTTTTGCCTGATGTGGTAAATAACTACTTGGTGGTGTACGAACCTGTTCTGAATCTAACAGGATTTCATGTTCCGTTACTGTAGTCCGGTGTAGAGCATCTCGCATGCCAAATACATCTCTGCATTCACTTAACAAATACTGGTAGGCGACCTGATGTTCAGGCGGATGTCATGATCCAGGTCACCTAGCGTAACAATCGGTAAATTATTGGTTGTCTTCCTATCCAAGTTGTACACAGTGCGTTTTTCTTTTTTTCCGAAATGGACTCTGCATGCTGCCGGTTCTACAATTGTATTTTGCCTGGATAACCACAGAATTCCTAAAATAATATCCTCCCAGAATTCTGGTGTGACAATAGCTGTTGTTACGGTACTGATGTCTCTAATACTGACAGTAATTTTAGCTTGGCCTAATGCAGTACAGTTTTCATTTTTAGTGGCTAACCTGATAACAAAATTTTCGGGCTGTACTTCTTGAGATTCAATAAATTCTGGACATATTAAATTGGGCGATGCTCTGGTATCGATTAAGGCTTGACATTTATGACCATTCCTGCTCACAAGAATCCTAATGAACTGCTGTTCACCATTACTGACCTGCTGCAATAATGCCTGTTGTGGTGTCTGGTCTGGTAGTTGGCATGGCGGTTCAGGGGTGGGAGAGACGTCCGGCCTGTTCACCCCTGCATCCTGTTTCCCTGTTTCTTGTTTGTTGCTGTCTGAATATTTTGCAAGTGCAGGTTGTTGGGGAATAAGTTATCCCAATGATATGCCGGTGTGGGACGATACCAACACGGGTGCCGTGGCAGTTGATTTTGGTCCCATGAATGTGAATGCACTCTCGCACTATTAGTTTCACTTTGAACTTCCTGTCTTCTGTTGTGAAACGGCAGCCTGTTTACTTGCGGAGGTCGGAAAATATTTTGTTTGTGTTGGTCGGTGCTAAGTGCAGTGTTTGTGGTGCTAAGTGCAGTGCCTGGGGTGCTAATTGTGGTGCCTGCAGTGCTAAGTGCAGTGCTTGTGGTGCTAAGTGCAGTGCTTGTGGTGCTAAGTGTAGTGGCTGTGGTGCTAAGTGCAGTGCCTGCAGTGCTAAGTGTGGTGCCTGCAGTGCTAAGTGCAGTGCTTGTGGTGCTAAGTGGGGTTTCCCACAGTGCCTGCATTGCTAAGTGCGGTGCCTGTGGTGCTAAGTGTAGTGCCTGCTGTGCTAAGTGCAGTGCCTGCCATGCCAAGTGCAGTTCTTGTGGTGCTAAGTGCGGTGCCTGCATTGCCAGCAGTGCTAAGTGCTGTTCTCAGTGTGGTGCCTGCGGTGCTAAGTGCAATGCCTGCAATGCTAAGTGCAGTGCCTGTGGTGCTAAGTGCAGTGCTTGTGGTGTTAAGTGCAGTGCCTTCATTGCTAAGTGTGGTGCCATAACCTTTTTATGCTGTAAAAGTATGAGGTTGTTGATATCCCATAGTCGAATTCTTCTTGATAACACGAATTCGTAGAAATGTCTCTTTATACATTATGTGTGTGTGTGTATATATATACATGAAAAATAAAAGACTTAAAGATTATATAAGCTAAAAATCTGAATAATAAAAAACATAATACTTAACCATTGTATAGATTAAATCTAAATAATAAAATTAATACTTTAAAATATTCCTAAAAAGTAAAATAGCCTACTTAAAAATTATTATATGCAAATAAAAATAAAATACATAAAAATTATGCAATTTAAAAATCTCATTAATAAGAAATGTCTTTAATGAGAGACAAGATATTATTTATGTGTCCACAAGCTTTATACTTCTTATAAAATCGTGTCCCAGCACATGTCGCGATAATCGAGTGGTCTAAGGTATGAGTCTAGCGATCCAAGGTCCAGCAGTTCGATCCCACCCCATTCCAGATGGTATTTCGATTTCTAAAAATACAACACCCCTAGCGGCCAACTGCAGAAGTAATACAGCAGTCGAACAAAGGTGAGTAATCGAATAATCGAACAACTGGTACGCCACCTAGCAATCAACTCTAGAACAAATATGGCGGTGGTCTTAGCGGCCAATGACAGAACTAAGATGGTGCATGAGTAAATGTGACTAATCGAACAAAGGTGAGAAACAAATGACAAATGACCAAGAAGGCAGCTTCCAAACAAAGATGATGGCCTCCAGTAACATATAAACAAATTACAAACGAAAAACCAAGATGGTGGGTCAAATGAGTGAGAGATAAATGACAACCTATGTAAACAAATGACAAATAAATGGAGGAGAGAAAGAGAAAGGAAATAAAGAGAAAGAAAAGAACGAGAAAGGGAAAATGCAATAGAGAAAAAATGGACGCACTCGGAGAAAACCCTCGGAATAATAGAGCATGGAAAAAGGACACACTTGCTACAAAAATGATGGTCCAAGATGGTGGTGTACTTACTATAAATATGGTGGAGTACTGGCTATCAACATAGCGGACTACTACAATAATGGACGCATGACCATATTGACAAGATGGCGTCCGGCGCCCGGCAGATCCTCGATCCTCTCCCCCATCCAAGTACGCCCGAAGGAACACTAGACTATCTATCTACTGGCAGCCGGTCGGCTCCGGCACACAGAGCTATTAGCTCCTCTGCATTTCCTTACTACTTTCGCATAATAAATATTTAAACGTGACAACGTATTTAAGACGGGCAATTTCGGGCAACCTTTATAATAAGGAGACGGCCTCTGTCTGTCTGTCCGTTCTTCTAAGACCCTTGAAACTCAACAGAAGTTCTTCAAATTTTGCAAGAGCGAATCCTCGGGGTCAAATTCAAGTCAAGTTCGAATTTCAGCAAGATCAGATTACGCTTTCATTACTGTGTACCCTAAAATCTCGTTTTTAAATTACTATTTGCCTATATGAAACTGTTGTATTAATGCATAGAGATTATTGCATAGAGATGTAAAGGTAATGGAATATCAGTTTTGTTTGCTTTAAATGTCTCGCTTCAATGTTGAGTTAATTTCCGAGTGGGACCACAATGGCTCAGTGGATAGAGCGATTCCAAGTGGGGCCACAGTGGCCCAGTGAATAGAGCGATTCCAAGTGGGGCCGCAATGGCTCAGTGGATAAAACTATATCAATTGGGGACACAGTGGCCAAGTGGATAGATATATATCAAATGGGTTCTTGGTGGCTCAGTAAATAGAGAGATTCCAAGTGGGCCGCAGTGGTTTAATTGGATACAGCGATTCCAAGTGGGGCCGCAGTGTTCCAGTGGATATAACTATATCAAGTGAGGACACAGTGGCAAAGTGGATAGATATAAATCAAATGGGGTCTTGGTGGCTCAGTGAATAGAGAGATTCCCAGTGGGGCCGCAGTGGCTTAATTGGATAGAGCGATTCCAAGTGGGGCCTTAGTGGTTCAGTGGATATAACTATATCAAGTGGGGCCGCAGTGGTCCAGTGGATAGAGAAATGTCAAATGGGGCCTCAGTCGCTTCAATGTTGAGTTAATTTCACATAATTTCATTATTACCTACATATATCTGGGCAATGTTTTTTTTTTTTTCAATCCTTGTATGATAACCAAAATTTGTAACGTGGTAACTATTCTGGGCACGCGACAATATAAAAGAAAAGGCCACGGGCTGGGCCTCTAGTCTTACATATTAAGCCACAACCAAAACGAACATTAATGAGATTGATATGAGTTTTGTGTAGTGTGAATTATGGCGGCGTAATTTCTCACACGGTAATGAGCTTTCATATGAATTTAATTAATAAGTGAGTTTAAATTTAAGGAGAGGGGGGCTGGCTTGGCCTATCCCATCTTGGTTAAACGCCTGTAGTTTAATATAACAAAGTTTAGTGTTTTAATCGTTTCAGTAATCTCTGACATATTTCTCCAGCACACAGTTTGATTTGTTTATTAAAGTAATGTCTGGTTACAGTTCTTCAATAGTAGTGGTACAAACGTGTTAGACTTCTTCATTAAGGCCATTGATGCAGGAAAGCAGTATGTTTATATCATTTGTGTCATAACTCGTTTCACAGCGGATTTTTCAAAATTTTTGGCCTCTCAAGATGTAAATAACAACTTCTAGCACCTTCTTGCGTTGTTAGGCATTCACTGCCGTCATTATTCTCGGAGCACTGATGGTAGAATAGAAAGCATTTTGTTTTCTTATCTGCAATCAGTGCTCCAAGAATAATGACGGCAGTGAAAACCTAACAACGTAAGAAGATGTTAAAAGTAGTTATTTACGTCTTGACGAGCCAGCAATTTTGAAAAATCCACTGCGAAACGAGTTATGACACAAATTGTATAACTATATTACTTTCATGCACCAATGGCCTTAACTAGTCTGTGATACAGTTCCAGGCGCGTAGACGATACCTACGCTTCCTGCAGAAAATCACACACCCACTGTTGCCAGGAAAAAAACTGACAGTTTCAGTAATGTAATCTTATGAAAGGCTGTTCACGGTAAAGTGAGCTCTTTTTAAAAACCTGTTTACGATCTACTTCTCGGATTATTTGAGCCGATCACGTAAAATTGTGAAAATATTAGGGGAATTAAAAAAAAAAATCAGTGGACTAAACCAGGTTCGTAAAGGGACGGAGGTCTTAATTAAATAAAAGTGCTTATTATAACTTACTAATTTTAATTACAGTAACTACAAACATAAATATTTCGACCCAACATCTCACAATAAATTAATATAATTTACTATTTACAGTTAATGAATTCAATCAATAAAATCTACAGTTACCTCAAAGAAATCAATGCAATTAAATAATAACAAAAAACAATCCCGGTAGACAGTGCATAAATTCCTATTAAATTATTTGATAAATTATAAGTCCTCATTTGACATCGTATCACATCTTCATTCAGTCCCACATCAGTTTAAGTGCAGTCCCCGCCAGTCCGCAATGTTCTGGAATTCTCCGAGCACCCTCATGCACTCTAGCCTTCAATCGTTGGGTTCCCCCGCCTTCTCGTGCATTCGCGGCGCCACGAACACCTGGTCCGCCGTCGTCTCGCAGTCCCCTGTCCCCTTCGCCGATGTCTCTCGCTGCGCCACTCGTCGCTTGATTACCGCACTCAGCCAATCAGCGTCCACGTAGAGACCGCGGACCCTGCAACTGCGGCTGTGTTTATAGTGTCGCCCAGAAATGTCTCTAAGCGCCGCATTGTGCAGAGGGTCCTGGTTCCCATAGTATACTTGTGCGTCCTCCCAAGTCGTCGGTTTCTCAAGCGGGAAGGGAGGGGGCTGTGACGCCAGGCAGGTCAGCCGTCAATCATTCGCCCGGTGGGGCGACGGAGAGCAGCGAGTGGGTCTGTCTGGGGGGAGGGGAGGGTCGAAGTAGGTCACAACACCCCCCCCCCCCATTTTCACAGAGCCGAGGATGCGCGTAATGGGAGTTCGCAGCCGGTGCGAGCTACAGCTCGTTATGTTGTTATAAATATAAATGTTTTATAAATTTGCTCATTATGACACCTAGAAGAATTAAAGAACAAAATATGACGAAATATCTTACACTTTTCATTGTACGTTAAGACATAGCTATGTTTTCCCTCCATCGATGGAGGCTGTTCACGGTAGAGTGAGCAATTTTAAAATTAACATCAGAAAAAAGTCACTGCCCCTACCTGCGTATACTTCAACGGGCGCCCTGAGTGACATGCGCCCGGGAGAGTTGGTAACGATAGATATGAAGTAGTTCCATATCTTAAAGTCGAATAAAAAGTGTTACGTAACCATTTGTGATGATTTGAGTTATTTATTTCGCTTTCTGTTTTTTTATCAATGCACCAGTGTGTAAACATTAGCAGATTGATAAAAAAATACTTTTATAATAATTTCACAGTTTCACTTGACCGACGCGTGAATAAAGTGATGAGGCCTATGCCAATGTTTATTTTACGTAAGGCGAAAGAATACACAAGTGCATACAAGCAGATATTAAGCAAGGCTTTCGAAAGTGTTCATTTTACCGTGAACAGCCTATACCAACATTTATTAACCCATGCCAGATATTGTGCCAGTTAAAATATGTGCAGGTAGGGCAGTGTCATTTTTCAATGGCTGTTTTTTCGCAAGTGCTTGCTTTACCGCAAACAGACTTTACATGCTGTTTATAGTTGGTGTTAGAAATGTCCTTCACCATCATCTGTGCAGTGGACACAGCAGCATACCATGCACGCGAGTATAGGCTGTTCACGGTAAAACGAGCACTTTCGAAAGCCCTGCTTAGAATCTACATGTATACACGTTGTGTATTCTTCCGCCTTATGTAAAATTAACATTTCCATGGTCCTCACCACTTTGTTCATGCGTAGGTCAAATGAAACTGTGAAGTTAAGAAATTAAATACTTTACAAATCTGGCCATTTGTACAATTCGATGCATAAAAAAAAAAAACAGATAGCGAAAGAAATAATTTGAAATTATCAGAAATGTTTACCCAACACTTTTTATTCGACGTTAAGATATGGAACTGCTTTCCATCCATCGTTACCAACTTTACAGGGCCAATGCCACTCAGTGCGCACATAAAAATATGTGCATGTAGGGGCAGTAACTCTTTTGTAAGGTTCATTTCTAAAGTGCTCACTTTATTGTGAACAGCCTTTAGTTAGTTGGTGTTGAGTAGGCGCTGGGCACTGTATCGCTGCAGTAGAAGTTTTGTGCGCGATTCACACAAAACCGCTGGGCCCATGGACACTGCTGGTTAATTCTGTCATATGCTTAATAAACCAGCATTAAACGTTCATAATTCCTGATTGTAAAAAGTTGTATGCAACTTGAGGGTGGCCAAACCTGTTATTCATTTTACGGTGCGGGGTATTAGTGGAAGTTTGCTCATTATATGGTGCGGGGTATTAGTGGAAGTTTGCTCGTTATATGTTGGAGATCCCGTTGTAGCAAAACCATTCTCGCAGAATATTAATTTAACTCCATATCGTTTCCGATTCATCGCAAAAATACAGTTTAAAATTTCGACTTTAGAGGGCTCACATCTCCCTAAATATTCTATTTAAATAAAAAGTGTCCCATATATTTTCTACTTGATTTTGCATAAGGAATTATCACGAAGCGTCTCGGTCAAATTCAGCCCCATCTTGTTTATTTAAAGTTCAAGGATTTGTCATAAGTATTAATATCTTAGGGAAGTATTCCTGTTTGCTCTGAAGGTGGCAAAACAGGTTACGCCCATGAAGAATTTAAATCATATTTATTAAAATTAAGATTACAAATTAACATAATTTGTACAGCTTTTATTAAATTAATTGCTTAAATTTGTAGGAATGTGCACAGACCTTGTATGTATCCAGCTAATCATCTGTTCTGCTTTTGTTCCAGAAAAGAAGCGGCGCAGCAAACTTTACAACAGTTAATTATTTTATTACCAACCAAAAAGTACCTACTCGGTTAATTCGTTATTACATATTTTTAAAATTCGACAATGTCGATTACTCGCAATTTCTATGATCAGGGAGAATACTTCACTCGAATTTTCACTGAATGCAAACAAAATAAATATATACTGCTTTTACAATTTAAATGTATTTGTACGTAATTATATTTCTAACAGTTCTCAGGCTGGACCCTATCCAAACAAAATTCGTGGCTACGCCACCGACTTCATGAAAACTATAGGGGACAATTTGCAAAGAATATCGTTTCACCTGTACATAGTAGGAAAGCAGACCACACAAATTTTGAATCTTCTTTGTAAGATAAATGATTACTTAAACAACATGAAATAGGAGACAGTGTTGAGTTTTGTCCACGGTTTATCGGAGTTGAATAAGACTGCAGCTACATTTAAAATTCGTTCATTTTCAGTGCATAAAAATACCTTTACGGGCGAATTAAAATCAAAATATATTCGTTTTCAAGGAGGACAGTGCAAGTAGACAGACCGTCCTACCAGAAGATCGTAAAAGAGTTTTCTACGTTTCCCGGGCGAGTTTTGGGCGGCTCGTAATCTCCTGTTTTCCTTGCGATGCCTTCATTCTTCTCCAGAATTGTTAGAATTGTTTCTCGGCGGGAGAACCAAGAGTATCACGCGACTTATGGTAAGTGATTTGTTACAGATAATTACACACCCTGTTTTATTTCTCGCGTCTGTTCGCTGCTCCCAGCCCTTTCTCCGACTCCCGGAATGTGTTATTTACACCCCTCCCCCCCCCCCTTCTTCGCTGCAGCCTCATCCTTGTCTCATCCTGGTCGCTTCACCCCCGTAATAATCTGCGCTTGGACTGGGACAATTTCGTGCGGGGATTGTGCGGTTATTTATAACGGGAAGCTACCGCGCTGCTAAGAAGCGAAATTGCGGTGGAAGAAAAGGAGACTTGCAAGACGGAAGATACAGTAATTTCCTCGTCCATTAAAATAGCGGAGACGAAAAATGGCCATCACTTCATATTAAAATTTTACATTTAAAAGGACCGCAAAAAAAAAAAAAGCCCATTATAAAACCACAAAATTGATGTAGCTAAATCATCGTGGTTGATACTGTCATATGATATATGCGACTGCTGATTAACGTACTTTATTAAGGGTGTGCATGAAAAAGTTTAACTTGAGCGACATAACCGAGCTAATTGCTGGGACAGTTTTGGTTATTACGTTAATAGGGGGTTTCAAGTATCGTGGACGCTGTTGTTCGGGGTTGCCTAAACTCAGGGCGTCAGTCCACGAACATAATTCACTGTAGTGGTACTAGCTAAACGATCGCAACCAATGATCAACGAGCATGCAGTTCGTCCGCTGTCAATATTAATTCGCAAACCAAAGCTATTGTAAATAGGGCAAACTGATGGAAACTGTCGCCATTTCATTACAAACGCGCCAAATGAGCCAAACTGTGAAAAAAAGTAATTTATTCTTTCTTTAATTTACAAAACTGTACATGACATTTCCTATTTCCCTTTTTCTCGGATATAATTGAAGTGTTTTTATATAAACAAACGTGCATTAATGAATACAACAGAAACCTGACATTTCTGGACTATATATTTAAGCACATCATTTTGATTAACACAGACTCAAACGTAGTACAACAGTTTTACTGAATGTACGCATTTCTTACTATAACAAAATACTTTGGTAAATAGACATCTCTTTTCTTTCTCCGACTATCACAAAAACTAGAAAATTATTAGAATATGTTTTATGACAAAAATTTGCTTAGTGCACTTAGAAAATTTGTAGTACGAGAACTTCACAATTCAGCTGCATATTGATCACTAAATCGTTTATTTATCACATTTTGTTCCACGTTGAGTATAAAATGTTTCACAACCAACATGAGGGCCATGAAACTAGGGTTGCGAAAATTTTATTTTCCGAACTTAAGATTGTTTTATTGATGATTATAGCAAACTGATGTAATTGCAATACATCAAGTTTGATTCGAAACTCACTACATTACAAAATAACTTTAAGTCAATAACCTATTTTTGATTCTTTCCATAGAATAAACACAAGGTTGTAACATATAAAACTCTTACTAAACATATCTACCTTAAAAATAAAGTATTTTAGGCTGAAAGCAAAATTTACCCCTTTAAGCTCTTTAATGGGTTGAATTTAAAAAAAAAATTGGAATTAATGTTTTGGATTTTATAAACGTAGCCTTTTGAACCAAAGAGAGATAACTTATACTAACCTGTTAATGCGTTGTTGAGAGGCTCTTGGAAACACATTTCGCTCCTATTCAGCCTCTAAGCGATTGGATTTTCAAAAATCCTGAAGTTAATTTGATATATTTGCATAGGCTACTTTTTGAAGCTGACAGCAGGATATCTCATTGGGGTTCATGCGCAGTGGCATGTGGTGATGTGTTGCAAGGTAAGCCGGTGCTTGCTCACTGCTGTACCTTCTCGGTGCCATGCAGCAGGAGCCAGTAACCAGCGTGCAGCCTATAGGGAAACTGAATGCATTCCGACCAATCACAAGCGAGCAGCAAGGGACCTATTACACTCGTCCTGTGGCGTCACCTGCTGGCAGTACGCTTCAGCGGCGAATGTGTAAACTAGCAAGCAGCCAGCTACAGCATGGAGTGAATGCAAGCTTACCTCGCAATAGCTCATCACACGCCACTGTTAATGAGCTATTCCGGAATTCGCGCAAATGCAATCAGCGCCTGGTAACTTACTCGCCTGACAGTATAGCTCAGCCAGTAGAGTACGTTTCGCAGAGCGCGGTGTTATGATGGCGTGGAAGAGCCTTAATTAAACACTTTCAGGTCGGCTCTTATTTACCACCTTTAAAGTGAAGCTAGACGTTAGTCTCCTATATAGGCGATTCACGTTAAAGTGAGCACTTTTTAAGGCCCTGCTGAGTTTTTCTTTTCATCAGATTTCTATCTTCCTATCACTTTTTAATATAAACTAATAAACACAGTTTTTACATTTTACCGAGCCTAAAAGTTAACGTCTGGAGTGGCAATAAAATATATTTATTAGTGGTTATGCCTGCTGGAAGGGCCTTATAAAGTGCTCACATTACCGTGAACAGCCTTATAGCCATACCGCTGCAGGGACACCGTGTTCTATTGATCCCTATGGTCACTGAACGCTATTCTACTTGCCAAAACGACACCAGTATTTCCGTATTGGCTGACTGCTAACCAATGGTGTGTCGAGTTTACCGTTTTCCCGAACAAATGTTTTTCCGTGTGTAACAGGATGTACATCTCATCGTGTTGATTTCCGTAACTAATCAAATATTTGTCGTTCATTTACGAAGTTCGTTGATGATGTCGTATTAGTTCCTATTTAAAATCTGTATGAAATAGGGAATCGGTGTAAGTATACCCGGACCAGTTTTGTTTTTTATGTGGAATGAAATATTCAAACAAGTTTTGCCCAAACTGCAATCGAGTATAGTCTTCAGTGTGTTAAGTATAAATTTATCAGTTCTTCAGAAGACTGGTGGAAGTAACAGTGGATCTACTATAGGTAGGGACCTGCAGAATTCGCTTATTGTTTGGCATCAAGCTGAAGTTCACAGTACTGCATAGAGAATGCTTTGTAACTTATGTTACAGACTTTGGGAGGTGATTACTTATGGAAAAATAATACGAAAATACCGATCGACGTATGTCCTGAAATGACGTCTAAGAGTGGAAAACACGCCGAAAAGCTGGGTTTTAAAAATAATTTTGGTTTAATAAAGTGGAAACGAATTAATATTAACTTACGATGTTTAAATATTGTAACTTAATATTGCTTTTTTTTTTTTTGCCATTTTATTTAGTAAAAAACTACTTTTAAATCCTAACTTTCGGGGGTGTTCTCAACCTTTAGACGTCATTCCCGAACATACGTCATTGGGCATTTTCGTAATGTGAATCACCTCTCAAAGCCTGTAACATAAGTTATGAAACATCCTGTATACTAAAGCAGACGTCGTTTCTCCGTTAGCTGCTGCCCAGATGCGAAGTCGAGCTCTTATGACTAAACTGCGCGTGGTTTGGGCACACGATTGTGAAGTCTTCATTTATTGGTGAAGATTTACCGGGGCGTGTCAAATAAAGCATGTGGTTCAATGACAAACATATTGCAAATGCGCAAGTGTTTTTGAGTTTAAGCTGTCCTCAAATAAAAACGCGAAATTCGCAGGTTTCTAACTGTAGGCAGGGCTTTCCAAAGTGTTCAGCTTATCGTGAACGGCGTATAGCAGTCGCAGGCTGCGAGGAAGGGAAGTGCGGAGGCCAGTTCATCGACGTGGACGTGTCTGTAGGACTGCTTGTTAGCAAGTTGGTCCTCTTCAGAAAGTAGCTATTGATCCCGCTCGTTAGGACGCGCATCGCTTCTTGTATCGTCGCTGGAGGGCTTATCCCCCCGACATGAAGGGCCAGCTCACTCGGCCGACGAGTATACTACACAGTAGATAAGTACATTGTAAAAATAACGGGAAAATTACCTGACAAGTGTAATGTAGTATTCGCAAACTTGCGTGTGAAACATAGTTTTCCTTACGGGTAAGGTAAAATTACCGCACTCTGGAGTAAAATTCACATGGTAGTGGAAAATATCATACGTGGATGGGGAAATTACCTTAACACGCGTGGATCTCCTCGACGATTTGAAACTATTTGATAATTGTATTCTATATATTTTTTACCTTAAAATTAATTGTTATTGTTTAGTCATACAAGCTGTCGAACATGGCTCTTTATATGTAAGGTATAATTACCGCATTCTGGAGTAAAATCCACGCAATTAGCGGTGAAAAATCCCATAAATGGATGGGAAAATGAACTTACGGCGCGTGCATCTCTTCAGTATTGTATCAACAGCTAAGTGGGAGGAAGGGGGAAAAGAAACAATAATTTCACACACTCATATTCAATTGTACTCTCGCTCTGTCGCCGTGGTGTAATGGCCTGCCCTCATAGCTCAGGGGGTAGGGTGGCCGACCCTTAGTCGGTGGGTCGGGGGCTCGCGCCCCGGTGCCTCCGACGTGGCGGATGCCCAGCTCGATCGTCGTACTGGGGATTCGTCAACAAGTCGGTCTCACTAGAGCTTCGTCAACGTAAAAAATGTCACAACAACGTCAAATGAAGGTTAAACAAAAAAAATGGCTAGCCTATCGGCCTATCGTGACAGAGGACCGTGGTTCGCGCCCAGCCACCAGCAAATGTCGAGGATTTTAAAAGTTGAAGTTTCGTGTTGCCATTCGTCAGAAATTACTGTAATAATAAAAATTAAAAGTACTACTACGCCACGTTATTTTTAAACATAATTTTAATATACCATTTAGTTAATATTCCCTTATTTTTATGGAATTCCCCCTCCCCCCCACTTTTGTCAGGTACTTATTCCGTGTGATAGGAAGCAGTAATTGTCTTGTCATGTAAATTTACTCTACATTTAAAAGGTAATTTTTCCTTATATTTAGAGGTAATAAGCTTCCTTTATATGCAAGGAAATTTTACCTCAATTGTTCTACAGCGCACACGGGAACGGAATAGCTTGTTGTCATTGTTGAGAGATTTGAGTGGCTCTTAACAACGAGGTATTGAGAGACTTTGAGTAGGAACCTGCAAAATTAACGTTATTATTTTGCACCAGGCTAAACTTCACAGTGCTGTATATACTGGAGCTTATATCGTTTCTCCATTGGCTGCTGCACAGACGTGAAGTCACGCCCTTTCCGTGTGAACTGCAAGTGATAGGACCACACAGCTGAGAAGTGTTTATTTACTGGCGCAGCGTTACCCAGAACGTACCAAATAATGTTCCAATGACGAACTTACTGCCAAGGTGGATGCGTTTGAAGTTTAAAGCGTTTCCAAATAATAACGCAAATTTTGCATGCCTATCTATGAGGAGCGCTGGAATGTATGGGCTATGGAAACGGGAGATCCCCGAGAAAACCCGCCGACCGGAATCGTTCTGCAAGAACCATCGACAGAAATCTCGGAGCCCGGCGAAAATAAATATTTTGGGAGACCCTTCAAGAGTGTACTTTTTTTTTTTTTTGTAATTTTCTGTAATTCCGAGCGTCAGCCCCCCCCTGATACTCGGGGCCCGGGACAAATGTACTCTTCCTGTACCCCCTTTCGATGGCCCCGCGTCCGGCACGATTCCCACTTGCGGAAATCCGGGAGTGGCTCGGCCGGGGATTGAACCCGGTTCGCCTTGGTGGGAGGCGAGCAGTCTAACCGCTCAGCCACGAAGGTTCCTTTGAAGTCGGCGGATTCAGTCTCTGTGATTGGCAGCGCGAGGTTCAGTGAACCGGACTCGTGCCTGGTTGGCCACTGTTCGCTGCGAGAGGTCCCCAATTGGCTAGACTGCTGACTGGCGGAAGGAGTTCCGGCACGTCGCTGCCATCTTGCTGACGTGCGCGACTGCAGTTCGTGGTACAAGCGGCGGTGTTTCACCTCTGTACGTCTAAGTACTCTGTGACTATACGTCACCCCTTCCAAGGTAACAGTTTGTATTACTCCGCCCGTCCGCGAACACGTGTCATTATCTGCGCGCTGTCGGAATCAAACACCCGTCGCTTACACGTCATAAAACAGTATAAACTATAACTAATATTTAAAATCGAAGAGATTCTTTACTCAAACATTAAACATATTAACCACCGTTCATTCCTGCGAGATTTTTAACCTATTCTTTCCCGCATTAATTTATCGTTTTCGACGTTGCAAATAACATATATTTTTTGGCCTGAATGAGTCTTTAACTTTGCAACCATAGTGGGAGGCAACCCAAAAAATCAGATGATAACAAAATCAGGGGATACAGTTTGGCATTGCAGATCCGCATCTATCGTCTACATTAAAAATTCAGTTAAACTACTTGATTGCCAAAGGATTAAAGCATATGTTACGTTGAGTGAGGACTGCGAAGCATCGTGCGCGATTCGGAAAAGGGGGGGGGGGGGCGCCATTTTGAGTTTGTTTCGCCGCGTCTCATAACTTCCGCGTAGTATAACTTTTGACTAGGAGAAGCTACGACGCTCGTTTAGGTTTCAATCAATAGCTCTCGTCAAGATCAATCGATTGCGTGTCTAAAAAACACTTGTCTGGCATGGTTATGGTGAAATGGTATGGTTCTAATGTAAAATATTAAGAAAACTTAACACAATGTCGGCTTATACTCGTCAAAAAGCCAGGTCGAAAAACAGAAATCGTACAGGGTTGGAAATAGCACGTCAAAAGCAATCCAGTGAAACCCATGATCGAGTGAGGCGGTGCCGGGAACGTAAAAAAAAATCATCAATGTCGTCTGAGCGCGTCAACGTAGACGTATTCACGCAAAACAAGCGGCCGTGTCCCCAACACAGCCACTCCCCGTTTTTGATCAGTGCTGTATTTAAGCTGTAGGGTTTAAAGGCTTTTCTCTTTTATGTTCTATGCAATGCGATAATCAGTCTGAGTCGCCTGCTGAACTTGCCATCTTGTACAACGCTGGTTACGCGATGCGCTTTTACCCCGAAAGAAAACAACAAATATTAAAGGTTTTTTTTTAAGATGCAAGAAAATAAGCTATTTCATGCACAGAGAGTATCTTAATATCACAAAGCATTAAAGAACGCAATTAATAATTTAAATTATTTCATCAGACTTAAAAAAAAAATTGTGCAAAATAATGTCGGAACTCTTTTTCAGCCCCAATCATATTGTGAGCCTACCAGCAAGCCAATGGCTGTGAGTGGTCCAGGCAGTGCTCATCTCTGCTTCCATTTTGTAATGGATGAAGTATGTAAATTGTGCCCACAAGCCGCGTAGCGGAACGCTGAATACACCATGCAAGACCTCTCATTAGTCCACTTTCTGAAGGAAAGAAAGGCCTATGAGACCATTTTCCTGCCTGTCTCTCTCTCTCTCTCTCTGTGTGTGTGTGTGTGTGTGTGTGTCTGTGCGTGTGTGGCCCCCTTTTCAATTTTTGCACGTGTGAACGGAATTCCAGCAAACTCGGTACACACATAGTAAAGTAAGGAAACCTTACTTGCAGTTTTCAACCACGCCGGACACTTACTTCCAAAACTGTGGCTATTTTAATTTTTAGGGCGATATGCCACATGTCGCAAACCATCCAACAGAAATAAACCAAAATTTGTATGCTCATAGCGTAGGCTGTAAGCACTGCATTCAGAGGTGAATATTGCTGTTGGTCCACCATTCTGTACGATAATGCCACATGAAAACTCAAGCTTTTACGATATATTCCGAAAACTACTTACCCAATTTCCGCCAAATTTGGCACTTATGTAATACAATGATAGGCTAGGTAAATATACGTAATTGAACTTAATTAGGCACTGATTTTCAAAACGGTGGCCATACAAATATTTCAAGTTTATTTGGTATCATTGCCATACCGTTTAACCAATTTCAACCAAATTTTTTACGTCGACAGTATCTGTTACATGCATTATGTTAGCCAAAAACCAATCACTTTCATCCTACATTTTGTTACATAGCGCTAAGTCAATTAATACCGTTTTTGTGCAATATCTCGGGAAACAATCCACAGGTTGCTGCCAAATTTTGTAAACAAGTAGCACTGCATTAAGTGATGTTAACTGATATGTTTTAGCTATGTCAGAAAATGGCAGCCATATAGCTGTTTTAGTTTTTTTTTTATGTTGTTTCGTTGAAACCATGTAATTAATTCCAATTAAACTTTGTATGCTGGCTGCATATATTAGGCCTAAATCATAAAAAGTGTCCACACAATATCTCTTTCTCGCCATTTTGTAAAACAGTATAACATAACAAATTAATTACGCGATTTCTTAAAAAAAAAAAAAAATTCGACAAAATTTGGCAGACAAGAAGGACTAAAGGCAGACCATGTAAACTGATAAACTCTGAGAGAGTTACACATACATATTTAAAAAATGGCGACTATATAAAAATTTTAGCTCAGAATATTTCATCTACGTAACTATATAACAAATTTCAACTTAACTTTGTTTGCTGACAGTATCAATTATATCCATCACAATTATCTATGCAAAGCCGTCTGCCATTTTGTAAGATAGTCCCACATGAAATAATACCATTTTTATGTATCTCGGGCGACAATCAACCGACTTTTTTCATATTTGGCGAAGATGTTGTACTGTGGCAGGGCACATTAATTTATATGCTCTAAGTGTCCCTCTTATTTCCCGAGAGGCACCTATAAAATCATTTTAGCTTTGTATGCTATATCTACGAAACTATGAAACTGATTTAAATTTAACTTTTTGTATTGTATCTATGGCAATCATCAATTGTGATAATACATAAACTTTTTGTCCACCGTTTTTGGAGATCGTCCCATGAACAATGATTTTATCCCATATCTCGAGGACCAATCAACCGATTCATGCAAAAGTTTCACGAAATATTACTACAGTAGTGCATGTAAATTAACATGTGTTATATGCAACAGGTATGTTTTAATGAGGTTTATATAAACAATTTAGTTTATCTTGTAATATCTATCAAATGTTTCAAGAAAATTTTTTATGCAACCACTATTAATTAGAAGCATAATTTATGCTTACAGAGATCATCATTTGTCGGATTTTTGTGGAAAGTAGTGTCAGGTGAGTAAATAGTATATTTTGTCAAATTTTCGGGACCATTCAACTAATTCCCACATAATACAACTACAGAATGCCATGTAAGTTATATTATTTTGCACAACTACAGGATGCCATGTAAGTTACATTATTTTGCACACCTACAGGATGCCATGTGTTACATTATTAAAATAGGGCCAGATATTAATTTTCGGCGTTGCCGGCCTTATAAATATAAAGATATGTTTGGCAAATCTATTAAAAAATTTAACCAAATTCAATCAAATTTTAATGCTTATAATATCTATTAGGAACGTTGTACACGAAACTCATCTCTAGGCAATTAAATAACATTTAGGTTAGATATATCCCATATCTCGGAGACCAATCAACCGATTTCCATAAAAATTTTCACACGCGTAGCGTTATGGTAGGTCATGAAAACTTATGTGTTTTAGTGGCTCAAACACTTATTTTCAAAATGATAGCTGCGTAAATATTTCTGGTTAGTGAACCTTATAATTAAAAACATTATACTGATTACTGAAACACTCACAAATGCACGTCGTTTACTTACAGCATTTACATATATTGTTTTAGCACTTTTTGTCTATAAGCATTTTTAATGTGTACTAACATGAAAATGTTTATGTATTCTCATAATGTAATTTTATTATTTATTTTATTTCATTTTTTTTTTTAAATTTTCACATGCAGGATTTTTAATTCTAGATGTTCCGGTGGCAATCTAATATGTTTAATTGGATTAGGTTAGCAAGTTTTCATTTTGTATTTTTATGTGTAATTAATTTTAATTTTAATTTTTGGTCTCAATTTTTGTCGACGCTTCAGGGAAATTTGTATGTATGTCGCTGTTTTGAGACCACAGACTCTATGTAATTTCACGATTAGGCCAATGGAAGTGGATCGTTAAGGGGGTTTTTGAAGTAGTTTGTATTCATTGGTCCGCAGGTTAAAATCCTGCCACGTGATTGGCTGGCATAGTAAGTCCTTTTAGTAAGCGCCAGTCGATCGATCTTAAATGCTCTCTACACCATCGGCTCCCAACTAGCGCAGGACACTCGTCCAGAGCGGGTGAAGTGTAGGGTTTGTGTTAGCAAAATAGGGCGCCCGATACTCCCTAAACGACGCTTGGTTGAATAGTTTCAACGAGCGATTACGATGCGCTCCAGTTAGACCCCGTTCGCTCGGTTCAGACATTAGGAGGTGAACTAGATGTCTCCACGTAATGAAGCACCCAGCCCTACCCTTCCTATAACGAGAGCATCTTTTCTACGCGTCCTGTTGGCAAATAAAGTCGAATCTTCCTGCGAGAGCTACAAACTTCACCTCAGATAAGTTTTCACCACGTTATGCTACTTCATATCGTCCACCATTAGTTCTAGAAGTATTCGCACGACGCCATGTTGGATTTGCGGGATATATGGTGTACCAGCACATAGTTTCACCATGAAAAACCTGGAAGGAATTAAGTGTTTTACCTGAGCAGAGTGACTTAATTTGAGATATTTTTTCGTCATTTTTGTGGAACAGTAACTTTTGATTTCTGAATGTATTTGCTTTCCAGTTTAATACTTTGGGGATTATTATAGCTAGGCATGACCGCTTTCAGCAGTGCTAGGAACGTTCTTCTTCTTATGGCCTACGCTGATTGCCATCAGAAATTTTTCATTTAGTTATTCATTAATTTCACTTCAAGTAACATTAAGAAATGGAAAACAAATATAAAATATCAAAAGTTAAATATCGTCCAGTCCCGACTTCCTCTGTGTAATATAGTCAATTTCACAGTATTTCAGTCATATGTATTGTTTCGTATGCACACAAAGAGTGTGTTTGTTTGCTGATCTGCTGTTCGAGAGTGTAAAGTGGTAAGTTATTCCTGAAATGAGCCTGCTATTGGCCGAGGAAAGTTCCTGCTATCCACGATACATCACTGCTGTCACAAAATCCCTGTAACACTGTCATTATTTTTACACCTCATATGATAAGAATTTGATTTTTGTGTTTATGAATTGGTACTATTTATATGACTGTAGCAGTCAAGCCAAACAATTTGTCACACGTACACAAAATAAACGTGTTAGTGCGTGCCACATGCAATTCGGTTCGGGCTAGAGTTATGTGTGCTTGCCAGCAGATTTGAATGTGTGTTTGCAATGACTACTATAATATGCACTTGAATGTGAAATTAGTTAATGAGCTGACTTTTGGCACGCACACTTACGTATGTATGAAACCCAGCCAATTAACCTGCCTATGGTAACCAGCAAGCATAACAGTTACAAATGGCAGTGTCTGGTTGTACAATCAGGAGTGTATCTACCTATCTACTCACACAACTGTGTACCTACAGCTGTATTCAAGTAACCAACAATCTATTACCACTCGTGTGTGTGTGTGTGTGTGTGTTATTTCACATTATATTACCTCCGAATTTGATGCTCCAAATCCTACTTCAGTGATGCAGTTAATTGCACGCTACCTTATATCTACGATTAAAAAAAAAAATTAATTCAAATCACGGGTAAGTTACTCGTGTATTTTAATTGTCTTAGTAATATTTCACATGTTTCTGGTCTCATCTCTAATGGTATTGCTGTCAATGGGACGTCAATGCCTACCTGACATCTAAGCTTTTAAGAATTTCACTGAGATTTATTTGCACCCATGTAGAGGAAAGCGGGCTTATTAGTTATCAGAAACTCCATGTTTTAATTTACCTTCCTTCGCTTATGTTTCAGTTATCTATCGTAGCAAGAGAACATAAGCAGCTCACTGTAAATAAGTTTTCAGTAAACCTCTGCAACAATAATGGAAAGTTTTAACCTAAACAGAGTACGGAAAGTAAACTATAGGCTGTTCACAGTAAGCTAAGCACTTTTCAAAGTCTTGCTTAGTATCTACTTGGTTGATCACTGTGTAATCTCCAACCATATGTAAAATTAACATTGCCGTTCCACTAATAACTTTATTCTTGCGTCGGTCAAATAAAACTGTGAACGTATTAGAGAAATGTGCATTCTACAAATTTGCTAGTTCTTACTTATGTGAATTAAAAAACCCGAAAGAAAAATAAATATTTTAAGTATTCACGGATGTTTACATGACGCTTTGAATTCAAAGTTCGTTAATACAGGGAATTGCATTACCTCCATGGTTACCAACTTACCTGGACACATATCGGCCAGCGTGTCCGTTAAAAATATTTATTTAAAGTGCTCGACTAATCGTGAACGGCCTGTATATGGCATTCTGCAAGTACAACTATGTTTACCGTTGCTAATATGCAACGTTGCTGGATTCAATATGGGCTGTATTATTCCCTGGACAAATCCAAGAAAACCACACACCGTTGATGCAAGGGAAGGAGAAATCTTAACCATTCGTGTATTCTCAAACCGCGTGTGCATTGGTGCGGTAATTTTGTGAACGAATTCTTAGAACAATGTCACATCAAGTATTCTAAGTCGTCCAAGTCACGATTTACGGGAATCTCGCCCATCCCAGATGGCCGTCGAAGACCTCACCAGGTATACCTGGGAATTATCGCATCTGTACGAAGATAGAGCGCGAACCAGGATATTGCTTTTTTTGATGACGTGAAAACTATAGCATTTATGCGACTTGAAAATCGAATTGATAATTTAACCACTTAACATATGAAATAAATAAATAAATAAATAAATATTTGAGATTAAGCAACAAATATTCTAACAGTGTTAAAGAAAAAGGAGATCTTAGACTTGTGGGTATTTGGTGGAATTCTTCTTTTTCTTTAAGTACCTAAATTAAGGTTAGTATTATTGTTTGGAATGAAACTGTGAAATTATTAAGGAAGTAAATACTTTACAAATCTGCTCATTTTTAAACTTCGATTCATAAAAAAAAAAAAAAGAGAAAGTAGAATAATTAATTTTAAGTTATTACAAATGGCTACCTAAGACTTTTTATTTAACATTAAGATATGGAATTACTTTGCATTAATCGTTGCCAACTTTACTGGGCGAATGTCACTCAGTGAGCCCTTTAACATATATGCTTGCAGGGGTAGTTACTTTTTTTCAGAGGTTGCTTTCTAAAGTTCTCACTTTATCGGGAAGAGCCTTAATCAGTACATTTTGCGATAACGCAATGTAAAAATGCAGTTCTTAGTTATGTCAGAGAGCTCGGGACTAGTGTTTGTAAAGTGCGTCATGATGGGGTGACAGTCACATTATGATGAGATACTGAAAGAATGTTTGTTTTGCAGCGACAAAACGCCTGGGTGGTTGTTGTTCGTCTACCCGCCGAGTAGTAAGGTGTGTTTGGTTGCATCTTCTTGAATTAAGGGGCAATTTATGTTGCCCAGCCGGCGTGCTGGCAGTAGCTCGAGGGTGATGTGGTCCCGCCCGGGAGAAATAACTTCGAGAGATTCTGCGCTGCAAAAAGTTAATCAAGGTGTAAGAGTGTGAAACTTATGTCCGGTTGCAGGAACATCTTCCCCTATCCGATATCGAATGATCCTAGCTCCGAACCAGGATCCAGTTTGATCTTCGTTCCAATGAAAAAGTATTGCACCAACGAAATTTCATAATTCTGGATCTCCGATTCCCCGATCTTGGTTCCAGAGTGAGGGATCGAAATTAAGTAAGAGGCCAATTTTGCTAGGTGGTTCGTAATATATGACGTCATGTAAGTAGGCATATTTTTCACTACAGATAGAACTAGATTGATCTATTTTAAGTGAATTATTGTTGAACGAATTTTACTGAATAATATTCAAGTGCGTATAATGTTGTTTTAATCTCCTAAGAAAATGATCGATTATGGCGTATTTTCAAACTACATTTGCCGACGATGGCTGCTGAGCTCGGATCGAGATTTCGAACCTCCAATTTCGGTGGTTCGAAATGAACTTCATCGAGATGTCCAGTCCAGTTATGAACTCGAATGGTGCAACAGTTTTCTGTGTCGATCTTAGATCCGATCTCGGATCGAGTTTCGAGCCACGATGGTGCAACCGGGCACTAGCCGCCGAGAGTGAAGAATCGGGACTTAGAAAAATTTCATCGTGGACGGAAAAGAAGGACTTCGTTTTTGGCAGAGGTGAAATTTAACTTAGTTGAATTCTCTCACCATGTGGGAATTTGATTATTTTTCCTGTCCTCTAGTTGGACTTAGTCTCTGGTGATGCGCGCACGGGTACTTTACCTGAAAGTGCGTGGCGTATGAAACTTGGACTTAGTATTTTGGCTCTCATACTTTCGGATGAGAATGGAAGGAGTTGGGCTTGTGTTGGCCGACTGCGTGAACATAGCTGGAGCGAGCGATTGCAGGTCGTAGCTAAACGTATTGCTAGCATTGCGGGCGCAGTTTTCAAATCTCAGGAACATGATGAGATGCCACGACACCAATATCCTCGCGGTATTTTGAGCCAGATTCGAACTTAGTAAACGTCGAGCGGGAAGACATTTGGAAGAAACGACCAGAATTTGGTGCTTGAATATTGTTTTCCCCGGAAGTACTGAAGTGGGAATAAAGAGTTCGTGTTTATTTCGATCAATTCTGATGGAACAGTGACAAATTAAGGTTGAAGTAGTGGGAGCACGGAGATGCTGCAACTCATCGGATAGAGGGAAACGTGTGCTTTGGTGTGCAAAAGAGTAAACTGAGACTTTCTACGGCTATGAAGAAGGCGGCGTTAAACGGGATTTTGATAGGTTTTCACTATTTTCTGGGAACTTTGGTGTGTGTGTGTGTGTGTGTGTGTGTGTGTGTAATGTGCTGATGTTTGGAGATGGCAGGAAAGGACGCACCCCAGTGGTAGGAAGCATACCCCTTGTTAGCTCCTCCACCATATTGGTGTGTTTCGTGTAGATCGGAGTTAAGGTGGCACTGCCTTTACCTCGGTGTTGGCAGTAAGAATATCCCCAGGCTTCCTTGACTGTATCTGGAGAGTGTACGAAGGTATTGAGGGCAGCCATGAATTGGTGGAGAGAATATCCCCAGCCCTGAATTACCTGGACGGTGTTGTGCTGGATGTTTGTGTGCAATGGTTGTGTGAATGAATGCAGTAGGTTTTTCCTTGGTGTTTTTCTGTGTGTTGAGGGGTATTTTGCAAAAAATTGAAAACTGAAAGAGACTAGCACTCCAGCGGGCGTTTCTCAGGTTTTAAGGGGCTTCGGTACATTTGTAGGCAGAATCATATTCTATTCATAATTGTGATCTCCCTGTGAGGTGAAAGGAAGAAAATTGTGTACTTTAGAAAGTATTGTTTTTTTTTTTTTTTTAGGGGGAATTTCCCCTGGTTGGTAAAGATTTTAAATGGTTTGCCATCAAGAAAAAATGTGAGGCAGAAGAATGCTGAAAAACCAGTGTTTCGATAAAGGCAAATACTTCAGACGAATTAAAACAGGCGTTGTAATTAAAACTTGTCACCATTTGTGTGGCAGGGCGAAATAGTGATATCCCAAATAAAAGGGGGTTTCGGAGGGGAAAGGCAAATATTTTATAGCTGTGTGGTGTTACAGATTATATTTTATTAGCTGTGTGATGTTAAAATAAAATGTTTTAAAGTAAATATTTTAAAGTTGTGTGTTTTTGGGGAATGTTTTCCCAGGATTAAAAGAAAATGATTGGTGTTAAGAATACCTGGGCTAAAGTTTGAATATTAAAGTTCATGATTTTTCAAGGAATATTAAACGCGTGTGCCGCCTATAGGATTTGTGTTTTTGGAGAATGTTCGAAGCTTTGTAATACTGATCTCTGGAGTCTTAGGTGAAGACAGTTGTTTTGAAATTCTCAGTTTTTGTCCAGGTAGTAGTAGAGACACTTCCCAATTATTCTGGATATTGTTAACTCCACTCAAATTAACAAAACATACCCGCTCTGCTGAATTGTTTGTGATGACGATGTTCAATGAACCCTTCATTATCCTGAGTCCTTTTATGAAAGGTAGGAAGGAGGGTTGAGAGTGTGAGGTATACCATTAGCTGAGTCTAATGGGGCACAGCGTAGTATCTTGAAAGTAGTCTTCACGCCTCGTCTCAAGTCTATTTTCTTTTCCTAGATCAGTTCACGCTTCGGACGTAATGCGATCTCGCAAAAATAAGTACATTTCAAACATTTTGAAACGCAGTACAATATCCATATCAGTCATCGTAATATGGGAGTCTTGAACGCTGATAATGGTGAGCGTGGAGCAGCAACGGGAGATCCCGCAGAAAACCCGCCGACCAGTGCCATCGATCGCCACAGCACGGTTTCCACGTGCAAAAAATCTGGGAGCGACACCCACCGGGAATTGAGCCCGGTTTGCCTTGGAAAGAAAAAAAAAAGGGGTGGGGGCGCGTCTCTAGCCGCAACGATACCGCGGCCCCGGGAGAAGGCAGCGGCCGTCTCGTCAGATACTTCACGTTCCTCGGGCCGTATCACATCCCCCTCCCCCTCCCACTACCCCTCGTGAGATCACTACCTCACTTCCCTTCAGCGGGCTGGCCGCACCGCAGACGGATAAATGGTTATGTAAGTAATATGGTAATCTGCGGGGAAGTTTCCGGCCATGTATATTATAACCACAAATCCTCGCGGCTCTTCCTCTCCTGATGGAAGAGGGGGATGAGAGAGAGAGAGAGTGAGAGAGAAGGCCTTCGCTGTACATTGTTACCAACAGCCCGGGCCGGGAAGGATACGCTGCTCTATATTTCACACGGAAGGCTTCCCTCACGCTGTAAAGAGAGAGAGAGAGACAGAGAGAGAGAGAGAGAGAAATAAAAAAGATTATATTATTTTATAACTAGGCCCGCAAGCTACCAAAATTCATTGCGGTTTAAGATAAATAAAGCCCTTATGTAAAATCATATTTCTCCCTGGGTTCTTCACGAACATCACAAATCCAGCTGATATCTTTCGGAGAGGAAAGACAAAATAAATCGATATCTTATTACAATAGTGTTACAACTCAAAATATGTTTATTTTTTTCAGGAGGAACAGTTTTATATTAACAAAACGCCCTACTCCATTGCATTGTCATGTGTTACACTATCCCACGTAAAAATTCAACCCTCAGTACTTAAGTTATAAAACTTTTACATGTAAAAGAAGATTATATACTGCGCATTGTAAGTGTAAATAATATAAAAATCACATTTTTCGAGTTGTAAAACTGTTGCACTGAGATATCGAAATACTAAGCGACGTTTGTCAGTGTCGCTGGCGGGAAAAATATTTTTAATCGTAACAAGCATTTTAAAAAGGGTTGACGCTTATAATTTTTTTTTCAAGTGGTGAAACATCTTTTAAGACTATATAACTTACCGAAAATTTTTTGACGTACATTTTTTGTCGGCCATGTAGGTCTAGGAGGGATGATTTTTTAAGGCGTAAATTTCGTACTATGGTATTAGGGGAAATATTCTAGGAACGTTAGTTACCCGAGCCATGGCCGTAGAAGATAGATCTGGACATTATCTTGGAAAGTTGACGCCCTTATTGACCCATTTAGTTCATGAACCCAGCCACAGGGCGCTGCTACCGAAGATGGCATGGCTAGCACAGGAATTGCCATTTTTTTCTTAAAATGGGAAAATTACGTTCATTTCTCTATGGTGTTATCCCTATACCAGCAACTCTAACAACACTAGTTTGCTTGCAGCGCTCTGCGGCCACTGCATGAACTAAATCAGTCAATAAGAGGGTCCAGACCTGTCTTCTACGGTCGTGACCCCTTGCACTTTGAAAGCTAAGCTCAAAGCACCGGAGGTTACTTCAACTGAGGGACATTTTACGGCAAGTTAAAATTTTCCACCGGGAGCCACTCAAGTTAATGTTAGTATAGACTATTCACGGTAAAGTGAGCACTTTTGAAAGGCCTCTCAATTGCAAAAAAATAGGCAACAAATATATTTTAGTCTAGCCTTTGGCGTAAACTTCCGAGTGGAGTGGAATATACACACTGTGTTCATTACTTACCGGCAATATTTATTTTTAAAAAGTAATTAGTTGATAAAAAATTGGTTGAAAGGAAAAAGTAACTCGGGCATCAAAAGTGCTCACTTTACTGTGAACTGCCTATAATTAGATCGGTGACTATGTCCTTCACTGCTGTGTGTCGCATGGGGAGGACTTGTATGGTGGGATCACAGTCAGTTACTCACTCTCGGAAAAGAAAAGGGGAGGGATGGTTTTGGGTGCTCAAGCCCCTCCCAAATATAGTATCAGACTTGACATTAAATTCAAGGACAGTCAGTTATGTTACGGCTTTTCGCGATAAAGTTAGCACTTTTAAAATCAACCTTAGAAAATAGTTACTGCTCCTACCTGCATATATTTTAACTGGAGCATTGAGTGACATTCGCCCAGTAAAGTTGGTAACGATGGAGGGGAATCAGTTACATAATTTAACGTCAAATAAAATGTGTTAGATAACCGTTTTTGACAACTGAAATTAGTTATTTCGGTTCCTGTTTTTTCTTATGCATTGGAGTTAAGAATGAGCAGATTTATAAAATATTTTGATTTGTAATAATTTCACAGTTTCACTTGACCTGCGCTTGAATAAAGTGATGAAGCAAATGACAATATTTTACATAAGGCGGAATACTACACATCGTGCATACAAGTAGATCTTAAGCAGGGTTTTCAAAAGTGCTCATTTTACTGTGAATAACCTATAGCATACTATATGAATGAGTGTTGCGAGAATGCCAAACGACTAATGCCTCTCACATGACACAGTAGAATGTCTAGTCTAAACATTCATCGTTCCTTTTTTTTTTTTTTTTGTAAATATGCAATGGGGTTATTTCCTTTCTGAAACAAACCGTAACGTAGGGAGTAAATGAACTGCCCGTGTGATGGAAGTAACATGCCATTTTGGGAACGAACAATACACATATATTTACAATATTTTATTATAAAATAATTATTTATATTAATTTTTACTGTATATCCCTATCCATTGTTTTGGACACGAGGCACTTATGTGAATGTGCCTATATTATTATTTTATTAATAATTTAGATTAGTATCTGACAGGTTTGACTGGATTATACATAAAACTGAACCTGAATGTAAATATAATACGGTGACGTGCATTTTCGTTGAATCAAAGCTCCTCCCAGCCCTTGGTTGAATGCAGCTAGCGCTTCCCTTGCGGGCTGTGTGAGTTGCGTACTTTGCAACAGCCCTGCTTTGGGTATGGTGGACGGCAATAACCCCAAGTAGTTAAAAACGGATTTATGTTATGTTCACGGTTAATTGAGAAATTTTGAAAGCCATGCTTATGATTTACGTGTATACACATTATTAGTAGAGTTAGTGATTTTTCGCGAAAAAAAAAAACATGAGTACTTGGTAGACTTCACTACTATAAGTACCCAACAGCAGTTTGTCTATTTTCATTGGTTGCTGTCGGCTTGAGAAGGCGTTTTCATATCTGACCGGGCTACTCAGAATTTGGCAACATCGGTTCGGCTCCTACGTGATTCGTGTGCAGACAGCTAACACGTGTCGAAAAGTAATTCAGCCAATCAAGATAGGTAAACGACCCTAGAGTATTTTGAAATGTAACTTGTCTTAAAATATTTTCGCGAAAAAACACTATCCCTAATCATCGGAGACCTGCAGAATTCGCGTTATTATGTGGCATCAAGCTCAACTTCACAGTGCTGTATATACTTGAGCCGGTGCATTTTCTCCATTGGCTGCTGCATAGATGTGAAGTCACTCCCTTTCGGACTGGACCGCACGCGATTGGACCACACGATTGTGAAGCGTTCGTTTATTGGCGCAGAGTTACTTAGTACAAGTCAAATAAAATATGGTGCAACGGCAAACGTTTTGCAAAGGTACGTGTGTTTGAAGTTTAAAGCGCCCCCAAATAATAACGCGAATTATACAGGTCTCTACACGTTATGTATTCTTCCGCCATATGCAACATTAACGTTGCTCTCGGCGTGATTACTGTATTCATGCGCCGTCAAAGTGAAACTGTGGAATTATCAGGAAAGTAAATAGTATACGCGCTTGATAATTACTAACCTTACATGCATGGAAAATATTAAAATAAATCATTTCAACATTTATAAATGTTTAACTAACACTTTTGATTAAACGTGGCGACGTGGAACTACTTTACTTGACGCGTCCCCCAGACAGTATGGCTGTTAAAATATTTTCAAGTGGGCCAGTGGCACTTTTTGTTCAAAGGTTTATTTGAAAAGACGTCAGGTAAAATGTGAACTGTCTACATAGTTCAGTGTTTTTTTTTGTCTATAGTGGGCAATTAATTACCGGTGAAAGGTCAATGCTGTGATTGAGCCTTCCCAGACGAGCCACTTCGGCGAACTGGCTCTCTACAGTTGGCCACACTGCAGCTATTCTGCCGAACAGAATGAGGCCCTATCTCAGAATCCTGTCTTCAGAGAGCGAGCGTTCTTTCGCAAGAGAGCGATCTCGCCCTGGCTCGCCATTCCGGCGGCCGTGGTGGCGCAGTGGTCGTCTCCTACCTAACCGAACCGGATTCGATTCCCGGCGGGGTCGCTCCTGGATTTTCCACGTGGGAATCGCGCCGGAAGATGTCGCTGGTCGGTGGGTTTTCTCGAGAGTATCCCGCTTTCGCCCACCTTTGCATTCCGGCGCCGCTGCTCCACACTCGCCTCACATCACATAACCACAAGACTCGTGAAAGTTTCTGACTGCCTTCATCATAAATGAGGGAACTTGTGCGCTAACAACTGAACTAATATTGCAACTATCCTTTTCCTTGTCTCAAACTTACAAGCACATTTTACCAGGTGAACTTTGCCTACCACCGAATGCACATAATGGGAATCCCTTGTGATGCAACATTCTTGCGTCCCGTGGTGCTCATTGTAATATAATTCAACTAAATTAGTAGCTTCTGTAAGTCGATATAGGCAAGGTTAACTTCCGACATTTTTATCTGTAGCGCCACTTTGCTCAGTTAAAGATTATGCGATATTTCATTCATGTTTAATCTGTGATCCAACCTCGTTGTAGAGGTTGCCAGGGAGTTTATTGATTTGGAATACTGCAGTTTTTTTTTCTTTTCGCCAATTTTTATTGTGCATATCTTACTCCAATCGAATAAAGTATGGAATATGATTTAATATGTATAAATGTTGTTTTCGAACGAAATATTTGCCACTCGGTTGGTAAGTCGATTTATTATACTGGTTACAAACATGAATTCCATCGTACGTAGGGTACAATTTCAATTCAGAAGTCCGATAGACTAGTGTTCTAGAATTAGTCTAGACGAGGTTTAATTATTTATTTAATTAGTCACCTGTGCAAACATACATACGATTTGGACGAAATTCTACGATTCTGATTTTTTAATTACACGTGAGAAATACATATTAAATAATACAATATCATTTGAATATAGGAAGTATTGATTATTTAAAATATTCAGACGGACCTACGAATCCTGGATCCCGTACACCCTAGTAAACAATATGAAACGTTTCAAGGTTATATCTGGACATAAGGAAGTATTATAACGGCGATGGCAAATAGCATAAAGAACTTGGAGTGTGTTTAATTTATTCAGAAATTTAAGCGTTATTTATAAGGCTTAAATTTGTTTAGAAAAGATACACCGTTGTCTCTGTTGTTTAAGATATTGTTTACAAAAGAATAAATATTTTAAGCAGCTTGACAAATTTGTAATGTAGTTTGATTAAACTAAAATCGATAAAAGTATTTTATTAATATAAAAGTGATTGTTCTTTGAAAATTCGGATATAACCACTCATTTCCTTCACTACTGACCACGTGACTTTGACAGTTGAACTGGTGTGGGGTAGGTCAGGGTGAGGTACATTCGCAGAAGACCAAAATCAAGTCTACCTGCGCAGAACCGGAGTAAGCATACGGATTTGAGCGAACTCTCGCCAAAGAGGTTACATACTGGCTCGCGTCGGCCCTGTTCGATTCAGGCCCCCTTGGCAGTGTTGCCAATGTGCGCGGGTAGTTACTAGAATTTAGGGTATTTTACATACTCGTGGGTATTTACCAGTTCCGGGTAAAATGAGGTTATTCTTCTCAGATGCATAAAAAGTTTCGAAATCAGGGGAAAATATAAATCGACCATTACTTTACTAATTTAAATTTCTTTGTGTTGCTAAGTTCAATGTATTGGATTTAAAAGCATTGCAACAAATGCTGTATTTTATTTCTGAACAAAAATACATACGTACATACTTCCCAAGTTAACATACTTGCTTCGTTTTATTTATGGTTAAAGTGGGGCTGATAGTGTTGCATGTGTTGACGTCACAAAGACGAATTTCACTATAAACCATCCTTCCCTTTATTTAACATGTACACTTTCTTATGCACGCGTATCCTACGTACACAAAATTCACTTTAAACTGGCCTCTATTTACTATTTTTATTTTTTATTCCTGCCAATTTTTTTTTGCGAACTTTTGAGTAAAAGTTGATATTTTAGCTTGCACACGAGGGCAAAAATTAAGACCAGCACTGGTAATGCTGCTCCTCGGAGAAAAATGTCTTGGTACTTTCTTGAAGAAGTCGTCGAATTTTCGAATCTGGCTGGTGATAGGTACAGATGACCGCAATAGGACAGGAAGAAGCTGATTACTTGCGTTTAACTAAGATACTGAAGGTCGCCGAACCAAATGACACGCGAGACACGGCCTTAAAATGAAATTTACCAGAAGTGCATACAGAAAGGAGACAAAAAAACCCCCTTGAGGCAGGAGCGGGAAGTGATGACACATACGAACCCAAGTCGTGGCGCATCAAATTGTAAAATGAAGTCTGTTTTATGTTCGTTTCCAGATTACATCATATTAAAGTGTATTCAGCTGTCATAAAACTATTTTTAAAGAAGCAGATCCGAATGATTTCAATACGAACCGAGCCCTGCTGATTTTAACCACTGACAATTCGGCATTATCTCTTTATAACATCCTGAGCTAGTTTGGCGAAGATACACTATTTAATTAATTTTCCTTTTGAAAGTTTACGTCTTTATTGTAAAATCTGAACTTAATGGAAGTTATCAGTCACGAGAGAAGCTAGTGTTGCGGAGACCACTGATTGAGATTTTATTTGAAAACTAATTACATATTTCCTGTAAGAGATGATATGATATAAGTTATACACGGTAAAGTGCACTGTAAAAAAATCTGGAAAACTTCCTAAACTGTAATGGATATTTTTTAACTTACACAGTGTATGGAAACAGTACGTACTAAGTGCCAGGCAGAACATGTGGGAATGTTTAGTATCGCTACTATACAAAGTCTGGAACTTCCCTACGCATTTGGCTCTTTCCCCAAGCAACTGTAGGAATGTTACCATGCATGTGTGGGAAAATAATTTACCATTCAAGCTCTGTAACTGTACGTATACACTGGTAGGGTAAATTTACAAATAATTTCTTAGAGTGTGGGCACATTTGAAAGCTCTTATTTTTTAATTAATAGTCAATATATATATATATATATCTTATTTTATCATTATACGTTAACTTCCGAGTGATATACATGCTGTGTTTATTACTCACACAGCTATATGTATATATATTTTAAAAGGTTGTTAAATGATAACATATGTCCGAAAGGAAAAGTAACTAGGGCCTCAAATCTGCTCACTTTACCGTGAACAGCCTATAACAAGAACATGAATCAAATTTTACTGTTCGCTTGAAATATCTCTGCTGGGTTATAATTCCCAGTAGAAGTGAGATACTTTCCTAGTGATATTCAATAGTCGCGTTCAGCAGTGTTGTTAGTGAGTGTTCTCGTGTCACACGTCTGTATCTACACTGTATTCAGTCTCTACATAAGTTACACTGCCTCTATCCCATATAGCACACACACACAGACATCCAAAGAATATTTGATGACGGATGTTACCCTCAGACATTTAGGATATCCAAGGGCATCCAAGATTATCAAAGTTACATCCAGAAGACCACCAAAAGATATCCAAATATCCGCCCAATATCCAAAATGTGATATAGATATTTTGTATGTCCTATATACATCTTTAGATGTTGTCACCTGAAGTAATGGCCATTTGTGGTATTGTAATGTCTAGTGGATATCCAGTAAGTGGTACAAACTATTGTATATCCAAAGGATATACGTTAGTGGTTCGCCGTAGGACTTAATGAATTTTAGATATTGTGGATATAATTGGGACATCTGGTGGATATCCTGTGCTATATTACATTTTTAAACTTATCTACGGCTTAACGTGTTACATACTGACGCCATCAACGGGCTGCCATTCATCTGCGATAAATAATTAGCTCCACCCCTGCACACTTTTGTCCTTGAAACGCTTGCTAGCATTACAGCGTCATCACGATGCTTGTACTGTATAAGATCACACTTCTCGTTTATGATCACGCGTAAATAACAGGTAAACCCGTTAGTAGTTTTCTCTCATTGATATGAAATATTTTTATTTTCCTTACTCAACACAGCACCTCGCTTCTTTATTACAATAAATGCGAACATTCGCATGTCCTGTCTGTAATCACCACAGTCATGGTAGCCATGACTACGCTACTTAGAAAACAATACAATAACCGCTTCACTTGACGAAATAAACACGTGTCGTTTAAGTTGCATTTCATTTGAAAAAAACTGAAACAATTACAAATTACTATTCTAGCACGACTTTAATTCTGTACAACGACAGCTTTCTATGGACAATGTAGTATATCGTCCACGAAATCTTTCCTGTCCGCGCATTTCTCCGTGGACTGTCAAAACATTCTACTATGTTCATGCACTCATCAACTGATACAGGCTTTTGTATAATGAACACCGGCAGTATGCTATGGAGAGAGTTGGTGCAGGAGCCTAAGAACTGGATTGACTGATTTTGACCGCCATATTGGATTCCGCCATTTTGGAATTTTTCTTACAAAATCACATGTTTTTACAAAAAAAAAAAAATCACCTGTTTTACATCCAGTGAATACCGCAAGACGTACTGCATCAGCAAACGATTTTGAAAAATACTTTTTCAAGCTGGCAAACAACGCAGTCTTCGGCAAGCTCATGGAAAACAAAGGATGAGCATCGTCTGTAAAGAGAAGCGACTCAATAAACTTGCCGCGAAAACCGGCCTTCAAAGACAGAATAATCTATTCAGAGAACCTGTTGCTCATCAAGCTAGAGCATTAGGCTATTCTGTTCGACAAGCCTATTTATGCTGGCACTGCAGTACTGGACTTGCCAAAGGTACTCATGTATCATTTTCATTACGATATATTGAAGACAAGGTTTGGTGAGAACCTGCAGTTGGCCTACATGGGCACCGACAGTATAATCTACGAAATAAGAACTCTCGACTCTTATCATGACATGTCTACTGACTCGCTCAAGAACAAAACGTCATCGGCAAGTTGAAGGACGAGTGTAATGGTGTACATATGGCAGAGTTCGTAGGCCTGCGTGCAAAGTTGTATGCCTACAGATGTGCAGGCAACATTTACAAGAAGGCTAAAGGAGTTCAAAAGTGTGTTATTAGGAATAAGATTTCTTTCGAAGACTATATCCGTGTTCTATACAGAGAGAAGGCTTTGCGAGTTATTGTACATGGCATAAGGTCGCACAAAAAGCAGCTGCATTCAGAATGTAGTAATAAATAGGCAATTGTGTGGATGGACGACAAACATCAAGTGTGTATGGATGGTGTGAATACATTGCCACACAGATATTCTGGCTAAAAACAAATGGCCTTGCTGCACACTGGAGTTCATACAAGACGGAGTTTTGTTTTTCCACCTTGTTATGGTAGGGCTTAGTACCCATTGATCCATACGACCATTCCAGAGGAGACTACTTCGGAAGCTTGCTGGGTGGTAAGAGGAGAGGGGGAAAGAATTACATACAACAATACAACAGGTGAATATGACTTGCCAGCTGCACAGGAGGAGAGCGCTGATCATGTAGACAATTTGTTTTTAACATATTCTAAAAGTTGTACTGGGACATAGTGTATATACTTCCCCCACATTCTGCATTTATTTAAACACACAATGCTGACTTCACGATATTTTTTCAACATTGTATGCGAGATTTTATCGGCGTCGTAACCCTGCCTGCATTGTATCATTGTAGCGTCGCCGGCCCCAAGCCCGGATAAAGTGGGGAGGGCAACGCGTGACTCATGTGTTTCCTAATCGATATGCAAGACTGAAAAAGATGTACACATTCTTCTATAAACAAATAAATTCTGTTTTATAAGAAAAATTTTATATCATAAAAATCCTGTCATAATTTTTTTCTTAAGTAGTAACAGATGCAACAGTCCTTTGTACACGATGGAGAAGATACATACATACGTACACACACCATTTTATGCGAAGAGTAATATATGATTAATACTTACTTGTGTTGGTATGGCTTTAGTATATGCAAAGTCGTACATGAATGGTCGAGTCCTACACCAGCGGAAAAATTTACAAGTCCTACACGAGTGGGGAAAATATTCAGATTCCACCACCACCACAATATTTCACAATCTTTTGCAACCTTTACACAATTCTCCTTCTCCTCCTCCTCCTCCACAATCAGGGGTCAATGGGTCAATGGAGCAGATGGAGGAGATGGGTCATGGGTCAATGGGCTCGATAGGTCAATGGGGTAAATAGTCTTGTGTATGTTGTTATGCTGGAGGGTTATCACCTTGTATGTTATGGTTGGTGTCTGATGGCAATGATGGCATGACATACATGCTGGCGTTACGATTTTTGGTATACTTTTACTCGATTTTTGTGATTTTTCTTTGTTTTGTAGTATTAGAAGGTGGGTAGATAAAAGGGGGAGGGGGTTGATATTTAGGGTGGTGGGATGAGTGTGAGGTTAACGTGATACGTTATTAGAATTTTTAAACACTTTTTTGAAATTTATTTGGGATTTTTTTTTCGTTTTGTAGTATAAGTACTTTGCTGGAATGGTCAATGTCACCATTCGGTACAGGCCAAGAGGCGCAGAGTGATACAAGGGAAATAGTACCTGCAGAGTAGGACCTCGCCATGGGAGACTTCCCCTCCAGTGTGAAATTTCGCGCTGTGTTGGCAGTGTGCAATTTCGCAGTCGGCACAATGCGGGTGCATAAATGTTAACACAGCTCTTTCCACGCACATGGTCATCATCCATTAGTCCAGGTGCAGACCTGCTCTGTTGACCTCATGGTCACCCGACACCAAGGAGGTGCGAAAACGACTTGTAAGCACGCACACATCCTGTTAGCTGACACCGTCCAGGCGCAGACCTGCTATTGCCATGCATTTAGAGATATTTTTCACAGATGTAGATTGTTTTTAGGAAAGACCAATAAAAATCCGAGGTATTGAGATGCATTTATTTAAGTTTTCACAATTTTTTAATAATACATTTTTATAAATTTTTTGAGAAAAAGTGAATTTTTAGAGAAATTTAGTATATTTTGAGGGAAAAAGGGAAATCCAAAATGGCGGACAGAATCCCCGAAGGCCGTCTTTTGTAGATGTGCAAAATAGGAAATTTTTAGGGAGAATGATTGATTTTTGGGTAAAGACAAGTGTTTTTTTTTTGGGTAAAAACACTTGATTTTGTAAGAAAAATTCCAAAATGGTGGAATCCAACATGGCGGTCAAGATCCGTCAATCTGGCTCCTAGGCTCCTGCATCAGCTCTCTCCATAGCATATTACTGATACCATTAGTTTCATTTATGCCATACCACACCCTGACTGTCTAAAACTTCAATACTTTCGTGAGATAGACTATGCACAAAACGTTCTCCACCTTTTTATCACGAAAATTGTCCATCCTGTGTCGATTCACATCACGGAAGCTACGCTTATTCCTTCAGATATCAGACATTAACACAGACTTCTTGTATTAAACGGTACACTTCAAACATTTAAACTATACGTAAGACTGGAAATATGCTTTTGTTAATTAACTACAAACACGAAGACTTATTTAAGTTAGTTACACGTATAATTACACAATATGAGTGCATATACTCTTGATACATTATATATATTTGTTTCACGTTAAAACGCGACGAACCGAGTGTTAATACATTTCCATTTTTTTAAAATGCAAAATGGAACAGTCACATAATGAAATAAGCTTCTGTATTGCCATCTCTAAATTTGTTAAAACAATTTAAAAAGAAATTTTCAGGAAGACCAGTCCCGGAAAAAAAAATTACTTAGAAAAATAATTATATTTACTGACTTTTAAAGAAACTGAGTACTGAACATTAATTTCACATACTTAAAGTACTTCAGATGAAATCAGAATCAATTATTTCCCGCTTAGTTCGCCGGTACTGGATCATTCGGGGTGTGAATTCTCAGTTCCCGGATCGCGACAATCTCGTAGTTAGGCTCGCGGGGGGTTGGCCACCCTCGTGCTGCAAACTTGTCGAGTCACAGCGGAGTTTTCTCCCGTTCACACAAGATGATGAGGAAATGCTTAAGATGTTCACCCAAGAAATTTCATCCCTTACAAAGGCCCTTCTCCATATGCAAGTTTCAAAAGAAAAACTGCTATAAAATGCACGTACGTCAGCCGGAACAACGGGGAAGTTCATCCCTTCCCCCCTGCTGTTTCCCATTACCTCCGCTCCATTGTTTGGTACATAAAGGCCGCTCGCTATTGTCGGAAAGAAATGCGCAGGCGAAATACGAAAGCATCTGTGATCCTTTCAATTTCCTCTGGGCTCTATGGAAAGTAAAGTCGCAATTTGATGATAACGCACCTCGGAGACGAGACGACCTGTGCATTATATTTCTGTCTGAGCGAGCCTGTTACAGTTCAGGCAAATCACAGCTCTGCCATTGATACGTTGTTCGCCGTTTGTAATATTTCAAATTATTATCCAACTCGTCAGTTGTTACCCTTAAGTAAAATTCATAATATTGTAATTAAAACCTTCTCAAAATTTTATTTTACTAGTGTTTATTCTTCATCAACAAAATTCTGTAATTATCATATCTTATCTTCTCAAACACAATAAAAGTAATATTCATTCTTTTTCAATTAATAATAATTTTTTTTTTTGAAAACGTATTGCAACAATCTCATTAATTTTTAAACCATTAAAACTTTCATATTATAAGACGCACGTCCATCGTTGGATGAGGGGGAATTGTTCTAAAGAAAAAATCAGTTCTATTTTACATCTGCCTTACTTATGTTGTATCCTGTCCTCCGATTGGCTGTCGTCTGACCATGACTCACCTCTCCGCCAATCAGTAATGCCGAGACGAGAGACATACAGGATAACTTTATTTAGTACTTTGGTTTAATAAACAATTAATGCTGACTACCATTTAGATAAAAATTGAAAAGTACAAAAAAAATATTAATACTGAATACTGTCTAGAAACAAATGAAAATTATTTTCATATGATCTCTATATTAATAAACAAATAAAATAACCAAAGATTATACTGCTAATTTATATAATGTAGAGTAATTTGGAAATAAATTTTACTCTATAGACACATATAATTAAAATATCTATGATCAATGTTAAACTTACCCCTGAAAACTGCAATGTTACAAGCCAAGGTGCAAAAACATTTTTGTAAAACACCGTAAAGAAATGCAACGTGATCAAATACCGGAAGAAATTCAATCACTCTTGAGTGTTGTTCCATACAATTATATCTCCCTCTTTGGATCAGGATCATTATGAGGTTTACGAAATTACTCAAATTCCAAAAGGTTGTTACAAGCTGGAAAGGTTACAAGCAGAAAGGGAACAAGAAAATAATTTTCTTGACGGATAGTCAATTATTTACACCACAATCGATCTTGCTTGCTAGGATAATTGCCCAGCGCACACGCATTCCTGTATATCTCGTGAGAATACTATCGTCTCCCATTAGCATGTCTTATCGACCCCAAAGAAACTAGCTCACTATCGCTACACTTGTGTAATAAAATGTGCCAGTGAGGGCATCAGTTTGTTTAATCATCACAGACGTCTCGCAGATTACCAAGCACACTATAATTGTAACATCCCTTCTCCACATGCTCCTAGTCGCGTACACCCGCCCAACTTCCATGCTTCAGGAGACAGTAGTCTACTACACAGGCGTTCACACATGCTGCAACTTCGCTACTTGTCCTCTTGAATCTGGCATATCTTTTCACTTCGGGGTGATCAGAAAAGTCCTGGCCAGTTAAAGGGTACTCTACTATCACGGATCTTCCACGAAACTACCACGTAAGACAATACCTTCATCTCTCCCCTCCCCCCCTCCCAGGTTAATTACACGTTCACGCAAATTTCATATTTTAACTAACACAAAAAAAAATGCCAACTTTAAGGGGACTATGAAGCGAGGGAGCGATACGGGCGACAGTTACACGCACGCCTAGCGTCTCATCGCTCATACGCGCAAGGCGAGCAGTGTTTCCGTCGTAACTCTATACTCTGCAAAATAGATCTGTGACATAGGGGTTTTATTACACGCGATGAGATCCCACAGACCAAACTACGTTCGTATCTTTGTATTTTTCTCCTGCCGCTTAAGGAAACTGCGAAGGCAAGCTTTAAAAATGCGATATTCGACAATTCTTACGATTTTTTCCTCCAAGAATACATTAAATATGGGGGGGGGGGGGGGGGGGGGGGAGGCCACGGATAACTGCTTTTTTATTTATTTTTTATTTTTTCTGACAAAAAGTCATATTTCCAGAACTTTTATTTACCGAGATACGCGTTTATGCACAAACAATGATTTAACAGAAAACGTTTCAGTACATATGACCCTTAACATCATGCTTTAATATTTTATGATAGAGACTGGTGCTCCCAACGGGAAGTTAATATTACTGCCATCTGGCTCCCCTGAGCCACATTCTCTGTGGGGGCCGTGGTGGCGCGGCGGGTAGCACGACCGCCACCCATCAACGTGAAAATTATTCAGTTTCCGGCAGGGTTGCTCCCGTACTTTCGCAAGAAGGGTTTCATGCCGGACGATGCCGCTGGTCGGCGGATTTTCTCGGGGATCTCCCATTTCCGGTGCTTTCGCATTCCGGCACTGTTCCACATCCACCTCGATATCCTGGTGTTGAGATATAGGCGGCTTTCTCTTCACTCCACACACACGCACACGCACACACACACACACACACACACCTCTCTCTCTCTCTCTCTCTCTCTCTCCTCTCTCTCTCTCTCTCTCTGCTACAGACAGCTTACACTTTGCGTGCGCATGGCGAGTTGTCACGATAAAGTGAGCACTTTCGAAATCAACCTTAGAAAAAAAAGTCACTGCTCCTAACTTCATAAATTTCAACGGGCACACTGAGTGACATGTGCCCAGTAAAGTTGGCCACAATGGATGGAAAGTAATTCCATAACTTTACGTCGAATTAAAAAAGTGGTAGGTAACTATATATGAGAACTGAAATTTTTAATTTCGCTTTCAGATTTTCTACTGCTTCGAAGTGTATAATTGACACGAGATTTGTAAAATATTTACACTTATAATAATTTCACAGTTTCAGATGACCGACGCATGAATAAAGTGATGAAGCGCATATAAATGTTAATTTTACGTAATGCGGAAGAGTACACGGCGTGCATACAAGTAGAGCTTAAGCAGGGATTTCAAAATTGCTTATTTTACCGTGAACCGTCTGTAGTCGCAGAGGTGATGTCCTGAAATATCAACTCCACAGCGACTGGCGTGTATGAGCGTGTGTTGTGAATGGAATCCCAGACAACAGGATCATCGCTATTCCTAGTCGATTCAAGATTGCCGTGGCAACCCGGCGAACTTGAATAAGGCAGAATCGAGGTAACTTGTCTGCACCTGACGAGCTGTGCTGCAAGATTTATTTGTTCAACTTGCTGCAATCTTGATATGTTCTAGGTACAATTCAAACCGTTTGATAACGTTTCCGTTAGAAAGAAGGTGCCCAGTCAGTCGGAATGCAGTCTGAATCAATCACGGGCCACAGGTGACAGGCCTATACAAGTTTGTACGGCAAGATGAATTCAGGTTAAATGGCAAGGTAGCCTCAAGAATACGTACAATCTACGATGGCGGACGCTTCTAATACTGTATTTAATATTGGGGAGTCATGCTCCACAACTCAGGTCAAAAACCACTCCAGTGTTCTTACGCAATAGTCTTAATCATCTCATCAGTGCCGTGCAGGTATCCCATTTTCACTCATTTTGTGTCAGACATTTGAACACTTTTCTTTCATTTCTGGGAGGAAAATAATATTCAAAAACGAACTGAGATACTGGATTAAAGAAAAAGTGTTTCTCTGTACATGCCGTAGAGTTAATTTTATAAATACATCAAATAAAGGTACTATTCTTGTGTGAACCGAGCTTAGGGCGTAGCGGTTGTGTTTTGGTTTGCTACTGCGAGTGTATCGCTTAGACAATGGTTATAACACTACTCCAAGATTCCTGTACTTAAACAACTACAGACAAGCATTAATAGCTTTATGAATGATTAACATATATTTGGAAATACTGTACATCACAAACAGAAATTTAAAAAAATGCTCTGATGTTACCAGTATTATATTTGTTGTTTTCCCCCCACGTGATATATGTTATTAGCATTATTTGGATGGTAGTTTCATTTTCTGAAAAATGCGAATGTTGTGGTTATCATACGTGGCAGCCAATGTTATTACATATTACTAATATATATAAATTATACATACATATATTACATCTTGCATTGTTATATATTATTATCGACAGCAAAGTGGCACACAAGACCACATGACGTAGACACCCACCTCACCATATGAAAAGGCACATTTCCTAAGTGGGAATAGAGCTTAACGCTCTCCTGGTTGACAGGTGGACGCCATGAACCTAAGAAAGAAGAGAGATTGAAAAGAGATCGTGCGGGATAACGACGGCCTTGTAGGAGGGTTGTCTAGTAACAAAAGGAGGAGGAGGGGAGGGGAGGGCGGAAGTTTGGGCACAACTCACAGGAGGTGCGAGGAGGCAGCCGGCCCAGTGCGAGGGCCATTGTGTTTTATTCGCTCCTGTGGTGGTGTATGTGTGCGTGTCGTAACTTCTTGGTGGGTGAGAGAGAGAGAAAAAAAAGGGGGGGGGGGGGCACGACGCCCCTAGGAGCGCGACTTACAGCCACACTGCACTTGACCTTTCACCGTGTCCTCGCGCGTGCGCGCCGCTAAGGTCGACACTCACATGCGTCTCCGCTACACTCGTCACCCTTACAAGAAGAACCAAGTTACTGTTGCCTGTCGATATCTTGTTTCTCATTCGTAATTTGGTTACTGAGACATACACGTGGTCGTCGAAAAGTATGTCAGTGAAAAGTATACCTCTGTTTACAACATTCATATTTCTGTAATATCTTGTAAGCTATAGCGACAATGCTGTGTCTTATCTGAACATATTTCTGTATTAACCGTTTAACGCATGTCAGGTACCTGAAAGGCGTATCTGAGTCCGTGAGTTACAACGGCAACCAAGGCGCCGCACACGAACCTCCTAAGGTTAGACGGAGTATAGATTGTGGGAGAGTTATTTGTTTGGAAAACATGCTCCACATTCCCAGCGAGCTGCCGTGTATTTAAGCGCCGCTCGGGGCGTCAATACCCCCCCCCCCGCCCCCCTTACACATACACACGGATGGTCGCAGTAACTTCAAGAAGTCAGTCAGATTATTAATTGCCGGAGTCGACTACCAAGCAGATGGCATCACTACAGACCAGGCCTAGAGGAGCTCCAGGCCATTCTGCAGTCTACAATATTGGTGAGCATAATTCCGCGTAGCAGTCAGGCGTAGCGCTACTTCTCGAGTCCCCGTTGCCGTATTCTCAACGTAATAATTCGAGCAAGGTTAGGCAGTTCTATTAGAGTCCTGCATTAGAGTAACTTGTACTTCGTGTACTTGATGAGAGCTAATAATTGTGTAACTAGTCGTGTATTAACAATCATTACTAATGTGTAGTTAATTGTTGTAATAAAAGAGGTTGTTTGAATGAATTATGGTCTACCAATCCATCTAGAGTCTACGCACCCAATGAGTAGTTCCCCTCGTAGGCTGAAGGATACGTCAAACAGTAAAGGAACTAGTATACCAAGTGAAGTGTAGACGAGTGACTAGGTCAGCAGAAGGTAAGACTGCTACACTGGTGGAGGCACCTCTCAATTCCACCTCGCACTCAGGCGAGAACACTCACGTTGCATAGTAATTCACGCTGTGCTTCGTGTTAGATATTTGTATACAGCGAACAAGACCTGTGGCTGCGCTTCCCCGCAAACCACAACGCGCTCACGCCTAGCAATTCAGAGTGTTTTATTCCTTAGCTTATTTGCTTTTATTCCACACCATTCTCACTTGGAATTAGTTTCCGAATAGAGTTCACTTCCAGTGTTGTATCTTGTTCCTTATGTCGTTACTTGGTCATCATTAGATATTTGTACTTAGGCATTCTGTTAAACAGCTGTGAGTTACACACGGCCAGGGCACGCACAGCAAGCGATAGCGTAGCAGGTCAGTACGCCACGAGCGCGCACCAGCAGCCCGCGTAGAAAGCTTTGCCAGACCAGCAGTTGACGTCACGTCGCACTCCCCGCTACCATTTAGAATTGCTCGTATTATATGTGTGTGTGCTTTGGAATATTTTCCACCTTCTTTTACCTTCCAGTTATAAGTGCATGCCAATGACACAGTGCGCGCTTCTCACATATACAATTACACTCAACACAGCACACAGTACATGGAAACACATTGTAAAAAAAAAAAAAAAAAATTTTGTCTGTGTCTAAACTCATAAAACGCGTCCTAATCGACACTTCAGAAATTGAACATGCCTTTGACGAACGTGACAAACAGAGGTCGTTATTACAGAATCAAGCTTCACATACGTCATTCCATACTAGTCCGGAGCAGTATCCTATCGACACACCACCCCAAACACAAAGCACAGAACACAACTCCCCAGAATCAGTTACGCCACCTACACGATTTTTCGGGTTTCCATTTTACGAAGACATAGTAATAGACTAACTTAATTCAAACTCATTTCCACCCCCGCCCACAGAAACACATTCGTTCCGACCAGGTAGAAACGGCCCGCGGTAATTGAACGGCTACAGAGCCGGGAAACATACAGACATCCAGGGCCCTATAAACACCGCATACACCACCAGGCGAGCCGCTCCAGGGTAGCACCTACAGATCACGGGCATGTACAGGGGAAAGTTTATGGAGAAAACTACAGGGAAAAAAATCTCTCCCCCACCCAGGGAAATAACATCCGGGTTCGTGACGCTTGTAGGGCTATTTTCGACAAAGTTGTGCCACAGTGTTCATATGCGGACGTTACTAGATTCAATTCCCGTAATAACTTGCCTGAGACACAGAAACCACCCCCACTTCAACAACATGTGTGCCTACCACATTGAAATAACTTCCCACGCGGCATGTCTACATTTAAAGTAAAAAGATTGTGTTGTAAAAGTAAATAGTGGACGGGAATTAAAGTCGGCGATAAATTTTACGACGTCAAAATTCCCAGTTAACGTCGCTAAGTCACGCAAAGTTCCGCCTCAGGTGAAGTTTCGTCACGAGAAGCAGCGCGTGCGCAGCTGGGCCCCGTGCGAAATTCGCAAGTGCATCACTTCCTTTGACCACGCGAACCATGCCACCGTTGCCACACCGACGCATCTACACGACCCACATTGCGATGTTGCACACATCCCCAGAGTGCTGCCAACAAGCACAAAGTCGCCGGTCCACGCAGTCTTGGGCAGGAAACTGAAATGTGGTTAGAGCAATAGGTATGTGTGTGGATTGATAGAGATTCAGGAATGTGGGTAGGCTGGCAGAGTGAAAGGTGGATGTGTAGGTAAGTAGAGTGGAGGGTAGGCGGGTAGAGTGGTGAGAAGTGCAGTGGGTATGTAGGCAGGTAAGTATAGTGGTGGGTAGGTGGGTAAGGCAATGGGTTGGTGGACAGTGATGTGGGTAGAATTTTGGGTAAACATGTGGGTAGACTTGTTGGGTAATGACGTGGGTAGACTTTTGGGTTGTGAAGTGGGCCGGTGGCTAGAGTAGTAGGTAGACGGGCAAGCAGTAAGTAGGTGGGCCGAGGAATAGGTAGGTGAATAGGTGGTTAGAGTTCTAGGTGTATGGAGGGAGCGATGTGTGGGTGGGTAGAGTGTTGGGTAGGTAAGTGCATAGATAGGTAAGTAGGTGAGTAGATTTTTAGATAAGTGAAGTGATGACTAGTTGGGTAGGTAGGTAGTGCAGTGTTTAGGTGTGTGGGTGTGTAGAGCTTTGTTCGGGACAGTAGGTAAAGCAGTGGGTAGGTAGGTTGGTTGGTTGGTAGATAGGTAGATGGGTAGAGCAATGGGTTGGTGGGTAGCGAGGTGGGTGGAGTTTTGGGTATGTAGGTAAGTATGTAGAGTGGTGAGTATGTGGGTAGAGCATTTGTTGGATTGGTGAGTAGGTGTGCAAAGCAGGAGGTGGTTAGGTAATTGGGTATGTGGGTGGAGTAATGGGTAGGTGGGAAGGTGGTAAGAAGAACAGTGGGTATGTAGGTAGGTAGAGAGATAGGCAGTTGGTTAGATGGGTAGAGTAGTAGGTATGTGTGTAGGTTAGTAGAGCTTTATGGATGTTGTAGGATGGTAGAGTGAAAGGTGGATGGGTAGGTAGGTAGATTGTTGGGTAGGTGTGTAGTAGGGTATAGCTGTAGGTAGGTATGGTGTGTGTAGATTCATAGAGTGTAGGATAGGGTAATGGGTGGGTGAATAGTTAAGTTAGGGTAGGTGTGTAAGGCAGTAGGTGTTTAGGTAAGAGGGTAGGTTGTTAGGACAGTGGGTATGTGGGAAAGTAAGAAGATCAGTGGGATTGTGTGTAGGTACAGCAGTAGGTAAGTGTTTGTGTATAGGTGCATAGAGTGGGAAACAATATGGCGGCCGGAAATAATATGGCGGACAAGATGGTTGTGGAGCAGAAGTGAGAGGTGGAATCCAAGATGGCGGTCACATGACCAGAATGATAGAGCATGAGCCGATCCCTGAGCCGGAGGCGGGTCCCTTTGGCCCAACACCTACTAAATAATGCTACTGCCGTACTGTAAATGAAGCCTACACACACGGCCTGCTGTAGCGCTACTTATGTGCAAATTTCGGTGAGAATCTCGGTTGGTTGTTCCCGAAAATTTGACATTAAAACCTCACTTTCTCATGTTGCGCTACTTTTTGTTACTGGATTGGCATATTCTACGTTTGTTTGGGACATATTGCTTACTAACATAAAATATTTACATGATTGTTATTTTGAAAATATATGACTACTTCCTTAAGTCATAAGCTTATAACTATAGATGGACTGAAAACGTATAACTTCAAGCCAGAATTTTGTGGATAGCAGTCAATCGTTTCCCGAGACTGGTCACAAAAGATTCATTTTTAATTTATCGTTATCATCCAAAATGGCCGACAAATGTGTTTATATATTAGCTCTTTTGATGCTTTCATAGCTGCTGCCATCATACAAAGTTAAGTACGAATTGGTTTCATGGATTCATAGTCATAACACAGTTGTCTATAATGTTTATGTGGATAGATTCACCCTCTAAAACCTGCCAGTTTATATGGCGTACTGTAGAATTACTCGAGTGTCAAATTGATTAGAAATCGTACGGTTGTTTCCCGAGATATTAAAGTCATATTTTATTTTCCATGTAGTGCCATCTTACAAAATGGTGGACAAAAAAAAGGCCGTATTTTGATACATTTGATGCTTATAAAAGATACTTTCAGCATAATAATTTCTGTCTAAACTGGTCAAACAGTATTGTAGATATTGGAAACGAACCTGAAACATCTATATTGCTGCCATATTGAAAATAATATAATTGCCTTATAAATTTAATTTGCACATGTGAATAATAGTATTACAATAGTATTACTTACATGCCAAATACAGCAAGAATCGGCCGTGTAATTAGCGAGATATAATGTAAAACTTTATTCTTCAGGTTGCACTATTTTCCAAAATGGGGGATAAAAAAAATTATCGGTTACATAATTCAATGGTAACATCGTGCACTACTGCCACGCCAAATTTGGTTTAAATTGGTTACACGGTTACAGAGCTGTAATGTAAATAGTTTGTTATTCAGTTTGCACTATTTTCGCAAATGGTGTACATATACACTATCAACGTATCAAATTTGGTTTAAATCTGTTAAATGGTTCCCGAGATAAAATGCTAAAACTTCCTTTTTTTTTTTTTTTTTTTTTTTTTTTTTTCACACTAACTTAAAAATTGGCTCATATATAATATTATGACTTTCTAATTTAAATTCTCATATCTTACTCTATCAAAGTACCAAGTTTGGTTGAAATCGGTTGAATGGCTCCCGATATATAACACAGTAAACTAAATGATAAAACTTACGCCATTTTGAAAATAAGTACCCTGCGTTATTTAAAACTTTCGAAGTCCGACGTCATTACAAAATACTATTTTGGATGTATGTTTGGTGGAATTAGGTTGTCGGATTTAAGAGTTATAGTGGCGGTGGACATTCAGATGATTGCATTACGCTATCTTTCCTGCGGAAGGAAAGTAGGCTAGTAACAGCTTTCACAGACTGCCGTATCGTAAAACTTACTAGCCGGACACGAGTCAAACCCCGATTGGAGACTGCATTGAACTTTACTACAGACTTTTCATCAATGAAATGACTGTGTCACAGCTGAAAGTGCCACAGGCACACGCAGCACCACGAGAACACTGCATGCCAGTTCAGAGCCCTGCGCCTAGAGGCGATGGTGCTCTTGTAGCGCGTGCCAGTGTGACCCTTATATCTCCCGCGCTTCTCTGCCAGAAAAGGAGAAAAAACGATGCAGACAGGCGGGACCCTTACGAGTCCATGTCACGCGACATATCGAATTTATTACTTATTTCTCGTTAATTCAAATTTAGGAGGATATATTGGAAAAGTGACAATAGAAGCTTTGCTAATTTCGCTAACCATTATTACAGACAAAATATATTATTTAATAGTCTGGAACCTGCAAAATTGGCGTTATTATTTTGCATCAGGCTAAATTTCACAGTACTGTATATACTGGAGCTTATATCGTTTGTCCATTGGCTGCTGCACAGACGTGAAGTCACGCCCTTTCCGTGTGAACTGCAAGTGGTAGGACCACACAGCTGAGAAGTGTTTATTTATTACATACTTTAGTATGTTCCAACAACAGACTTATTGCAAAGGTATGTGCGTTTGAAGTTTAACGTGTCTCCAATAATAAAGCGAATTTCGCATGTGTCTACTAATAACGCATATGCTACAATTAACATTACTCAAAATGTTACATGTAAATAAATTATCTCGTTTTAATAACGATCAGGAAGCACATATTGAGCTGGATTTACAATAACCCGACAGTTCTCAAAAAAAAAAAAAAAAAAAACCCGACACCGAACAAAATTTTTTATCAGGGAATCAGGAGCAAGGTCACCACGACAAAATTAGCAGATAAATATTCGTGAAAAAATAACTGCCGCGAAATCCAAAAATAATTCGTTTACAATTTTATCGACACAAAATAGTGTACAATGATTTGTGATTTCTTCACACTCCATAGCAAGTTACTGGCCATTCTAGGATTTGCCGAAAGCCACGCAACACTTGTCGGGGTATTGTAAACATTGAACAAATTTTGGTGGCGGATATGGTCGGGCTGTAACGTCGTGTCTGACTGTCGGGACGACCTCGTCGCGGCATTGTAAATCCAACATTAATGATCAAGAAGAAAAAGTTGCACATAAACACGAAATGTAATGCTTCTAAAGGCTGTTAACGATGTAGTGAGCACTTTTGAAATCAACCTTAGAAAAATCTCACTGCTCTCGCCTGCATATATTTTAACGGGTGCACTGCGTGACATACGCCCAATAAAGTTGGTAACGTTGGAGGGAAAGTAGTTCCAAACCTTTACGTCAAATTAAAAGTTTTGGGCAACCATTTGTGATATCAAAATTATTTCATTCGGTTTATTATTTTTTTTATGTAGCGCTGTGCAAAAATGAGCAGATTTGTAAAGTATTTACTTTTCTAATAATTTCACAGTTTCACTCGACCGACGCATGAATAAAGTGATAAGGCCGATGGCAGTGTTAATTTTACGTAAGGTGGAAGAATACACAACATGCATACAAGTAGATCTTAAGCTCGGCTTCCAAAAGAGCTCCTTTTACCGTGAACAGCCTTTATATTTATTAGGGATGATACAGCCTCTTACCCAGAAAGCAGAGGGGAGAGAATGATGTTCCGGGTCTGCGCATTATTCCTCCGCTCTCTGTGCTTCGTCGACACAGCGGCTCCGCAGGACGAGCGCAGTGGCGTGTGGAGGCTCCGTTGCTGGGTGGGGTCTCGCGTGTAATGGAAGCGAGATCTGCTGCAAGCGGAGGAGGGGGGATGGAGATAAGCGACCAGGAGACGTGTGCTACGCCGCGCCGCTGCGAAGTAGCGCTCAAATATTTAAGGAGCAGCATCTTGTGCCATGAGCTTGGATGCTGCGAAGGAGCCGGGGGGCAAGCGATAGGACACGTCCCGCCAGCCGATCTCGCTATTACTTTCCCTGCGACAGCGGGATACTACTGCTCCGGCTGAAAACATCGGTCCTGCCAGGAGCGGAGAGAAGGGAGTGGAGGCAAGTACTATAGAGGACTAATACCGGACAGCTATATACGAACAACACAAGCGAGCGTGTGAATAGCGGCACAGCAGCGAACCTAGCGGCTTGAGGTGGCAAACTCTGGCGAACTTTGAATTTGTGTATACGCACAGTGGACATAACGAATCCATTTGTGCACGAAATGCAGTATTCCTATAAAGTATTTTGTTTGAAAAATTATTCTTTGGTTACTTAATGCGTGTACAGCAGTTTTGATAAAAAAAAAAAAAGCGGTATTTAATGTCGAAAATCTCGAGTAACAAGTGAACTCTACAACCGTTACAATAATAATTGCAAAATTTATCCTGTAATATTCGGGACGCATCTGAAGATCTGGCACACACCGTGATTAAACATGATTTGTTTTCAATTTTCGTAAATGTGAATGCACTGGCGTCGAGTGGAGGGATTCTGGCGGCTCGATGAGGTCGAAGGACGGAGCAGCGCCGGAATGACAGAGCAGGAAAATCGAGAGACTCCCGGAAAAAATGGGGCATTGCTGTGTTGGGGACACGGCCGTTTGTTTTGCGTGAATACGTCTAGGTTGACGCGCTCGGACGCCTTGATGTTTATTTTTTTTACGTTCCCGGCGCCGCTTTACTCGATCATATGGGGTTTTATGGGTATCACTGGATTGATTTCGAGATGCTCTTTCCAACCGTATATGATTTCAGTATTTCGAATTGGCTTTTTGACGAGTATAGGCCGACTTTGTGTTAAGTTTTCTTCATTTTTTTTACATTAAACTCATACAATTTCACCATAACAAGGTCACAGAAATGTTTTTATACACGTAATCGGTTGATATTGACGAGAGCTGCCGATTGAAACTCAAACGAGCGTCGTAGCTTTTCCTAGTCAAAAGATATATTACGCGGAAGTTATGAGACACGGCGACACGAACTCAAAATTTCGCCCCCACCCCCCCAATTCCTCCTCCCACTATCCGCGATGCTTCGCAGTCCTCACTCAACGTAACATATTTTTGATCCCTTGGCAATCGAGTGGAGTAATTAAATTTTGAATGCAGACGATATATTCGGAGCTGCAATGCAAACTGTATTCCACGATTTTGTTGTCATTGGATTTTCGGAATTGCTCCCCCTAGGGTTGCAAATTTAAAGACGCATTCACGTCAAAAATCCCCACCGATCAGTGGTATCACCCGGCTCGATTCCCACGTGCGAAAATCCAGTAGCGACCCCTCCGGGAATCGAACCCGGTTCGACTTGGCGAGATCTCGCCGGTGGCGCCCTCCCATTCGTATTACTAGTCCATAAACATATTTTATTTTGGCCTCAGGCATCAACTTCCGTGTGCAGTGGAACATACGTACTGTGCTTGTTCCTTACATGGCAATATTTACTTTCAAATGTGGCTAAAAGATAAAAACTGGCTGAAAGGAAAAAAGTAACTAGGGCTTCAAAAGTAATCACTATAATGTGGTTAGCCTATACCAGGATTATCGCCATATGCACAGACTGAGCTAACTTGGGTACACTGCTTAGAAGCTACTTTTCTATTTTTTTATAATTTTTGTTTCCTTCTACCTTCGCGATTAATTCCGTCTATGAGAAGTCTGCTTTGAGCGTTTACAACAGTGTCTTATGTTCAACCAATCACATATGACTATGAATGAGTTGAATATTACATAAATAATGACTTATTAGTAGGTCCACCTGTTTTTCGCGAAAAGATTCACGCGAAGGCTAGACTCCAATGTCCTATGGCATACGTGCAGTTTTCATTTGGCCATTGGCCACTTGTCTTTGTCGGGAGACAGGACCTTACCTGACTGGGCCAATCAGAATTAGGTAACTCCAACACTGAGTATCCGTGATTCGCTGGCAGGAACCTACAACGCCAGACAGTTAAATTCAGCCAATTACAAAAGTGGATCTGAGCTCTAGTGTTTTGGAGTACATGTTGTCCTGATAATCTTTTCGCGAAAAACATGTGGCCCTACTTATTAGCAGAGACCTGCAAAATTCGCGTTATTATTTAAGGACAAGTTAAACTTCAAACACGTGTACCTTTGAAACATGTTTGTCATTGGACCATACTTTATTTGACACGTCCTGGGTAACTCTGCGCCTATAAATGAACGCTCCATAACTGTGTGCTCCATTCTCATGCATTTCAGTCAGAAAGGGCGTGGCTTCACAGCTACACAGCAGCCAACGGAGAAACGACGCTGGCTCGAGTGTATACAATACTGTGAAGTTTAGCCTGGTTACAAATAATTTCGTGGATTTTGCATGTCCCTACTTATTAGCAAATAGCATTTCATGTGCATACTAATTAAGTCAGTACTTACTCCGCAGGAGTAATCAATAATACATACATCACAGCATATGATAATAACAATAAAAATGAAAATACAATTAATTATTTTATATTAAATTTTTTTTTAGTATTTAAAATAAATAAAAAGGTATTTTTTAAAATAATATTTTCCATAAAATGTAATAAATTACATCTTCTTGCCTCCTTTATTTGTTTTTGCTGAAGGCCTGGCGTGAAAAACACGAAACAAAAACAGCGCCAGTTCCTACACGTCTATACATGTCGAGGATTTTCCTACACGACACCTACACTATCACAATGAACCGTCTCGTCATTTAGAAACGCACACGTTCATTACACGATCACCATGGACCCTCCCTCTCGCTTTATTCACGCGTCGATCAGGTTTAACTGAAAAATTGTTAGGCACGTAGGTCTGAATGCTTTACTATTATGTAGGTCATATGTTTTTCCCTAAAATATTTCAGGACTAGGTACTTGTTTTCTAGAACACTGGTGCTAAGGTCCACTGCCGAGAATGGATGATTTGGACAGTCACGGCGTTGCAGATGTCTGCCTGCCAATCACAGACATTCATTGCCAGAGTTATCTAATTCTGATAGGCCCAGTCAGATGAGGAACTGTCTCCCGACAAGGACACATGGCCAATAACCAAAGGGAAAATGCACGTATTCCATAGGAGCCAACCAACCAGAGGTAGCAGTATTGATTGCTGTGTAGGTGGATGAATTACATGTTAAAAGTAATGTGTAAAGTACAGTTAGGTTACTGTTTAAATATGATATAATGTGATATTTTGGAAAAAAAAAAAATGCAATATGAAAAGTGATTTTGTGTCCCATTCATTTGCTTAATTTATAGCGTAAAATGAGACATGGTGATTGAAGTCACCTAAGACCGCCTACACTGTTTAAGGTTACCTAACCAAACTGACTTAACCTAAGTAACCTAAACTAACCTAATCTAATCGCGTAAATGATTTCGCGAAAAACAGGCGGACATGCTAACTCTTTCTATTAAGTGCTTATAACAAACATAAGCTACTAAATTAAATAAATCCACCGCAACCAAATTTACTTTTCTCACATCGGTGGCTGCTTAATTAGGAGCATTCCAGTCCGTGCGTCCGTTAACATACACTCAATCGCACAAAAAATTGATCTCCTTGAACGAATCGCGCGAGTACAATTAAGGTTGCCACACTGTATCATCATAGTCCTATATGTGTCCTATTTGCGTTTAATGCGGTTTGCTTGCGTGGGTGTGCCACCAGAGGGCATACGTGTCCCTCCATCATTCATAAAGGCAAGACACCGAACAAGGACTTAGTAGCTGTGTGAACAGCGAGAGCCACAGAGCCAAGTTGAGTAAACACGCAGCATGTCCCGACGGTGTATTCAACAAGCCTTCTCCCAGCTGGATGAGTTGGAGAGAGGTCGCATCGCAGCGCCGGCCTCCGAGAGGCAGTTTGGATCTTCCCGGTGCATTGCTCGCCACTTGCACCTGTCTGTCTGCACTTGTGAGTCGGTGTTGGACGCAGTGGCAACAGGAGGGTACACACACACACACACACACGTCGAGAAGGCTCGAGTCTACCCCGGCGGACCACCAGCAGGGAAGATTGTTTCATCGTACGACAGGCTGTAAGCACTCCACAGGCGTCGCCCAGGGACATGTCACGGCAGCTGGGGATACTCATGTGTACGTTAGTGCCGTATCTCCGTGGCAAGCAGAGCGGGATATGTCGTCGTGGCCATCCTTTAAGACGTCTACCAGTACGACATGTACATAGCCGAGCACGCGTGACTTTCTGCTGGGAACGGACTGCATGGAAGATTGCAGATTTTCAGTTTCCACACGTCAGGACCCAACGTAAGTTTTCTAAAGTCAGTGAACGGTAAATGTTACGCCCACGGGAACATTCTTTCGGATGTGTTACCCCCATACGCGTCCTGAGTTCATCCCGACAGGTTTGACCTCTTCTAAGCAGAGCATTGCGTCGCCACATTCGTCCAAAGCCATTACATCGTGTCTGGAAGTAGCACTGATCTGATTTTGGGACCATATTAATTGCCTTCTCGTTCACCTGGTTTGATAGTTGTTGAGAATATTTGAGACATCCTCGAGAGTACCATCGAGGACAGAGACATACCTTGGAATCATGAATAACTATGGATCATTCCTGACGAGACATAGTGTTTATTGTCCACAGACTTATTAGTGTCAGGAGTTATGAACTTCAGAGTCGCTTAACACCAGGCACCAGGTAAATATGCTTCGTGAGTTCATGCGGAAAATGAGATAATAACCCAATACGGCTTACTTATAGATAGGGAACTGCAAAATGGACGTTATTCTCTGGCAACATCACGGACTTTGGCTTCCTACATATGAGTCGGAGTCGAAAGTGATTTGTCAGCAGTTGTTTCCTATTGTTCCAAAGCTATCCAAGGCCTTACCCAAAGCAATTGTACTGCAATGACAAGCACATTACAAACGCACGTGGGCTTGAAGTCTATTCTGTATTCTAATAACAAAGCAAATCTCGCAGGTGTCTACCATAAACATTAAACTATAACTAAGGGACACAAGTGTTTTTGAAAATAGAGAATTTAAGTTGATATTAACACGAGGAAAAATGTGACTAAAGAACAAACTGCTAAAACACTTAGTGCTTTCTTGAATTGAAATCTGCCAATATTGGCACACACAGATCCGGAGGATGCATAGATGGTGCAAACAACGAAACCTCGTAAAATATTTCATAACTGTTTTCCTCGAGCACAGTTTCTAAACATCAAGGTATTTTAATACACACACTGCATAAAACACGAATCTAAAGGAGAAATTGAATATAACATGGCTACAGACGTTGTTATATGATTAACCAAGCGAATGTTGAGAACGCAGCCATAACAAGTTCTGTTGCGCATTTCTCTTGCTTATATTAACGCGATATTTAATACCCAACATAAACAATTCTATCTCATTATTTTTAACAAATTGTAAATTCCAATTGAAGAAAACGTCATTCTAAAAATAAGTTGTTTCATCTCAAGTACTTCATAATACTCTGAAATTAAGTAATTCTGAAATGTAGATTATACGGAGCGCGTACCTCATAAGTCACATATTTAAGCTTAGTTTGTAAGAGGCAGGCGAGTATCGTGGAAGTATTAATTATAGCAGGACTTCAGAAAAGTGCGAAGTAACTGTTAATGGACTACCTATAGTAACAACTGCAAGTGCATAATCCATTCACGGTTACTTCAAACTTTCCTGAAACCCTGCTGAAATTCCACTTCCAGGATATTCCTCCGCCTCGTGCAAACTAAGCTTAAGTAAGTCTATTAAATTACACCAGAGGACAACGCACCGAATTCGTGCGCACTCAGTTGTAATAATATTTTGCATGAGAACTATTTATTACTAGGCGCTACCAACTCACATATTTTCTCTCTGTTTATATTAAAAATATATTTGTTATAAATGAAACGTTATAACTAAGAGACCTGCAAAATTAGCGGTATCGTTTGAAGGTAGAATAGACTTCAACCACATATGCTTTTGTATTGTTCTTGTCGCTGGACTCCAACTGGTTTGACACGCCCCGGGATGCCCTGAACCAATCGAAAGCAAGTAATGACAAGATGACCGTATTACGTCCCGCTTGGTTAAAACGGATTATGGCTCCTCGCTTTTACGGAAGCCAATAAAAAAATGACACATACACTAGTGTATATAGGGAGGTTAAATCTAGCGTAGCGCCAAATAATAGCGCGAATTTTGCATGCGTCTAGTTAAGGTTTATTAATAAAAATATTGGGCAAACTTCAATTTAACGAAAAATAAGATAATTTTATGTTAACAGAGGTATGAAACGCTTGTGATACATGGAATATTTAGAAAGTAACGAAACACGGCATACATGGGGTGATTTTTAGAAGGTTTGATTTAAAAAAAATGTGAAGAAATCGTGAACAGACCTACACTTTATTATGTTTAAGGAAGCACTTCACAGCCGTTTAATCCAGAGCTTAGAACTGGCCTGTGTTTTGCGTACAGTCTATTCGCAGTATCCTCAAATTTTTTGAACCAAACCTTTGGAAAATCGTTTTGTGTATGAGGTTTTTGGTTGTTGGTTGTTTCTTAAATACGTCGTGTTATTATTTGTGTTAACATAACAGTATCTTATTTTTGGATAAAAATTAACTTTAAGTTAAATAATATCATCAATAAAAAAATATATTATTTACAATATTTTCAGAGAGAAAATAGGCGTGTTAGTAATTCCTGGTATATAATGTTCACGGTAAAGTGAGCACTTTTTAAGGCCCTCCCACAGGCTTTAACCACTAATAAATATATCTTATTGCAGCATCAGGCATTGCATTTTGAGGGTGGTGAAATGTATAGACTGTGTTTATTCTTCACAAAGCAATGTTTATATTAAAAAGCAGCAGGAAGATGGAAATAGAATGAAGGGAAAAATTTAGAAGGGTCTTAAAAAGTGCTCACTTTACCGTGAACAGCCTATTAGAAATAGTTCTCACATAAAACATTACTAAGCTGAAGTGCGCACAAATGCTGTGCGTTGTCTATTTGGTGTCATTTTCCAGACTTAGATAAGCTTTATATTCATGAGGGGGAAGGACAGATACGAAGCAGAACTTTAGCGGGGCTTCATTAAAGTGGGAAGTGTCCACGAATGGACTACAACTAAGCTACTTGGAGCATTCCAGTTTCCTCCTGAAGACACATAGCCATGTCCCAATTCACCGGAGAGCATTGAGCCTACGCTCTCGCTCACTCTTGACGTCACAGAGAGTCCTCTCTGCTGTCCCAACTGGGAGGACAGAGGACAGAGCGAGAGAGAGAGAGAGAGAGAGAGAGAGAGAGAGAGAGAGAGAGAGAGAGAGAGAGAGAGAGAGAGAGAGAGAGAGAGAGAGTGAACGACGATGTACACTCGGTGATCGCTCTCGCACCCTCTCTGGCAGCCATGTTGTTTTCAAGCCTAACCTCAAATATCCAGACATATATTTTGCTGTTTCCAAAGCAGTGTTAGAAATATTTTATCGACGTAACTTAATCATTGCGATTGTGAAATGTGTAATAACAACAATATTCCGTTTGATATTGAGCATAAATTATGATGTTATTATGTTCACGTTTTATTTAAGTTAATTGTGTGCATACGATTAAATACTGTGACTTGCACATAACAATTATTTTTTTAATCATGAAAAATGTAACAAATAAAAATATGTTTTTATTTCATATAACACTGCACACTTCTTCGAGGAAAGTGAAAGGCCAGCAATATTTTATTTTTCAATATTTATTACCTTCTCTGTCAGATAAATAATGCCAAAGGCTTATAGAGGGGACATGTTTCAATTCGTTAGAGTGAGACAGTGTGTGCCAGAGTGAGAGTGGCGAGTGAGACACAGCCTTAGTTCATCTGCTGAGCATGCCAGGGCGAATGTCCCAGTTTCTGACCTCCATCTACGTGATCAGGACGTCCTAATTATACCAGATCTTCAGGGGTATAGTGGGGGACTGTCATTTTTTCGTAGCGGATCACTCCATCAACAACCCTGGGGGTCTCTTACGAGGACATCGATCCCGGATAATTCCCGTAGTCCCTAGCGGCGACATCAGATACCTTATTTTTGTATTATATCCCTCCTTTCCCCCGCCCCCCTCATCATTCGACACGCCGGTAATCTCTCGCTGCCTTCCTTGAGCCGCAGCCCATCTCTCTCGCACACGGGCATCAAGTACCTGCTCGCCGCAGAGACGTCACGACCTTCCCTCTCCAGGTCCCCCCCAACCCTCCGCAGTGATTTGTCACTGATGATGCGGACCAAGCGGCAACCTCGAGCAACAACCAACCACGTGGCTCTTGCAGCCGATACTTGCTCGCCACTTGCGCCCTTCTTGCCGGCACGAGCAAGAATAACGACCATCTCTAGGGACACCTGAATTTCGCGAAAATATTTCCGCACATGTTAGATTTCAATACAGTACGGACGTACCAGCAGTTTTGTTTCGCCTATTGGCGGCGTGTATTTGTGAGATGACGTTTTCCTACTCGGCTCGCCAATCAGAGTTAAGCGACTTCAACACTGCACGTCTGTGATTGGTGCGCAGACACCTAAGACACATAACTTGGAAGACATCCAATCACGAAAGTGGCTCTGAGCTTAACTGTTATGAAATTACACTGGGCGCGAAATCTTTTCGCGAAACTCAGGTGTCTCAAATCATCTCCAATAGCACAATTGGCTTGAATCATAATTCAATCAAACTTCTCATGACAAGCCTGTAAGCTCGAATCAAGCTTGTTATCTAAGCCAACAAGTTCGTATCAAGTTTGAATGAAGCTAATTAGTCTCTACATGTCAAGGTTGTGTCAAGCTTGATTGACAAACCTTGACACAAGCTTGCCTTGGCAACTGAAAAAGCATAATTTAAGACATCTAAAAGCTTGTCATCAGTAAGTATGCGCCAGTCACGGGAAATTCGTCTTGAGTCAAGCTTGAATCACACATAATATACAAGCTTCCTAGACAAGTCAAATTCAAGGCAAATGATAACATTGCCGCAATATTTCATTACATCTGAGATTAAACAAAACATAATCAAAAAATTCCAAGTTGTACTGAGAGAGTGGAGATTTTAGACGGCTTTTAACAACGAAGTCTTGAGAGCCGAAGAGGGGAAAGCGAGGTGAGTATGGAGCAGCGCTGGAATGCAAGGGCGGGGAAAACTGGAGATCCCCGAGAGAACCCGCTGACCAGTGGCATAGTCCAACACGACTCCCCCGAGCGGAAATACGGGAGTGACATCGCCCGGAATCAAAACCACTATGCCACCGTGGCTCCAATCTAAGTTGGCAGCAGAGATAAACACCACCAGTAAGATACTCAAAGTTGTTGGCTGAGTGATACACAGTGAGATTGCGTACGAAATCAAACTACTATGCCACCGTGGCTCCAATCTAAGTTGGCAGCAGAGATAAACACCACCAGTAAGATACTCAAAGTTGTTGGCTGGCTGAGTGATACACAGTGAGATTGCGTACGAAATCAAACTACTATGCCACCGTGGCTCCAATCTAAGTTGGCAGCAGAGATAAACACCACCAGTAAGATACTCAAAGTTGTTGGCTGGCTGAGTGATACACAGTGAGATTGCGTACGAAATCTAACTACTATGCCACCGTGGCTCCAATCTAAGTTGGCAGCAGAGATAAACACCACCAGTAAGATACTCAAAGTTGTTGACTGGCTGAGTGATACACAGTGAGATTGCGTACGAAATCAAACTACTATGCCACCGTGGCTCCAATCTAAGTTGGCAGCAGAGATAAACACCACCAGTAAGATACTCAAAGTTGTTGGCTGAGTGATACACAGTGAGATTACGTACGAAAATATTTTTGACCGTATTTTAAAATTTTAAAATTTTACCCTTCAAAAATAATCATTTCAGTTCTACGAGTTGCGTTATTTAGGAGTAATTGTCACTTGTTTTTGATGAACCAATCTTGGTGCATAAATTCGTAACATATAATAAATTGTGTCTACAAATTTCGAGGTTAAATAAAATTTTCTTAACATTTTATTTCAAAATTGTCATAACTGCCTCTGTGTTATTTCATCTGGGAAAGGTTGAGTTAGATAATTATACGACACATGCTACAATCCTTATCCTGTGTGCCTATGGTGTTTCGCAGCTTTAAACTCTTTGTCTTTTATAATTAATTAAAATGTTAATATGTGTGCACTAGTGGAGCTGCTGCTGATGCAGTTTTAAGAATAATGCCAACTAGAATCACTTTTGTAAGATTCGGAAATAGGTTTATACAGGAACACAGGAAACCGACAGACGATTCGTCATGACTAGGGACATGCAAAATTCGCGTTATTATTTGGCATCAGGTTGAACTTCACAGTACTTTATTCACTACAGCAGGCATCGTATCTCCATTGGCTGCTGCATAGATGTGGAGACACTCCCTTTCTGACTGAACTACACGTGATTGGGGTACACAATTGTGAAGTGTTCCTGTATTGGTGCAGTCGCCCAGGGTGTGTCACAAAAAGTATGGCCAAATGACAAACGCATTGCAAAGGCACATGTGTTTCAAATTTAACGTGTTCCCAAATAATAACGCAAATTTTGCAGGTCTCTAGTCATGACACATATGCAAGAAATGTATGATAAGGACGTGCCAACTGCAGGAAAATGCAACGGTATGTGTAACTTTACAAGCGGACAGTTCAAGTTGCCAGTAAGGTGGCGCGGTGTGGCAGGTCGGGAAACTATACCTCAATTGAGGGTTACAAGGGACTGTTGATAAACATGTGGTAGGGAAGGCGAGGAGATAATTACTATTGTCGTTGTAAGCCATTTTCTTCTAGCTGAGTACTACATAGAAGGAAATAAAGTAACTCTGTTTCAGTAGTCATTATACTCGTCCATAACTCAGCAGGAATAACGTACTACAAAACAAGCAGTCATTTTCTCCAGTGAGAGTGTTTCTCAGGTTTAGACATGAGAAGAATGAACACATCTTTCGTGGATTAAATATATTGTGTGGCCATTTCTCGAAAGAAACGCTTGAGTGGAAAAATGAGGCCAGCGAAAAACTTCCCAATTCTAGCGAATGCGGCATCCCATTGTGTGTATGGGCCTCCCACTAACCCTTTCGCTGATATGTCCTCGTTATATTTGGTTTACACTTATTTAGTAACACGACACATAATTAAGAATTACGACTGTAAACGGTTGCATTACATGAGTGAACACTTGTAAAATTCTGTTTCTGTATCCCCCCCCCCCACAGCAAATTCTTTGAGTATGTAAACATTTGAATAGTTTTTAATATGCAGACGTTCCTATAGTCTACCATGATAAATTTTTTGAATTCCATGATTTTCGAAATAGTGGAAGTAACACATAATTTGCAAATAATTTACTGTAGAGCACAAATCAGCAAATCAATATACTAAACGAATTCACTGGGAGAATTGATTAAATTTTAGCATCATGCAAATTTTAATAATATTATTATAGTGCATCTCATAGTACATTTCTAGTTGTGAAAGTCAGAAGTTGTATTTTTCCAATATTATATTTAAACCCCAAAATGTTTTAAAAAAAAAATACCCAAAATTTTTTAAGTAGTTTTTAAGCGAAAATGTTGGAATCCTGACAAATTCTAGTAATTGAACTTAGCCACATGGAAGATACACTCCGTTAGCGCCTTCAGTTGTAGATCGCGGTTCTATAGCATTTTAATTATATACAGTACGGTGCATTTTGCCAAGAAAATTGGATACGTTGCCATTGTAATCTTCCACATGGCACCTAAAAAAATCTAAACGGCTGACCCTTTTGCCGTAATGCTCTGCAATAGATACAAACAGAAGAAACGTTGAGATTTTCTCCGCTTTTATCACTTGTCGTTGGTGGCTGAGCGGTTATACTGCTCGCCTCCCACCAAGGCGAACCGGGTTCGATCCCCGGCCGGGTCACCGGATTTTCGCAAGTGGGAATCGTGCCGGACGATGCCGTCGGTTCCGCCTCCTCCACCTTCATCGGCTCTCAAGACCACGGTGTTGAAGAGCCGCCCAAATATCTCCACTCACTCAAGAGTCTTCATTTAACTCTTCCAACCAACTTACTTTAATTTACGGTTTCCGGTGTTGTAAACAAAACAAATTATGATGTGTGCTGTACTTTAGTTGACACAACACTTGTTTCGTTATGACAGCCAACGGTAGGTTGGCTATAATGTTCAGGTGGAGTTATATGAACCAATTATGACATATACCAGTAAGAAGGTTTGCGAATTATTCACCCTCACGTAAGATCATTGGTCAGTGAGTTTGGTAGTGCACAACACAGAACAAAAATTACTCACACGTGCAATTTTTTTTGCTGTACTCGTTTGCATACGAACTTCGTAACACTCCGACGTGTTAGCCATTTAGCTGATGCAGAAATGAAATACGTTTGAAGCCATCAAAAATTACTTCTAGTCATCAGATTCATTTACCACAACTAGCACAATTTTTTTTGTGGAAAAAAAGGGGGGTGGATGGGGTGAGAATCACTGAACTTGTAGTTGACCGGAAACAGTGTTACACCATTGAAAGAATTGTAAGTCAGAAACTCATCTATAAGCAGAGTGCAGCCTGCTGTGGGAGTACAATTTCTTTTTTTTTTTTTTCGAAAATGCGTAATTGCAGAAAGTTTAAAAACAAAAACACTTCAATTACTTTAACTTTAAAATGTACTGTCTTCACTCCGCATAAATTAAGAATGCCACATACAGTTGTAGCCGCACACTAATTCTGCGCTTTATAAAAGGCCTTAAATGGTCTTGAATGTTACTATTAAGAAGTTCTCTTCAAGTCTTTACAAAGCAGCTAGAAAAATACGATAACTTATATATTTAATGCTAAAGGCTGTTCACGAAAAAGTGAGCACTTTCAAAATGAACCTTAGCAAAAATGTCACTGGCCTTGACTGCATACATTTTAATAGGCGCACCGAGTGACATTCGCCCAGCAAAGTTGGTAACGGTGGATGGAAAGCAGTTCCATATCTTAACGTAGAATAAAAAATGCCATGTAAACATATGTGATAGCTGAAATTATTTCCTCCACTTTCTGTTTTTTTTTTTTAAATGCTTCGAAGTGAAGAAATGAGCATATTTGTAACGTATTTATTTTCCTAATAATTTAACAGTTTCAGTTGACCGACGCATGAATAAAGTGACGAGGACCATGGCAATGTTAATTTTACATAAGGCGGAAGAATCACAACATACATACAAGTATAGGCTGTCCACGGTAAAATGAGCACTTTTGAAAGCCCTGCCTAAGAACTACTTGTATGCATGTTGTGTGTTCTTCCGCTTTATGTAAAATTTTACATTGCCGTCAGCCTCATCACTTTATTCACGCGTCGGTCAAGTAAAACTGTAAAATTAAACGTAAAGTAAATATTTTACAAATCTGCTAATTTTTACATTTTGATGCATTAAAAAAAACAGAAAGCGGAAGAAATAATGTAAGTTGTCAAAAAGGATAAACTAACACTTTTTATTCGACGTTAATATATGGAACTACTTCCCCTCCATCGTTACCAACTTTACTGGACGCCTATCACTCAGTGCACCCGTCAAAATATATGCAGGTAGGAGCAGTAACTTTTCTAAGGTTGGTTTCAAAAGTTTTCAATTTGTCGTGAACAGCCTTTAGATCTTAAGCAGGGTTTTCAAAAGTGCTAATTTTACCGTGAACAGCCCATAGTTTAAATTAATTCCTTATTCTACAACTAAACTATGCAACTGAAGTAAATATTCAACTGGGTCTATGATGTGAAAGCAAATAAAGCGTGATCGTGGAGCTGACTTTTCATGGCACGTATGTTCACTGTAGAAAATAATGGTAAAATTACCTGACAAGTGTAAGGTAATATTCGGAAAACTTGGGGGGGGGGGAACGTAGTGTTCCTTACAGGTAAGGTAAAATTATCGCACTCTGGAGTAAAATTCACGTACGTGGTAGTGGTAAATCCCAAACATGGATGGGAAAATTACCTTACGACGCGTGCATATCTTCAGCATTCTCAACAGCTAAGTGGGGGGGGGGGGAGGGAAGAAATAATCGTTTAACACGCTAATATTCACAGTTGCTGTCACGTTCTCGCCGTGGTGCAATGGATAGCATATCGGTCTGTCGTGATAGAAGATCATGGTTCGCGCACATTCACCAGCAAGTGTCGAGGAGTTTGGTATTGATGTTTCGGTTACTATTCATCAGGTGAAATGGGTAATAAAAAGGTTAACGGTATACCCACCCACTCCGGGGTATTTTTAAATATCATTTGATTTTACAATATAGTTAATTTTCTCTTACTTGTATGGCATTATTCCCCCTCTTTTGTCAGGTACTTTTTCCGTACGATTAGGAAATAGTACTTGTCATGTAATTTTACTTTACATTTTAGAGGTAATTTTACCTTACATCCAGAGGTAATAAGCTTCTCTTACATGTAAGGGAATTTCACCTCAAATTTTGTTTACAGTCTAGATGGCTGCCAACATAATACCCCCTGTTATATTTCTACATATATGATCCGGAACTACCGGCGTTTTACGACTAGGGACCTGCAAAATTCGCGTTATTCTTTGGCACCAACCTGAAGTTCACAGTAGTGTGTATACTCGAGCAGGCATCGTTTCTCCATCTGCTGCTGCCCAGATGCGAAGACACGCTCTTTACGACTGAACTGTACGTGATTTGGGCACACGACTGTGAAGTCTTCATTTATCGGTGCCGATTTATCGGGGCGTGTCAAATGAGGCATCGTCCAATGACGTGTTTTGAGTTTAATTCGTCCTCAAATAATAACGCGAATTTTGCAGGTCTCTATTTATGACATTTAAAATGAAGCCGTATAAAAGACTGAAGAGGGATTTCAATTAATTAGCTCGAGAACTAGTAACATTAAAAATAAGCATTTGATGAGAGCGTTCCAAGTTATGTTGAGTCATTCCAGTGCAATATATGAATAATCTGTATGTATAGACTGTTCACGGTAAAGTGAGCACTTTTGAGACCGTAGTTACTTTTCCCTTTCAGCCATTATTTATCCTTTCACTTTAAAATTAATATTGCCATGTTAGTAATAAACACAGTGTGTATATTCCAACACACTCTGAAGTTAACGTCTAAAGATTAAATTGAATATATATATTGACTATCATTCCAAATGAGAGGGCTTTCAAAAGTGCTCACTTTACCGTGAATACCCTATACCGTCGTTGTAAGCTGAACGTGATGAAGGGAAAAGAGAAGCGTGCATTGTCGAGAGTATGTGATTCTTGTTTTCTAATGATGGCCACGTTGTTCGTTTGAGACACTTCAGAGTTGACACGAATGGCACAAGCATCTGTTTAAAGCTAGTACACACGATCGTCGCACAATCTGGTTTCTGCCACAGCTTGGTTCAAATGATTTTATTTTGTCTCCAAAATCTTCCGTTTCATACTAAGTTGTGTAAAAAGTATACAAGTTATTGAGATTACACATAGCGTATACCGGATACTTTGGACCTTAAACGTATTCTAGATTCACAAAACTAAGCAGTGTGCCGCACAGTGGACTTATATGACGTTTTACTTAAAAGTGTTTGAACACCGCGCGGGATTGAGCTCTAGTGGCGCATGTTCCGACATGCCCTTGTAACTATCATTAAACAATTTAGATACAACAATATACACTAATGTTTCCTTCTATCGGCGGTGCAAGAGCTTCGCCACTCAAATAGAAGACAGGAGCGAAAGGCAAAGAATCCTCTCTTGACGGCGAAAGGTTTGCTAATCGTCCGTGATGTATCTTACACATTGTGAGAGTTGCCCGACTTGAGACATGTCTGACGTCCTATTCGCTGACATTTTACAGTAGCAACTTTTCCGTACTCGACCCACGGTCTTATTCTGAATAAGTTGACCGAAATAATCAATAATATCGTTCTGGATCCATGGACCGATGTATGTGGCCTTTCCGGAACTATTGTCAATGCGATCCGGCATGACTGAATGTTCCGAAACGCCGTTCAACTTATAGACTTTACTTTTAAGTACTCTTTCCCCGCATAAAAACTTTTTAGTTCGCATAGTTTTTGCGTTATGGCATGTCACGACAATCTAGCGTTTTTGTGACGCAGAAATGAAATAAACGAATCCATTTACAGGTCTGAAAACGTATGATTAGCAAAAATTATTTTTAAAAAGAAAACACATACTGCTACAAATAAAAAAAAAGCAATAATTCCCTTATTTTAGGCAGTTTTTAATTATTGCCAAAACATTTCACAGCGTGATTGTAAACATTCCTTGCAGTAACTTGTGGTATCTCATTTCAACGTGAACGATCTCATTTCGGTATATGAGTTAGATTTTATTACTTTTACTTCCCAAAAGCGTTAAAATTATGATTTGGCAGGCCACTTTGTAAAAAAAAAAAAAATATATATGCTTTCAAAATTTTTTATATGCGGGGAAAGAGCACTTACAAGTGATATCTATAAATTGATTACCATTTCTTACAAATACAAAATAATGCACTTTATATAACCAATGCCCTTAAGAAAGTTAGGGAAAATGCCACAATTACAGGAGACAGTGAAATAAAAATGTGTCAACAATCTGTATGATCTGTAAGTGGAACGTTTGCATGACAGATAAAGAACCGTTTCTATTATTCTATGTGGTTTCAATTTATTATTCCCAGCATCTTTCTTCCGTTCTGAATTGAGCTGCACATTAAAGCTTTCATATCTTTTCGTCAACGATAGCTATATTGTCGTTTCGGACTAATCCATGCCTCCATCTTTACGGTAGGTAGCAAACGGGTGCATCAAAAATGATTCAAAAGTTTTCTTTGCGTAATAAAATCGTTTCATTACAAAAGTAATAGCATTTTGATGACATACCATGCTGACTTCACTCTGAACGAAATAAATATTACGAGACGTTTAATAAAGCTCGCTTTTCTATTTTGAATACACCAGCCACTTGTATTCTTCCGCCCATCTGATTATAAATTGTGTGTGAAATATTTCCTATCTCCCGTGTGCAATCCGGACATTAGGAAGTGGCGGAGTGGCTCTGACAAAGAAACGAGCTCGTACGATTTATTAATTTTTTTTTTTTTTTTACAGTTCGTAAACTTGGCATCAGCAAATTCGGAAATGTTATTCTGAAATGTCGAACTGCTAGACAATGGTCATATAACGATCTCTAAATTAGCTGCTCTTGCCTGATCTTGCAATCTTCTCCGAAACAAAAGTGTTGCCACTGGCTCCCTATTATTCGACGATCATTGTTGCGTAATTTTCAAAACTCATTATGGCACGACGAGTTCCCGTGTTTGTTAGTAGCTTATCAGTGGCAACATCAAAACTGTCTGTAAATTCCGGAGTAACAACAGGCTCTGCCAATTCCCCTTTCTGTGCCGATGTACAGTGCAATACGATACGATCGATCACTTCATTACGAAACAAATACCTCATGTAATGCAGTTATATATATATATAATTTTTTTACTACAATATATATATATATATATATATATATATATATATATATATATTTGTAGTAAAAAAAATTGCAAGTTGCCGACAACGTAGTTTAAATATGACGGCAATGATGTAATTGAATTAATTTCAGAGTTTAATTTACCTCTGTGTATGACATTTTCAGGTCGAAAAACAAAAACCAAAATAACTCACAACACGGGAAGATATTATTTCCAACAGATATAAGTACAAGAAAAAAATATGTTAATGAAACACACTAATTACAAAACTAAATACACACAAGAATTAATATCTCGATATCAGTAATACAGTTATCAAAAACCAATAAACAAATTAGCTACGTTTACTATCACAAGATATAAATACTGACATTTGTGATTTAAAATATGTTCTGTGAGCTGAGGACATGGCTTTTGAAAACTCTGGCGTCATTTTTACGTGGTTAGCTGAAGAATATATTTTGTCGTGTTGTTTATTTCCTCGTGTTATACTTTTCAAACAACAAAAGCAATGGGTCAAAATTTGATTAAGTTTATAACATAGCCGAAGAGGTAACACCGCAATATCACGTAACTGACGCGTTTCTAAATCAATTCCCTTCGCAACAAGTGCACCGCACGCCACTGATGCCGACGAATGGTAAGGCTAAACCAGGGTAAGAACAGCGATCAATACCTCTCTTCCTTTTCAAATTACCCGGGAATTTATGGCGACCGAGTGGGAACAGTAAGCCACCGGAGGGGTGGGGGGTTGTAAGTGTTGTCGCGGGGAGGTGGGGAGGGGAGTGGAGGGGAGGTAATTGATAATCGGAACTGAAATTAGGTTTCCATTAGTAATAGTTACCTGCGCTCACTGCTCGCTCTGTCTTCGTTCGCGGGGTTTGGGGGGGGGGGGTGCTTAGAACCGCCCCTCCCCGCGAATTTTCAACCCCTTTGTGCGTCGTTTCCTTCTCTAACCCTCCGTCCCTGAGAGACCACCTACGGAAGCACTGTGGCGATAAGGTCGACTCTGACACGCGCGCCTTGCGCCCCATCGCATTTACCGCCTTGTGCGGTCAAATTCCGTACCAGGTTCGGTAATTGTAGACGTCCTATTTTTCGTGGCAGGTTCCACACCGGCTTACGTACCTGGCCAATCACATCGCGATTTCAGAACGTAGGGCGCTCCCCTGTTTTTTTTTTTTTTACAGACTCCGCCGAACCCAAATTTTTTTTATCATTAAATTCTACATGCTGATAATATCCCGGTACGTAAAGAAAAAAAAAAACGTAATTTTGCAACCCGCCAGTACTTTTCGTTTAAATTAAAAATAACACACTCGTAATCTAATGACTTCACGTCATTTTCAAGAAAACGATTGAAACTATATTAGTAAGCAATACACTTATGTAAAAGGCAAACAGTAATATAGCAATATTAAGATGTGCTAGCTAGTTTTTTTTATAGGCTTACGCAAGTTACTAACTGGTAGCAGTTCTACGAACGAGGTTCATATTTACTACAAACCACACACTGCGCACCCACCGAGGGTGCCAAATACTAGTACGCGAACTGCTGTCGTGTAATATGAATCTTCCATGGCGGCTCATATAGCGGCTGTTATACTAGCTCGTGCACCAGGGCTTGTAGAATATTGTACAAGAACCAAGTACGGCTGCAGGTATCGTGTGATATCGGCTTAAGGCGCGTTATACAATGCACGGATACGTAAAAAAAAAAAAATGAACTCGGAAACGCAACCTGAACAAGCCGACGACTCGGGATGAATTTAAACCATTCTAAAATAAGAAAAAAAAAACGTACAATCTTGCAACTTATGAAATCAAAATACTCAGCTGTTGCAAATTACTCATACACTTTTCATAATATACACATATCATTTTGTATATTTTTACGGTGTTTAAATATGTGTAAATACTACTGCCAAAAAATGTTCACTTATTTATTAAAACAGAAATGATGATCGCCACGGCAAATCGTAACACTCGTTGCCGCGTACACCACAATTCCCACGAAAACGAATAACAACAAACCAAATACCCGATTCCTATTGGCTGCACGAGTTCACGGACACGGAATAGCTGGGAGATGCCCAGCTTTCTAACGTGTATCCGTACGTTATCCGCGCCCGCATGCGTCTCATTGCAACTTATGCTGTGTCCGAATTCGCCTGAAGTGCATACTTGTGCGTACCTGTCCCCGGAAGAAACGTCGTAAGTGCTGTCCGAACTGCAAGTGAAGTATGCAAGTATACAAGTAAATGAAGTTGTATACTTCTCGCATACTTGCGGAATATGTGCTGCCATTTTGAGAAGCAATTTGTAGGTTATAGTTAATTTCCGACATAATTATTTGATTAAAAGTTTAATAGGGCAACATTACTACTTCTTAGTCATAGAATTTTGAACTGAGTAAATAACTATCCCAAGTTTCAGCTTAAAAAAATGTTTAGGCAATAAATTCGTATCAGGTCTCTGTTCCTAACCTACAAAAGCTAAGATAAAAAAAAAAAAAAAATCAAAACTGCACTTACATACAGTAATGCAAGATAATACATGTTAATGTAAATCCAATTTAAATATTATTTAATACTTTATTTAACCCCTAAAACCTTCAGCAGTTATCAAATTCTTAGTCGGAATACATGAACATTTAAAGTGGTTAGCTGGCTAATGTCTGTCACGGAAGCCTACGAGATTCCTTGTCCGAGTTCATCAAGTTTGGTGCCAAGGTGTAATTGAAGTATGCAAGTATGCAAGTATTCAAGTATCTACCTGAGTTCGGGCACGGCCTTGGTGTGTGTTACACGTTCGCGTCGGTGAACCGAATCCGTGCGCGTGTCGCTGTAGAACGCGCCTTAGCGCAGGACATTCAACTAGCATGCAGTGTTTCCCTCGCCACGATGTAAGTATGGGGACCTGGGCGGCGGCCATATAATACATTCAGGGTTACTTCACACTCTTCTGAAGCCCTGCTAAAGTTATACGTCGAGGATATTCCTCCGCTTCATTTACTGTAAACAAAGCTTAACCGAGTCTAGGGAATTACACCGAAGGGACAGAGCACGGTATTCATGCGCACGCGGTGTAACACAATTCTGCATAAGAACTATTTCTTACTAAACATTACCAACACTATTGTAAATTTAATATTATAATTTATAATTGAAATATAAATAAAGGTTATATTTAACCAACAATAAAGTAATTTTATATTAACATAAATATAAAACATTCGTAATAAACGATATATCTAGGAAACAGCCAAATACTCCACCCATGGGGTGATTTTTCAAAGGTTCGGTTTTCAAAAAGTATGAAGAAACCGTGAATAGATTATACCATGTTATTGCTGGGAAGTCTGAAGCTGTATTCAGTGCTGATTCCTGTAGTAATAGTCGCATATTCCTTCCTGGGCGGTATTTGATGAGATAGATGAGTGTGAAGAAAGCTATTTCCAGGGATATTGGAGGGCTCGGAAATAAAGTTTATAATGTGCACGATGTACTAGTCGCATATTCCTTCCTGGCCGGTATTTGATGAGATAGATGAGTGTGAAGAAAGCAATGTCCAGGGATATTGGAGGGCTCGGAAATAAAGTTTATAATGTGCACGATGTACTAGTCGCATATTCCTTCCTGGCCGGTATTTGATGAGATAGATGAGTGTGAAGAAAGCTATTTCCAGGGATATTGGAGGGCTCGGAAATAAAGTTTATAATGTGCACGATGTACTTAGAGTACGATTCGCTTCTCATCTGAAATTAATCTTTCTTTCCCTTAGCCTTTGCTACAAAATGCACTGGACGAAGTGCCATCGATATTAGGGGGTAGCTGCATTAGGGGATACGATTTGAATGCATGTATATTCAAGCTTAACAGTTGTGTTCTCTTTGAATACAGACATTTCCAAGTCGCCTAGCATTCAGTTATCGTGCCAGTTACATTCGCCTTATTATTACACACATTTTTCTTTCCTTTCTTTTTCGGAATCGTCTTTCGCGACGCATACCGGAAAAAGTTTGTAATTTAATCAAAAATTTTTTTTTACAATGCATTGAAAAACATATAGCTATAGGCTGTTCACGGTAAAATGTATCTTATGTATTCAGCCATCTTATGTAAAATTAACGTTTCCATGGGCCTCATAACTGTGTTCATGCGTCGGTGAAGTAAAACTGTGAGATTTCTAGAAAAAGTAAATATTATACAAATCTGCTCATTTTCACATTTTGATGCATTAAAAAACAGAAAGCGAAAGAAATCATTTACTTTAACACAAAAGGTTACCTAACACTTTTTATTTGACGTTAAGTTATGGAACTATTTTCCATACATCGTTACCAACTTTACTTGGCAAATGACTCTTAGTGCGCCCGTTAAAATATATGCGTTCAGGGGCGGTGACTTTTTTCTAAGGTTCATTTCAAAAGTGCTCAATTTATCGTGAACTACCTTTATTTCTTTGCGATATTATAATGTGAACAGTTGAACTGAGTTGAGAGATCTGGGCAGCTGTTAACAACGAGATCTTGAGAGCCGATGAGGGGTGAAGTGAGTTGAGTATTGAGCAGCGCCGGAATGCAAGGGCGGGGGAAACGGGAGATCCCCGAGAAAACCCGCGGAGCAGCGGCATCGTATCGCCCGATTCCTACATGCGAAAATCCGGGAGCGGCCCCGCTGGGGATCGAACTCGGTTCGCCTTGGTGGTTGGTGAGTAGTCTGCCCACTACACCACCGCGGGCCCTGGCACTCGTTCATGAGACAGACTACCCAGTGGAGATGCGTGCTATCATTTCATGGGCAAGCTACTGTATGCAGGGAGCAGTAGCGGAGTCGATATCCCCAATAAGGGGGGAGGGGTGTCCGGGGGTCATCCCCAGGGGAAAATTTGGATTTCAAGGTGCAAAATGGTGCCATTAAAATACTTTTCGTATCTAAATATAAAATACACCTCTTGTAAAAATATTAGTATTTATTAACATAAAATTTGCTCGAGTGAAAAATATCACAAAGATACCTTCATAAATCCGGAACCTTGTCCATTTAAAATCAATATTATTTTAATACCCGCCGACAGTGAGGTATTTACATACGGAGCAATTTTGTTTGTAGATATGTGTAGACAGGAAAAATTGATTATTCGTTTGTGTAAAGATGGAAAGCAGTTTGGATCTATATAGACCAAAACCAACTCTATTTTTACCAAATTCTTAAAGAAACAAAAACGAATTTATGTGTACTTCAGAATGCTCGTGTTTTTGAACAGCATTGCACAGATTGTTAATGTCACAATGCCCAGTTGCAGTCCACGTGTTAAGATCCTTTGAAAACAGTAAACATGGCCAGCAAAACAGTCTGTTTAGGCTGTTACATCCAGCTAACCATGAGTGTTTTTGATAAAACTTTTTTTTTTTAAATGACGTACAAAATTACCTTTCTTGCGTGCTGCAGTGATCGTAAGTTCAGGTGTCGGCTTACCCTATTTCTACAGCTTTTGTGAGAATTAATTTTTTCAAACCTAAATGGGAGCCGATATTGTAAAATCCTCTTACAGTTTTATTACAAATTGTTTTTATTGGGTAGCATAATTTTTTAAACACAAAAAAACGGTATACTTTTATCAAATTTATTATTTAACGAAAATTTTGTTTATTTAATAATTAATTAAAACTATACAGTTTTTGTGTACGTAACAAAAACAATTTATAACAAAATTGTTAGAGGATTTTACAATATCGGCTCCCGTTTGGGTTGAAAAAACTAATTCTCGTAAAAACTGTAGAAATGGAAGATCGTGGCCTTAAACGCTCACGGTGATGTGTTCCGTTTCAGTTAAGCATACGTGGCCTTTTAATGGCTGCGCGATGCTGTACGCAATAATATAATTTTGCGAATAATTTCAAATAATTTAATGAGCTGAGTTGAATTTATTTTTGAGTTGAATAAATCAGAAATAGAAGCCATTGCTGTGGCTGGTAACACATGATTGCTTCGTTAGAAGAGATGTTCAGCGTGCTAGCTTATAGCTGCGAATAAAATATTCTGAACTTGCTGGGATAAAATATTTCCAATAGTGCGGGGAGAGGTGATTCTGGCGGGTGCAGGGGGAGGGGGAGGAGGGTATATTTTGACGTCAGTTGCGAAAGCCCCCTTTGTCGCGAGCAATAGAAGGACTGGCGTGGGGTTGGTTGGGGTAATGGCTTTGCCTGTCCCGGCCACTACACTATAACGACTGCGGACAGAAGCGCGCTCGTGGGACGAATATGAATCTCTCGATGGAACATTCATGGCGCGGCAGTTCGAGCTATCGATTCCTCGATCGCGGTCGCGGTCGTTAATGGGAACAGAGCAGGAAACTCGCCAACCCAGCGGCCGCTCCACACACAATTTTTTTTTCCTCCCCTCTCATTTTTTACAACCCCCGTTCCGCGGCCGCGTAATTGATTTGTCCGCAGAAGGGATTATTTTATTTCTGATTCCTGGACCTCGCCTGTTGTGTTGGCTCTTGTGCTCCGTTTGGGTTTGGAAAATCGATGCATCGGCTCGTTCGGATTGATTCGGCTCGCGTAGTTGAGGAGAGGCAAGGGGATGTGATTTCTCCACGGACACAGCCGACATACTGAATACAAACACATGTTGAAAGAGGCTCTCCTTACCTCGTATTTTCTGACTTAAACTTCAAACACATGTACCTCTGCAATAAGTTTGTCAATGGACCATATATTATTTGACACGCCCTGAGTAACCTACGCCAACAAATGAACAATTAACAATTATGTGGTCCAATCACGTGCGGTCCAGTCCGAAGGGGAGTGACTTCACATCTATGCAGCAGCCAATGTAGAAAAGACACCGGCTCGAGTTTTGCAGGTCTCTACTTATGGCTGTCTGATATATCGCGTTAACTTTTCTTTCCCTACCGTCTTCCTTCGAGTTATCAGGTTACTGGTAGACTCTGTTTGATCTAACATAGTGTTAGACGAACGGGATTGACTTCACATCTATGCAGCAGCCAATGGAGAAAATGCACCGGCTCGAGTATATACAGCACTGCGAAGTTTAGCTTGATGCCACATAATAACGCGAGTTTTGCAGGTCTCTACTAATGGCTGTCTGATATATCGCGTTAACTTTTCTTTCCCTACCGTCTTCCTTCGAGTTATCAGGTTACTGGTAGACTATGTTTTGATCTAACATAGTGTTAGTACGAACGTTGCTTGGCCGGAAGTAGTACGCACACAAGACGGAATTAAATTATTAGATCGATAAGTCACAAATTTGTTATTAAAAACTTACAAATCAAAAGGACTATAGGACCTATTCTTTACAACTGCTATTAACTTCTGTTACCTGAACTTCAATTTAGCAGGCGCATTCGCAAGTCATATATTACACAACCAATGTCTTTCCTATACAACATGTACACCATGTGGTTTCTCTGTAGTTGAGTTCTGAATCACTCAAATGCTAGTTCTATGTAATGGTATGCACTTAAGTAGTGTATAAATGGTTTACAATTTGTTGCAGGCGCCACAGCAGGGGAACTTACACGGGCAATTATTGATATAGGCCGTTCAATGTAAAGTGAGCATTTTTGAAGCTGTTTCATCAGACATAATTACCAATAAATATATTTCATCGTGGCCTCGGACTTTTGGTTTTGGGAATGGTGAATGTATACACTGTGTTTATTACTCACATGGCAGGGTTTACATTAACAATTGGGGGAAGGATATAAATTGGTTAGAAGAAAAAAGTAACTAGGGCTTCAGAAGTGCTCTCTTTATCGTGAACGGCCTATAGGCAGAATCCATCCCTGTGCTGTTAATGGAAAACTAACTGTGAACCTGGAAGAAGTATACTTGTCAACGAGTTTGTGAAACGAGAAATGCATTGATACAATCAGACGTGGCCAGAATCCTGGCCATAAGACCTCCTATGACAGAAGGAGGGGCAAATGACCGAAAACGGGTGCACATGCACCCCCCCCCCCGCGGTTATACACTACGAGACGGCTTAAAATAGACATAATGCAATTGAAAAGGAATATCTTAGTGTCTCTGCATGAGGCACTGCATTACTATGTAGAACTGTATCGTTTTTGGATCAGTGTCAATTTGCTTGCTGCTCGGATGAAAGGCGGTTGACGGATGGCGAATCTGTGTCACTTCCTCTGATCCTGGTAACTAGGTTATAGCAATCAAATGTACGAGCCACACAGCTGATAACAGACGAAAAGCGAAATATGAGAAGTACAGGTGTTCCCCTTTAACATAGACACAAATAAAATTCGTCAACGCTTTTATGACCTATTTGAGTGCTGATTGTTATATATGTTATCTAAGAACGAATAGAAGAAATCATCTTGATTTCCACTGGCGTGTGTTGACATTAAATGAAAATACCAAAGTTTCTAGTTGTTTCAGTTTTCGTACCAGACGTATGTTATGACGCAGGAGAGAATCGAAAATAAACTTCTAGTTCCCCGCTGTGTGGTCTGTAACAACTAGAAAAACAGTTATCCACTTCTGAAGTGGATACACTGAGCTACACTGAGCTAGCATCTGACTGACTCAGTAGTCAGCGGCAAGAAAAGCTGTTGCCAGCAAGGACGACCTCATTACCTACCAGACAAAACATTTCTCAGTCTATTCATGAACTCTAAATATGCCTCAGAACATTCCTCAATGAATTCTTCCCTAAAAAAATTCCTCGCTCAATTCATTCTACAAAACGTTCGTTTCATTCTGCCCTAGTACGTATGTTCCTCAAATAGAACTCAGCCAACTTTGAAAATCCTAGAAAAACCTGATATTCAGACTGTCACAGTCCTTCTTGTGCGCTTGCTCGAAGAAATTTTACCTGAAACAAGACTATGCCGCTGATTGGCGGGTTTTCTCAGTGATCTCCCGTTTCCCCCGCCCTTGCATTACGGCACTGCTCCATTCTCACCTCGTTTCGCCCTCACCAGCTCTCAAGACCTCGTTGTTAAGAGCCGCCCAAATATTTAAACTCAACTCTGAACTCAACCTAAAACAAGCTCTCGGAATCGATTGTATGTAAGTGTGTCAGAAAAGCAGTAGGAGTGCTATAATAAATTAAATACAATGCTACGTAAACATAAATGTACTTTTTATTGACTTCATATACTCGGAACATTGTATGTCTCACATGCGTTTAGTCCGTAGACAACAGCAAATGGTCTCATTCGATGTAAACCCTTTCTCTCAATTCATCGGTGACTGAAAATATCACTTTAATGGGCGAGTGATGTCTACCTTCTGGCACACCAGACAAACGTATAGGAAAGTACATAATACATAAACTAGTTCATTCGGATCTTCAGGAAATATGTACTCATTATTCTTGCCCTCTTCTCTCTTCTTCAAATTATGTGTCGCAGAAGACTTGCTAATCAGATGGTCGAGTAAATCATTAAAATTGCCATCGTCTTCATCACAAGCGCTGTCCGTATTTTCGTACTCATCGCCTTTCTGTTTTACAGCAGAGACTTCAAAACAACCCCCTTTTCTATGTAGGATAAATCTCATTGGCAACATTAGTTTGACAGTAGACACATCAACGAGTCTTGTTGGCGAAGTTAGTCTTCACAGCTACCTGCGCTAAATTTTCCCCAGTTGATGTGCTAGTTTAGCAAGTGTATATTTCACGCGAACCTATTGCACGAGACACGGTTCCCTCGCGTGTGTTGTTTGCACACCCCGCATCATCTGCGAGCGAAGAGGCATCGACGTAGACGCGTACGCGTTTCTCGGTAGAAGAAGAAACAACATGTTTGCTGGCCCTCGATGCGTCTATTCGAGTAATCATTCCGAGCTAACTGCCAGGGGGCAGTCATCGCAGGTAAAAAATTACACGTGATGGGTTCTTGAAATGTTCACTCTTTCCACGTCGCTGCACACAGTAGCCCGAAGGCAAGATCTATTGTCCCAGTACCGGCATCGCAGAGGCGATCGCGCGATGAACACGCTCGTGTTTACTTAATGTTCATAATAGCCAGTAGTAAGCAATCTTTAGTGCAATAAGAGTGAGCACTTATAAATTGAAGTTTACGTCTAACCTTATAAAAAATATGGAGATGTTACTCTTACCTATAACAGCCCCCCTTCTCTCTCTCTCTCTCTCTCACACACACTATATATATATATAGTCTGGAATTTCACGTTATGGGCATTATATTTCTACTCCCGAAGGCACAAGACAAAGGAGCTATAACATTTGCGCATGTGATTTGCTCATCTTCTCAGCAGCACAAAGCGAATTTTTGACAGACTCTGAATATAGTATATGTGTTCATCGACAAAAGTTACATAACCCTCGACACCCTCGTACAAGAAGGACTCTGTCACCATAATCACCATAATCGCGTGCGTTCCAGCACAGCCGATGTTGTCCTTGAAAGTTACTTTGCCGGCCAAGGGTACGAATACCGCTTTGGCCACTATATATATATATATATATATATATATATATATACACACACACACACACAGATGACGATGTTGCGACATCTGATCGGGCTCGAACTGACGACGCACTCGCCGACATCCAGCGACATGTTTCCGGTCCACGAAAAACGTCACGAAACTTGTCGCGAACCATTTATCTACAGTACGAACTCGCCCTCTCTCTCTTTTTTTTCTAAACCACCTGATTCTAAGTGCTGCGTGAAGTTAAGGCCCGAAGTTAGGGCGAGATTTTATTGAATCTCAGGACTAACCCCTTACGCCTATTAGGACTAACCCATTACGCCTACTAGGACTAACCCCCTACGTCTACAAGGGACTAAACCCTTATACCTACTAGGACTAACCCCTTACGCCTACTAGGACTAAACCCTTACGCCTACTAGGACTAACCTCTTACGTCTACTAGGACTAACCCCTTATACCTACTAAGACTAACCCCTTACGCCTATTAGGACTAAACCCTTACGCCTACTAGGACTAAACCCTTACGCCTACTAGGACTAATCCCTTACGCCTACTAGGACTAAACCCTTACGCCTACTGGAACTAACCTCTTACGTTTACAAGGACTAACCACTTACGCCTACTAAGACTAACCTCTAACGCCTACTAGGACTAAACCCTTACGCTTACCGGGACTAACCTCTTACGTCTACTAGGACTAACCCCTTACGCCTACTAAGACTAACCCCTTACGCCTACTAGACTAACCCCTTACGCTTCTAGGACTAACCCCTTACGCCTACTAAACTAACCCCTTACGCGTACTAGGACTAACCCTTTACGCCTACTAGGACTAAACCCTTACGCCTTCTGGGACTAACCTCTTACGTCTACTAGGACTAACCGCTTACGCCTACTAAGACTAACCCCTTACGTCTAATAGGACTAACCGCTTACGCCTACTAAGACTCACCCCTTACACCTACTAGGACTAACCGCTTACGCCTACTAGGACTAACCTCTTACGTCTATTACGACTAACCGCTTACGCCTACTAAGACTAACCCCTTACGCCTACTAGGACTAACCGCATACGCCTACTAGACTAACCCCTTACGTCTACTAGGACTAACCGCTTACGCCTACTAAGACTAACCCCTTACGTCTAATAGGACTAACCGCTTACGCCTACTAAGACTAACCCCTTACGCCTACTAGGACTAACCGCTTACGCCTACTAGGACTAACCTCTTACGTCTACTAGGACTAACCGCTTACGCCTACTAAGACTAACCCGTTACGTCTACTAGGACTAACCCCTTACGCCTACTAGGACTAACCCCTTACGCCTACTAAGACTAACCCCTTACGCCTACGAGGGCTCGTCCTCTCTAACCACTTCACGGACCACACCGCAAGCGAGCCATCTAGTTCTGATACTGCTCTAGTAAGGAACCCAGTCTATGCTCACAGAAGGCCTTCTTCCATACATTTTTTAATATTTAAGAAGTATAGGAGCACTCTGGGAAAACACACGTATAGGATGTTCGCGGTAAAATGAGCACATTTTGAAAGCCCTTCTTAAGATCTAATTGCATGCATGTTATGTATTTTTCCGCCTTATGTAAAATTAACATTGCAGTGGACCTCATCGCTTTATTCATGCGTCGGCCAAGTGAAACTGTGAAACTATCAAGAAAGTAAATATTTTACAAATCTGCTCATGTTTACACTTCGATGAATTAAAAAACTTATAGAAAATCAAATAAATAATTTTAGTTATCAGAAATGGTTGCCTAACACTTCTTATTCAACGTTAAGATACGAAACTACTTCCCATCCACAGTTACCAACTTTATTTGACGCATGCCACTCAGTACGTCCGTTAAAATATATATGAAGGTAGGAGCAGTAACTATTTTCTAAGGTTGATTTAAAAAGTGCTCACTTTATCGTGAACAACCTATACACGATCACGCGAGACGTAACCACAGATAATGAGAAAAATAGGCAGGGAGAGTCACCTTTTTTCAAACCATACATATAATATATTTAGAAATGCAAAATATTGTTACATCTATTTAAATTATAAAAATATCCGATCCCTCAAGTGATAAAATTAATATAAACTAACAAAAATTTCGATCAAGAAAAAAATTCTCATCGTGATATAACAACTGCCATTATAAGCTAATCAGATGACACACTCTCGCGGGTTTGAACAAATGCACCCATCCCTATGTCATTCTAGGGGATCTGTAGCCTCGATTTAATCTGAAACGCCCCTGCGTGTTCTATTATCGAGGTATCGAGAGCTGATGAGGGTGAAGTGTGGTGAGTATGAGGCAGCTCCGGAATGGAAGGGTGGGGGGAAACTGACATCCCGAAAAAACCCGCATACCAGCGCCATCGTTCGGCACGATTCTCACGTGCGAAAATCCGGGAACAACCCCACCATGGAATCGAACCCGGTTCTCCTACGTGTGAGGCCAGTAGTCTGACTATTACACCACCGCGAATCATTACCAGAGGTGATATGAAGTTCACCCCTATGGCTCCCAACATCATATGATATGTACGTGAATTTTACTCCAGAGTGCGGTAATTATACTTTACATATAAAGAGCCATGTTGGACAGCTTGTATGGCTAGACAGTAACAATTTATTTTAAGGTAAAATGTATGTCTTATACAATAATAAAATAGTTACTAATCGACTATTGTATGTCTTATACAGTTAACTTACCACTACAATCATCGCTTTCTCTGCTCCGGTCTTGACAGCGGCCTATGGGCAGTGGGCATATTATTCAGGTGATGCCAGTCGCCTATGCATGATGTGGGATGACATGTGGCGTTGTCCAGTAACTGCGTCCGGATTGCAGGCGCCGATATCACTGCAGTCCCGACACCGACGAAAATACTTCATCAGCCAATCAGTAGCACGGTTACCCCGACAAAATCGCAGTCCCGCCGGCCCCACAAAAGTAGATTCTATTTATACTTTCGTCGGGCGTCGGACCGGTCGACTTCACTTGGCAGCAAAAAAAAAAAAAAAAAAAAAAAAAAAAAACATAACCTTACGAATTAAAATTTTGTACGGATTTCACTACTGGGGTGAATTTCACACTAAAGTATTTTATTTATGCGTACATCCTGGTTGTCTTGTAACAGAAAGCTGTCGAATTGACGAAAATAATTATTAGTGTAAAAATAACTGCTACAAAATCCAAAAATATTTTGTTTACGAATTCTTATCAAAACCAAATAGTGTAGGGTAGTGGAGGGTAAGTGTGCGCACTTAGTGGATATTTTAGCATACATATTTACCGATGCTCATTTGAAGAGTATTCCAAATACAGGGCGACGAAGTAGATATTGGATGTCATTGAGAGCCAAAGTGACTGTACGGCAAGCATTTTTTTTTTAAACGAGCATAACTGTAAAAGTCGACACTTGCACACACTTACGCTATGTGGGAGGGTAAGTGTGCGCATAATTAATTTCAGTTGCACGTTGCATATTATATATTTCTAATGCCCACTATATTCACTCTTACATATAATAAATACATGAAATCATGCTAGACGAACGTTAACAAATAATTGCATCATATTCTTTAGATAATTAAGACATATAACATTTTTTTGTTCTTCATACAATTAGAAAATCTCGTACCACCATTCACTACACTCGATATCTTGCACCCAGTCATTATTATTGCATATTATTTACACATTAATCACAAGAAAGAACTCCGTGACCTTCATAAGATGAGCAAAGCTCACGCCACCATTTACTACACTCACAACATCGCACCCAGGCGTCATCACCGCACGATTCGTCACATCCAGGGCAGATGTAGACTTGTGAAGTAGATGACTGATTAGAACCACGTCTCGTATCGAATGTTAGGTTTCGTTCGGCTGTATGTTACTTCATTTTCTTACGTGCCTCTTCATTTTTGTTTTTCACCAGCTGAGTGTTTGTCTTGGTTAGTTTTCTTTCAGTTCTTGCTTTTCCATCTTCAACTTTTTTCTTTTGTTCATCTCCTTTCAAATTTCTGTTTTGCTATGAGCATATTTTTGTAAGGGGTTGCAATTAAACTCTCAGATTTCTGCCTAATTCTTTGGGTAAGGGGCAGATTTCTGTGACTGGAACAGCTGGTCCTGAGGAAGTACCGCCTATTGGAATTACTTCTATTTGTGATTCTTCTGTGTTTTCTGACATCCGTACTTCATCTTCTGTTCTTCTGTCCTCCCGGTCTTCCCTCGTATTGTCCATCAGCATCTTCAGCTGGTTCGATAGCAATTGATGAGTGATCAATGTCTTCAGCAACTGGCAACTCAATCCTCGTAGACTCAGCACGTAGAAAATCATCTTCCGAAGTAACATCGAGATTAAACGAGTAAATTCATGTGTCCCAAAAACGCTGCTGCTGCTGCTTTACCAACTGTTGCCACTCTTTTAATAGCTGCATCAAATAGGCCAACCACTTCCATCTGTGTAACAGCTCTACCTGGATGACTGCAAATCCATTTTTCAATTTTGTCTGCATATAACTTTTTAAATTGTGCAAAAATCACTTCGTCCTATGGTTGCAGTATGTAACTAGCATGAAGCGGCAATGCCAATAGGACAATTTTATTCCTCCTGCAGAGTTCTGCGGCTGAAAGATAACAATGTGAAACATGATTGTCCAGAATAAGCAGGACAGGATCGTCCTCAGAAGGCTTTGTGTGTTTGGCAAAATGCTCTAACTAATCCAGAAAAATCTCTGAATTCATGTACCCGGATGCACTTGTTAGACCAAGACAACCTGCGGGATCATCATTATAGAGGTCTGGTTTGTTCCTTTTACGTGGGAAGATTAAGGCGGATGGGATGAAGTTTCCTGTCGGATTCACACAAAATACCCCTGTTGTTAGCTGTCCCCTCTAAGCAAACTAATTTTTTTTTTCACTGATCTTTTACCTTTCTTTGCTACAATTTTAGCTGTTTTGTCTGAATCTGTTCACACGCTATTCTCATCCAAGTAGAATATTCTGTGAGGAAGGAACGTGTACTTCTATAAGCGCATTTTCAGATTATCAAAATACCGCTCTACCTGTACGTTATTGAAACCCATAGCTCTTCCCAAGCTACATTGCTCTGGTGTATGCAGTGAAAGGCCAGAATCTTCAAGAAATCTATAAACCCAATCCTTATTTTGTAGCCTTCAGTTCATCATTGAAAGGATTTTCTAAACCATTCTGTACTGCAAATTCGTAAGCTACTTTCATGAGTGCCTTCCTTGTCACTCCATAGAATCTAGCCTCCAAGTCTGTTTCGTGATTGGCTAATGCCATTTCCATCACTTTGCTGAAAACTTTTCTGTATCTCCCCATGGAACTAGAGACGGTACCCTGAAATTGAACAAAAAAAACCCCTTCAAATCACTTAATATCTAGTATATCATTCTTCCAATATTACGCTTCTCAAACTAGGCAGGCTTCTTAAGAACACAGAAAAAATTCCATAAATTGAAGCTCTGTTAGCATGGCATGTTATATTGGAGCAGTGGTTAGTAGAGCAATCAGGTTAGGCCTTAGTTTTATAATTTAGATCCAGGCAGCAACGAGTTTGGTGTTAACTTTCTTGTCATTGCCATAATATCTGTACGGTACACTCTGCCTACTGTCCAAAAAACATAAGATTTTCTTGTCGTAAGAAAACCTAGGGAAATATTATATTACATTTGTTTTTAAAAGCCAGTCTAATGACCTTTACACAATTGAAAACTGTAACATTTGAATTTACGTCTTTGACTCTACAATATATCTTCATGTGTTGCTCCTTATGGAGCTTTAAGTTACACAACTAGACTGTCAAAGTAAAAGTAAAGAATTCTGGAGTTCATTATTTTTTCAAAATGTCGAGATTTAAATTCAAAGTAAGTTGCCAGTTTGTCGAAAACCTTACTAAATTTTTTTTACAGTAGAAAAAATGCTTGTTTATAAGCATTAAGTTTCTATATCAAATTATTTATCCTGCTTAGTTCTTACAAATATATAAAACTTAAAATTTATTTGCTTTATGTTTGTATTGTGTATTGCCGACTTCGGAAACGTAAAAGTGAAATGTTTTAATTTTTCAATTGTGTAAGGACCTTAAATACAGCAGAAATACGAATACTCGCCAATTTAAGTCATTTTCGAAATGTATATTCTTTGAATCTTATTTTTTTTTGGCAGCAGCCTTCAGACTCATCCCCTGGCAATAAGATTCTTTTCGTCTTCTAACTGATGTTGGGTAAGACATGATCGGTCGGTTTTTTTTTTTTTGTATTTCCCCATATTGAATGAAAACTGGAAAAAAATTTGCAATACATGAGTTATGTCATATCAAAATACAAGTAAAACACTAATTTCATGTATTCGTCGTTGGCAGGAGGCTATGTGTAGGCAGGCGGGCAAGTATGCGAGCACACTTGCCCGCCTACTACATTGGTTTACAAATGTCCCGCTAGATGGCATGAGAAGGAACAATTTCACAAGCGGACCACCGCCAACGTAACCTACGCCGACCATTTTCTACACGACGAAAGCTAGAACACGATTGACTTCTTTTCAAATGCTCAAGCCCTTATCTTAACGTATCAAAATATTGTAGTCTAAATAGTGAAAACTATTTTATTACCTGTATAAATCGCAGAATTCAATAAGAAACAATAAGAAACCTTCGCTGATCATTCACCATACTTCTTTTCCAAATCGCTACAATACTTACATGGCAGATGTTGCACCAGTGCTACCAACTACTGAAAAACGTTACTGCGCACACTTTCCCGCCTGCGCATATTTACCCTCCACTACCTTACAGTAATTTGTCATTTCTTTGCATTCCATAACAAGTTATTGGCCATTCTATGATTTACCGAAAGCAACGCATAACTTGTCGGATAGAAACTTTCAGGGTATTGTAAACGCTGAACTAATCATCTATTCGTCTTCTGCGAATCTACCCAATATTGACGTACCCCAATCATACATATGTGTCAAAGTCACATGGTCAACAGTGATGAACGTGTTTGTTTACATATTAATTTTCAAATGACAAGCACTGTTGTATCAATAAAATACTTTTAACAGATTTAATTTAATCAAACTGCATTACAAATTGGTTAGAGTAAGTATGAATTCACCTCAAAGCCTTTGTTTACAAATCAGTTTTCTAACATAAAATCCAAATCACGCCATTTTCGCTAGACGTGTTGGCAGAAAAGCAGTTCAATGTTGGGGTACGGAGACTGGTTGTGCGCAGCCAGCGAGATCGACTCTACCCCCATCTGTAGTCCGTGGTCGGAACGAGCTCGTCGTGGCATTGTAAATCCAGCAGAGTACTTGCCGTCTAACACGGCGATCCGAGTGTGGGTTCCTTCATATATCCACTGACTCCAACATTCGGCCTCCGTTAAGCCCCTGTCACGCAGTCAAATTTCTTCCGTCAAACTGCTTCCAATAAGTTTGGTCAAATAAAGTTGGACAGCTATGCCGTCATCGAAACGCCATAAAGGCCGCCATATTTGTCTGAAAAAGCTGGATGGCTTCAGTTTCCACCAAACATTTGAAGATTGGACCGGTTCTAAAATTTATATGATGTTTGACGGTCACAGCCAATCAGAATCGCACTCGAGAAAAACGGACGACGCGAAACTTTAAAATGATGAACAATTGCTGGAAACAAAGTAGGTTATGAAGATAATTAATTTATGTAGAAGCTGTCTGAGCATGAATACAATGTTTAGTGAATAATGCACATAATATTACGAGCTCAGAGAAATTAAATTAAATTGTGCAGGAAACATCTCTGATAAATTAATTTTGATTTAAGTAAAGAAGTGAAAATAAATTACATAATTTCTTACATTTCTTCCTGTAATGCACTACATGAAAAAACAAAAGCAAGATTTTTTTTTTTTTTAAATAATGACTCTAATAAGATTCTCCCAGTAAAAAGAAAATTTTACAGTGTGACACATTTTCAGACACATTCAAGATTGTATGATAAAATTTGTTGGAAGGAAAAATTTGATGGCCGTATTTTGTCTTCAAATTTTACTGTCAAATATAGTTGAAGGCGAAAATTTGACATTATGACAGGGGCTTTACATCGAAATGGCCCACGTTCCTGGCAACTGCACGATCGGCTCTGGGCTACCGGCTCGCACGTAAGCTACCAGGCGCTGATTGGCGAAACACTTACCGACATTTTGCTGTCTAGTGAAGCCATTTTGGTGGCCAGTGTGTGCTGCTGGAGTTTGCGGAACAAGCGGCTACTTCGCTTCTGTATTCTTATTAACTATGTGACCGTGTCGTTTCACCTCTGTAACTGGGGCCGCGGTGGCTGAGCGGTTAGCCTGCTCGCCTCCTACCAAGGCGAACCGGGTTGAATCCCCGGCCGAGTCACCGGATTTTCGCATGTGGGAATCGTGCAGGACGATGCCGTTGTTCGGCGGGTCCTCTCGGTGATCTCCCGTTTCTTCCGCCCTCTCATACTCACCGAGAAAAATCCGCCGACCAGCGGCATCGTCCTGCACGATTCCCACTTGCTAAAACCCGGTGACCCGGACGGGAATTGAACCCACCCGGTTCGCCTTGGTGGGAGGCGAGCGTGCTTATCGCTCAGTCACCGTGCCCCCCCCCCCCCCAAATCGGATAATGCAGACCACTAAAAATCAAGTATCTTTTTCTGAAGTGTCAGGGGCTGGATATATATATATATATATATATATATATATATATATATATATATATATATATATAATGGAACTGCAGTGGCATTCTTCCATGACGTGTACTGAAAATCAGTAGTAGCAGAGGCACCTCTTTATCGCGAAAAAAATTCCAGGTATTCATACATTCCATAACACTTTAGCTAACATCCTGTTTCGTGATTGGATGATTTCAACTGTCCCTCATTGCAGGTTTCTGTCCGCGAATCACGCACATTCCCTGTCAGATCGGAGCTACTTAGTTTTGATTGGCCCAGTCAGGTAGGAAAGTGTCCTCCCAGCAAAGACACCTGGTTATAGAAGTCTAGCGTGTATGTAAATCTTTCCGCAAAAAAAAAAAAAACACGTGGTCCCAAGTATAGCTATGTTTGTTTTGGGACGATGGGGCAGTGTGGACCCGTGGGTTGCTTACTTCGGGTAGACTCGGGAGTACTCGTCAGTTCTCGGGGATACCTCAGACAAAGAGTAGATAAATACATAGATCTTCGATGTGGTACAACGGATAGTCTCCCAAGCATGATACGGGTGATATACGCCCTTCCATCACTTACTTTTTTTTAAAATACTTAACCTTTATAATTTTTACTTCAAACAGAGACGAACAACCACCGGGAGGCGGCGAACAAACCCTACATATGTGTGATGTATGAAGGAGAAAACCAAAGAATTTTTTTTCTTTAATTCAATATAATTCTTTGATGCTACAAAAACTGTTATCTTTAAACAAACAAGGTTATCACACACACAACTTTAAATTGTTAAAAATATCTTTAAAATTTGCTTTAAAAAATTTCTCAAAACTCCTTTAAAATACAGTTAAAATACAAAAATATAAATATACATATATTTCTCACTTCTTACGCCCCCCCCCCCCCCCGCACCATAGTTATTTCAAACGGAGTAAAAATTCCCCCAAATTGTCTGTCCCGAAAGCCAGGCTATCTCTGTCATCCAAAAGCCCCGGAATGTCTTTTAGACTAAATTGCTGGATTTTTGAAGCGTTTGTCCCTTCGATCTCTTCTTATTGGGGTCAGTTTAAACTGCCGCCGTACCCTCGTCTGCTGGAGCGGACGAAGGAGTGGTACGACAGGGGGGGGGGGTGATCACCACGTCACGTGCCGCCCCCTCGCTTCAGTTCTTGTCAGACTCGCTCTGCAGCTGAACGCTCCGACGAGGTCTCATTTCGTTTGGTCATTCTCGGCGATCATTCTTGACGGTCGAAACTTTGTACGGGCTACGCCGAGTCTGGGAAAGGGCCTTGTGTCTGATTGGCTACTGCGAGCTGCGGAAGGTGTCTTATTATTCGGCCGATGGCTGCTAAGTACGTTAAAGGCTGTTCACGATAAAGTGAGCACTTTCGAAATCAACCTTACAAAAAGCCACTGCCCTTGCCTGCATATATTATACCGGGTGCACTGAGTTGCATGCACTCAGTAAATTTGGTAACGATGGATGGGAAGTAGTTCCATTATTTAACGTATAATACGAAGTGTTCGATAACCAATTGAGAGAACTTAAATTATTTCTTTCGCTTTCGGAATTTTTAATGCATCAAAGTGTAAAAATGAGCAAAGTTGTAAAATATTTACTTTTCTAATAATTTTGCAGTTTCACTTGACCGACGTATGAATAAAGTGATGAGACCTACGGAAATGGTAATTTTACATAAGGCGGAACAACACACAACGTGCATACAAGTAGATCTTGAGCAGGGCGTTCAAAAGTGCTCAGTTTACCGTGAACAGCCAATTCTAGCGTTACAATGACACCATCTGGCCGTTTTGTGCGGCTGGATTTAGCGGAATATCCAGCTGTTTTACCTCTGTACTCTTACATACGCTGTGCCTCATGCACCCTTTCGAGAGGACGTCAGAGTGTTTTACACTGGCAAACTCGATTTCATTTCGGTTGAGTGTATTATCGGTCAAGGAGAATCGTTAGATTGAAAAGCCATACCTGCTCGGGCTCTTCTGCAAAGTAGAATTTATTTGAAAAATGTTTGACTAGTTTCAGGCAGCAAGAACATTCCAGAGTTTGGAAATAAACAGTATGTTCCTTCTCCAATTTAATTTTTTAAATCCTATTTTTATATTATTTGGCACCTTTCTATGCATTCGCCTATCATGCAGAAAAACAACCATTTTTTAAAAGTCGGAGGCAAATTAATATGATTTGTGATATCGAATATCAATATTAGTCTCTAAGCTATGCTCTTCTATTAGAGTGAGTGGAGAGATTAGGTCGGCTCTTAACAGCGAGGTGTTGAGAGCCTTAGAAGGTGATTAAGAAGAGTATAGATCAGCGCCGGAATGAAAGGGCGGCGAAAACGGAAGATCCCCGAGAAAACCCGCCCGACCAGCGGCATCGCCCGGCAAGATTCCCACATGCGAAAACCCGGGAGTTGCCCGGCCGGGGATATGACCAGTCTCGCCTTGGTGGGTCGTCCAATAGAGATGATTAAAACGTTATACCTTTAATCGAATGAGCACCTGAACATTAATAAATTCAAGGGGAACATAAATAATAGTGCCAATTTACGTTCGGTATTTTAACAGCGAACATCATATTTCAAAAGATTTATTATAATTATTTTTTAATTTTAAGCCTTTTATAAGTAACTTTTTGTTCTACATGAACAATGTTCACGAAATTATTTTTTACATACTTGCTGGATACGCGTACAAAAATGTTTTATGTCGCTATGACAACAGCAAACACAAATAAAAGTCAAAATACACAAATAAATAAACGGGTAATCTTCTTTAAGCATATTTGCAATGCATGGGCTGTAAGAACTTGTTTGAATTAGACGTTCTGTAGGCAGGCACAGAATGAGGCCTACACTTGAATTTGAAATGTTACATAATGCCAGGATCGTTTAAGGCCGAGTGAGTTCCGTTTGAGTTAATTTCAAGGGGCTGATGTCTGCGGGGATGAGCGTGGAAATCTTTGAGAAAGAACTGAGAAATATTTGAGGAATATCTGATGACTGGTGTGTGAGTAATGTTTCAGAAATAAGCGACGAATACTTTATAAACATTTCAATAATACATTTGGGTGTCTGAGGAATTAATGAAGCATATCTAAGGAATGAACGACTGAACTGGTTTCACGCAATTCTTTTTTCTTCATAACTGAGAAATTTTATGGCAAGCGTATATCACGCCATTGTGTTTTGTGATAGCGTATGCGAGCGAGGTCCTTCATATGTGGGAATACAAGTCTATGACTTCGTAACGTGACAGGTTTAAGGGTCGACCAACGTAACTATTACGGCTGGCTGTGTAGGAACGACTGCGTGTTTATGAGCTGGTTAAATCAACCTTTCTCCTGTCATCGTGCGTAATTTTCACGGCGGGCAACTTGTGCAGTGTATGAATATTTGTGTTGCCAGCAATGTCTCGTGACGACAGAATGTATGAGATGGACACTGAGACCTAATGTTTCCGCACCGACTTGTAGATCAAGAAGCGCGAATCTCTTAACCGGAGTGGGTTTCGGCCAGTATAACGTTCCCCTGGCACGTTTCTGGATCTGCAGTTGACTGGGGAAGTTTTCACGTAGAACTAGTGTTGAGCGATTGATAACGTGATGTGTTTGGCGATAATGTGTCACAAAAATATTTCGAACGGGCTTGCTTTTCCTGCCAACATAGACCTAAGCATTTGTATAGGGTAGTAGCTGGAAGAGCTCACTGGGATGCGATGTGGTTTCTCGTGCCTGTTTAAAACTTCCTGTTGGAAACTTCTCTATGCTAGGATGTGATTTTATTTCCACTTTTTTGAAAATTGGAAATACAACTTTTTGTCAATATTATTAGAAATGAATTTGGCACATGCTTCAGGAACAGAAAAAGTAACAAAACATAAACCTATTATTATGGCAAAAAAGATTTATTATGGATTAAAATACAACTCAGAATGACCTTGAATATGGATGTCACCACTCGTACCAACCAGCTTGCGATACAACCAAATCTGATCACCAATTTCAAACTTCATCTTCTTACGCGAAAACATGGAAGCGTTACCAAATACGTTAATAACAGCAATATTATCGGCCTTCCCTTCATGAACTGGAAAAGTCTTCCAACGTGTTATATCACGAGAGTCAATGTCATTAATTTCCTTAGGCGCAGAATCCTTTTGAGTATGCGACTTCCTGAAGAAACACATTTCCAACAAACCATATCTGTAAATAAAAGTTCTGGAAATATGACTTTTTGTCAGAAAAATATAAAACAATTATCTACGGCGTTTTTTTTTTTTTTTTTTTTTTTACTTTTGTCACATAAGTGTAGTCTCGGAGAAAAAAAATATTCGTGAAAATGGACAAATAAGACATTTTTAAAACTTGCCTGTGCAGTTTCCTTAAGCGGCAAGAGAAAAGTACAAAGTTGCGGACATAGTTTAATATGTGGGTTTTCATCGCATGTAATGAAAAACCTACGTTACATATCTAACTTGCACAGCACAGCGTTACGACTGAAACACTGCACGCCTTGCTCGTAGGAGCGATGAGGCGCTATAGCTGCGTGTAACTGTCGCCCATAACGTACCCTCGCTTCTTGACCTTGGACGCGCAGCTACATAGTCCCCTTAAATTTGCTACGGCGAATTCACTGGGGAGAGAAAGGGGCTCTTATCGCCTGGCTGCCAAACTGCGCAGGTTTACGAGACGATGCCTGGCCCCGCAGTAGGACGAGGAGCCACTGAGGGGTTGGAATAAAAAGGCTGTATACTAGGCTGGTCGGGGGGGGGGGGGGGTACCCAGGAATGCCTGGCGCAATTGCGACCGCAAAAGGGCCGCCGGAAAAGCGGAATTCGCCCAGGAAAACAAGACATCCCCCGCTCCCCCCTCACAATTCCCCGCCCTGACCGAGATATTAAATTTCTGAGAATCGCGCGGTATGCTTCTGTGAGAGGGGCCAGGTACGGGGGCGGCATAATGAGATTCCCGCCCACTTCGCTGCGAAACGCCACGCCAATAATATATATATACACATATGTATATATATATACATATGTATATATGTCTGGTGGTTTCCCTCACCCCCTCCCACCGCTGCCCAACATATTTTCACTAGTTTTATTTTTTTATTTCAAGGTGCCCGCAGGCCGGTTTTTGGAGTTTGCACGTGGTGTGGTGTGTTTGGTCGCAGAGTACGTAATCATGTCTGTAAAGGCTGTTCACGATAAAGTGAGCACTTTTGAAATGAACCTTAGAAAAAAGGCACTGCCCTTGGACGCATATATTTTAATGGGCACACTGAGTGACATTCGCCCAGTAAAGTTTGTAACGATGGATGAATTATATGTCCATATCTTAACGTCGAATAAAAAGTGTTAGGTAACCATTATTGCATTCGTTGTCTGGTTTTTTTTTTTTTAATGCATCGAAGTGTGAAAATGAGCAGATTTGTTTATTATTTACTTTCCTAAAGATTTCACAGTTTGACGTGGCCGACGCATGAACAAAGTGATGAGGCCCACCGCGATGTTAATATTACATAAGCCGGAAGAAAACATAACGTGCATACAAGTAGATCTTAAGAAGGGCTTTCGAAAGTGCTCATTTTGCCGTGAACAGCCTTTATGCGCGTGTGTCGTATATGGCAGACAGGGCTGGTTCGAAATACTGGAATGACAATCTCTGATGGGTTCACACATGCTGAAGCCTGTTCTAGGTTAATTGTCAATTACATTGGGCGAGTTCACTAGCTACTAGCAGGCGAGAATAGTAGCGGGCGAGTCAGCTAGCGCTGATAGTGGCGAGTACACACAACAACTTTCCACTCGCTCAGTAGCCAACCAGCTGGCGAGGTTGCATCATCTGTACCGTCTACGGAGTTGCGTTCTTTGCTTACTTCTCATGTGCTCAACTTTTCTGGCTGTTGTGTTCTAGCTTTGTAAAAAAAAAAAAAAAAAAAAAAGTGGAATGCAAATCATATTGCTGCGTTTCTTAACATTTGCCAGCGGTATCCTGTATTATGGAACATACAGCACAGAGAATAATTTAATATCAAATTAAAAGATGAAATTTTCAAACACCTTTATAATGAGCTTACTGAAAAACAATTACTTGAGGGAATGGATGCGAAGCAACTGAAGGAAAAAATTACATCTATTAAAGATGTTTATAGACAGGAACTCAACAAAATTAAAAAAATAAAGCAAGACAAGTGGCTGTGGTATTGAAGATGTTTATTCACCAAAGCTGGCATGGTTCAAGGACGGGCATTATTTGGCCGAGGTTTTGTCTACAAGAAGCAGCAAATAAAATTTGGTGAGTCAAATATACTTTTCAGTGTCTATTTATTTACATATTAATACTAAACAGATCATTACTTATTAAATAACCAAACCGTTATTCCAACTTTCTCCCATTGCCAAGGCAGAGGGTGTTTTTGTGTAAAGTATGTCCCCTTTTTTCCTTCCGACTTCCTTAGCAGCACGTTTGTAATTACTGCTGTCCTAGGTTATTAATAGGCTGGAGAACGTTGGCATTTTCCCTCCAGACCCCACGTGTAATATTCCCATTCCAGTGTTTAAATCCTCTCCATCTACTGCTTGTTGAGGTAAGTAGTCGCCTGGAGCAGTCTTTCGTAGCTAGTGTATGAAGACTGCAAGCTGCCCAAATCACTTTATCAGTAGTTTCGGGCTTCAACTCAATTGGTTTTGAAAATACTCATTAACCACCGTACAAGTACGCCAAAGGAATTTTCTCTACAACTCTTCTAGCACGCGGTAGACGATAATTAAATGTTTTTTTCCCACAACACTGAGATCAGTTTTACTGTAAGGTTTCAGTAGATTTGTTCTTAAAGGGAAAGTATCATATCCAATAATAACGGCGTATCCAGGCATCCCAAGAGTATTGTGTTCCATTGCAATGTTCAGCACAGTACTATATCTTAATATTGCGCTGTCACTTGCTCGGCCATTTCCACCAACGTCGATGTAAGCGAGGCAGTAATCGGCTTCAACCATAGCGAATGATATGACACTATAGGTTTTTTTTTGTAATTGAAGTACACTCTAAATTCGAATCAGTAGGAAACCACTGATTCGCAGTGAAATTCAACTACAATATTCAGTGAAAATGGCTCCACTTAGAATCAGTGGAAAACCACTGATTGTTTCAGTGAAAAAATTTCACTGATCGAATTAGTGACGTGAAACAATTTCACTGATTGAATAAATGACGGCTGACTACAGTGGTGAATTAAATATTACTTTTATTGGATGTAGGCAAATAATTACCCTAAATAAACATATTTACGAAATTTTACTATTTATATTGTGCAATCTACCGTAATTGAAAAAAGTGGAAAATTTTGCAGGTGGCCGGGATTGAACTCGTGCACCAACACTTCTAGGCCGTTGCCTTATCAACTGAGTAACCACGCCAAATTAGAATTGGTGGAGGAAAATATATGTTACAATTGTTAAAACGAATAGTACATATGAGTGAACTCTATTCGCCGCATTAAATGCAGTTTAAACCTTCAAACATAATGCTGTGGTGATTACATGCAAACGAAATGAAAGACGTAAAGACGAACTGAAAAACTGAAAAACGGAATGGAAGTCTTTGTGTTCATATTACCTCGTAAAATGGCGTTTTGAAAGACGAAACGCATTTTAGAAAGCATTTTGTATTTTTTTATTCGTTTATTAGTTGCTATGGTACTTCATTTGATAAACGTCATTTAACGGCCATTTTTACACCCAGTTTCACTGATACATCAGTCAGAAATTATTAGAGACGGAGCAAGTTGCTCAGATGTTTCACTGGTCCATCAGTCAAAAAATAAACCACTGAGAAAACAATGGGAAAAATGACTGACGAATCAGTGGGAAATGTCACTGATTCAATCAGTGAAGGAAATATGGCTTTTTTTTTTCACTGATTCATCAGTTAAATTCACTGAAGTGACTGTTGTATCAGTCAGATACGTTTGACTGATTGAAACAGTCAAATTCTCGCTGATTCAGATTTAGAGTGTAGACTGAACAGGAACACTGAGGTCTTTTAATGATGACGTGTTTCCCGTCGATGGCCCCATAGCATCTAGGAAAACTCCAACGCTGGAAGAATGTATTTTCAATTTCTTTCCATTCATCAACTGTTTTAGGTACCTGAAAACAATCGAAGTAATAAATGAAAATTTCAAATTAATTTAAATCAGTAACATGTTTGTATTATTTCTAGGAGCTATCACAAAACAGTGAAGAAACAGAGCCGGACGAGGGAAGTGATAGCTGTAGGGAATCTGTTGAGACTGTCAACAACTACAACAACTGCCCAGAAGAAAGATTCAAGAACAAGTCGCCCGCAAACATGAGACCAACATCGAACTGCAATGAAAATGTTTAAAAACAAACGAGCAGCATCCGAACAACCAGCTTCTGGAATGTCAGCCGCGATTTAACGATTTGAGAGGATTGCACAGAATGCAGCCGAGGAGAAACCGTATGAACAGTTCGGGAAGTCTGTTGCAGCTGAGCTTCGTCAGCTACCACAGCGACGAGCCATCTTACTACAGCAGGAAACTCAAAACTGTATCATTCGTTCCGAGCTGTCCTCTTCGGAGAATGTGGTTTGTTCATACACACCACAGGTATTTCGATGTTTCATTTCCACCATCGTCTGACCATTCACTTGCTTCGCATTCTGTCTCTTCAAACGACGATCATTATGTTCTGAATGAGGCTACGGTGAATACGTTTGGGCCAAGTACCCCACTGCAGTAGTCTACACTTGAATTGAAACTCTTTGCTAATATGTACTGTACCTGTATACTGTAACTATACTTTTGGAAAATGCATTCTTGCAAAAAAAAAACTGTTGTTAATTCGTAGTAAATGAATTTTTACTCACCTCAATGAATGGCTGAAGGGCGCGAGAAATCTGTCGCAAGCATTTCAGGCAAGAACTTCGAAATTGTTGGTATTCTAGAGACTCGAAGGAATCACCAGTTTGCTAGATAACGTTGTGTAACTTCCAATTTTGTGGCTACTGGGATTGCCTTTCTCATTGTCGTATCTTGTTTCTTGAGCATTCCATCTACCATCTGCAGTAAATCATCACAGTGGGTGCAGCCTAATCTCGAAATATTCCGTTACGACACAGGATCGTCGTCCTTCAACTCTTTCAGTAAATTGCTCGATGCACCAAATTTCTCACGTCTTTCTATCCATGCTTTTACCCACACTTTTCTACGCCTCAATGTCCGCTTTTCTTTTGTTTTTTCTAGCTCCTTTCTTATTGCGCGAGCTAAAACAACGACTCCCGCGCGAACTATTTCCGTTGACATTTTGTAGACACTGAAACCAGGAACTAACAGGACACTCGCAGCGTTTTCACTAGCAACTATGATTACACACAACTAGTTTACTAGCTAGGTAGCACGCATGCCAGCGAGCAGCGAGAAAAGTAGCCCAGCTTTCAACTTTACTCGCACTAGCTGAGCTCCTCGCTAGTTAGCTAGTGAACTTCATCACATTAGGCGAGTTTACTAGCAGCTAGTAGCTAGTAAACTCGCCCAATGTAATTGACCCTTAACCACCATTCTGACGATAGAGCTCGGTGCTGAGACCCAGCTCAAGCTGTGATACTTGTGCGGGCAGGATGGGCAACTTAATGATTTTTTTGTATTATTACTAGCATGGTCGGAGTGTATTTGTATTGTCATATTGTTGTTTATTTCTCACGTTATTATTACTATACAGAATGATTCGCAATTAGATAGACAAACCGAATATTAAGGGAGGTATGAGTTCTTAAAAAAAAAAAAAAAAAAAAAAAAAAAAAAAAATCCAGATTTTAAGCCTTATTTGTGCAAACTATCGTCTCTTACGTTGAAGGTCTCGATAACATACAATATTGCTCCAAGAGAGAGTTGTCATTGCATTTTACTTCGTTACCGATATTTTGCACGAATACGGTTTAAAGCCTCGTTTTTTAAGGACTCGTACCTCCCTTTATATTCGGTTCCCTCAAAATTTCCCCTTTTCTTTCAAATTTTCCTTATTTTTTTCCTTAAAATTCCTTGTTTACCCTTAAAAAAGCATCGAGCCCATCATTTGCAAAGAACGAGCCTTTTTTATTTTGCAAAAAATGAGTCATTGGCCCTGGTGACCTTTAACCCAGAAAATGTTTAAAAATTCAAAAATCCAAAGAAAAAAAAATACAAATATTTCAGAAATTCCGAAAATTCCAAAAACCCCATTACTCAGATAGCACACCACATCATAACTCAATTCTCCGGGCCTGTATGACGATGCATAGAGCAGGACTCGGCTACGCGTGCGACGTGGAGGCGCGAGACATGGATGCGACTATCGTAGTGCTGCAAGCAAAAGCTGGATTCATCTGAGAAGACGATGGCACACTTACTGTCCCTTCAGACTCGACGTTCCATGCACACTGAGAGAAAATCAAACAAAATATTTGTTTGTATAGGGTCAAATATATATTTATAGTCTATTCACTGATAAGAGAGCACTTTTTAAGACCCTTTCAACAGGCATTAATCTCTAGTAAACATTATTTATTGCATCTTCAGATGTTAATTTTTGGGATTGGTGAAATGTATACACTGTGTTTACTAGTCACATGTCAGTGTTTATATTAAAAAGTTGCAGAAACATAGAAATCGGCCGAAAGGAAAAATACAGCAGGGCCATAAAAAGTGCTCACTTTACCGTGAATCGTTTATAGTCGTCCCAACAAAATATATTGTTGAGCAAACAAATTTTGAAAAGCAACAAAATTACTTTTGTTCGTATAACAAAATATATGTTTGAACAAAAAAAATATCTTTGTTGGGCCAAAAAAAATTGGACTGCCAACTAAAAATTTTGTTACATCAACTGTATATATTTGTTTGACTAATCATTTGACTGCCTTCGTTGGAAAATACAGCTCGAGAGTTTTTTGAATTTTTTTTTTTACAATTAGGATAGTGACCGTGTTTGTTAGTGTATCTATTGATGCTTAACAATCGTATAAACACATTAATAAAACAATGCAACAAGAAACTGACAAGTAAAGCTGTAAAACTTGAAATATTTGTTTGCACACGTTGCCCTATATTTGCAGTATATCAATTTAAAAGCTTTCCGGCGTCATCAGTTGTCACATGAGCTGAGATTACTAAGGTGTGGCGCGCGGACGCAGGTGATCTAGGACCGAAACTCGGTCGAACGTGAAAATTTCATTCATATCGGCCCAAATTGTTTAATTTACGTGTAGTCAAACAAATCTTTAGTTGTGCCAACGAAATATTACAGTTTGGGGCAAACAAACGAGAACCACAAAATTTTAATTTCAGCAAAAAAAATATTTCACTGCCCCTTTACAAACAAATAATCTGGTTGCACCGAACCAATCTTGTTTGATTCAAGTAAACATTTTTCTCAGTGCACCATTGCAGCCACATGCGTTTGTGGTGAGCAGGAGATGGTAGCTGCAGTGATGAACTGCTGGACATGACGCCCTGATGCTGCATATGGCGACGCACAGTGCGTTAGGACACATACTAGTGTGCCGTATGCTTGAACTCCTGCGCTAAGGTGTTTGGTGTCCGTAATGGCCATGCACACCGTATCTCTGTCTCGTACCGGTTTGTGCGAGGGGACTGTTGGATTCCTGTACATGGCCCAGCCCGTCTCTCCTCGACCCGCTGATCCCATACGTCTGTTTCACTCTATAGTCCATTCGCGGTTTCTTCGGCCTTATTGCATCAAACCTTTGAAAAATCTCCCCATGTATGACGTGTATAGTTATTTCCTAAATACGCCCTGTATCACAAGCATTTTATACTTGTGTTCACAAAAAATTACTTTTTTTCCTGTTAAATTGAAATATTATTAATATCTTATCTACAAAAAATAATGCTTCATTTATAAATAATTAGAATAAAAAACAGGGAGAAAATATGTAAGTTGGTAACATCTAGTGAGAAACAGTTCTTATACAAAATATCATTACAACTGAGTGCGCACGAATGTGGTACGTTGTCCCTCTGGTGTAATTCTACAGACTTGCTAAGCTTAGTTTGCACGAGGCGGAGGAATATCCAGCAAGTAGAACATTAGCAGGGCTTCAGAAAAGTCTGATGTAACCGTGAATGAATTATACTTACATTTCTTGCAACGCGAGAACGTATTTCACAGTAGGATAATCCACAATCCCGACAGGCCACTATCCTCCCACGGTCAAATACGGAAACATGTTTTCCAACGTGGCATGCTCACTTCGCCTGTGCACATGAACTGAGGGGGGGGGGGGGCAGCTCCCCGATCTCCACTTATACACTCTTATAATCATTGTCACCATTGTCACATGTGTTGGCACCACTCGGCTAAACAACTAGTCACGCCATTGTCCTATCTTGCTCTACGCATTCCCCTAATGCAAGGTCGTTCAGGTGCGTCCTTCTTGGTGCTCCAATTGTAAAGGCCAGCAGTATAATTTGCAAATTCCAAGAAAACTCGCTGTTCCGAGGAAATGCCGCTGAAGGTTTTGACGTGAATGCGTCTCTAAATTTGCAACCATAGTGGGAGGCAATCCATAAAATCCGATAACAAAATTGGGGGATACAGTTTGGCATTGCAGCTTCGAATCTATCGTCTACGTTCATCATTCAATTACAACACGTGTTTACCAAAGGATCAAAGAATATGTTACGTTGAGTTAGGACTGCGATGCATCATGGTCGGGGGGGGGGGGAGGGGGGCAGCAATTTTGAGTAAGTTTCGCTGCGTCTCATAACTTCCGACAGCTCTCGTCAAGGTCAATCGATTGCGCGTGTAGAATCATTTGTGTGGCGTGGTAATGGTGACATTGTACGAGTTTAATGTAAAAAAAATTAAGAAAACGTAACACAATTTCAGCCTATACTCGTCAAAAAGCCAGGTCGAAATACATAAATCGTATACGGTTGGAAAGAGCATCTCAAAAGAAATCCAGTGATACCCATAAAACACCATATGGTCGAGTGAAGCGGCGCCGGGAAAGTAAAATATACACCAAGGCGTCCGAGCGCGTCAACGTAGACGTATTCACGCGAAACAAACGGCCGTGTCCCCAACACAGCCAAAGGCAATTTTTCCGTCAAAATTTTAGTCCGCAGAACTGCCACAGACTCATCAGGATGACTCCAACCTTCGCCAGCTGTACACCTTTTGTCTCCGAAAGGCGGTGGAGCATACAGGATCATTTTTAAATTTTCCTGTTGAATGGGAAAGGACGTTACTTATATATGAGCACTTACGCTCGTATCAAACTTTTGCTTCGTTTTCGCCGTCATATACTACTGAATTGGGGTTCTATAATGGGTTACAAGAAGTCATTAACATACATGTTTTTAAATGGTTGTGACTACAGTCGACTTTAGATGCTGTGGAAACATCGATACTTGCTGGTATCAATTAAATATATTTGAAATTAAAATTTGTTTCTATTGAATAAATATTTCCTTCATACAAAATAAGCTAACCCACCCCTCCCCCGACCAATGTCAGCCTTCGTTCCCTAGAATGAAATAAAATATTTAGGGATGATTTGCTGAGCCGAAGACACGTTTGAATATTCCGATGCTATTTGTATGTATTTAGTACACATAAAAATTAAAAAAAAAAAAAAAAAAAAAAAAAAAAAAATACGCTCAACTAATCAGTTCAGTTTCCTAACGTAATTATTTCTTAAATTTATGTCATAATTGAAATTGAAAATTACATATAACAGTTTTGGGGAATTTTCAATTTTTCCATTTTCAACCTCTCGTCTATCCATTATCTCTGGAGTGTAAATATATTCTTATTCTATCTTATCCAGTACTGAATGCCAGCTTGGGGCCTTAAGGGCCATCACCACAGTAAATAAACATTATTCACCCACTCCCTCATTATTTCTGGTGCTCCCTCTTGGATTAATCTTCTTCGAAATTAATCAATATGTTAAAATGAAAAAAATAAAAACTTTATCTTAATTTTTTCTTTGCTATAAGCCAAGAATCTGATATTGAATGCACTAAAACTTAGTGTTTTGTTTAAATTGCAATGCATATTATTTTTCGTGTCTCTAGGTTTGAAACTAGGAATTTTATTTGTTCATCAATATTTAATTTGTTCACCAATATTTAACGAATAGCGTACCTACATTCATTAATAGTTAAAACAAAAGTCGCACTTTCCTAAAGTTGTAATTTACTTTGCAAGGTTTTAACGAGGGAAAAAGTGGTTATTGAAATTTGATAGTCTGGCCAGAGTAACACAAATGTATAAATTTAAAGATAACTTTTCCAAAGGTTTGTGTCAATGAGAAAAGGCGAATACCATTAAGGGAATCAGTATCTGCCGTCTTGGATTTAGAAATTATTTCGCATAAGTTACATTTAAGAATGTTTAACGAAATTTTTCAAATTTCACAGCATAGACAATAATTTTACAAGCTTTGTTGAATTATGAAAACTTCACTGCCGTTATTAATTTTTGAATAGCTGTTACAAGAAATAAGTAATTATTTCTTGCCGGGATTTACTGCAACGAAACTAGCAGCAGCAGGCGAGCAATACATGTTTTGGAACATGTTGAAAACAATGCATTTTAAATAATTGACGCCTTAAATAAAATAAAAAAGCTATGATGCGGGTTATGGAGAAAATTCCACAAATCTATGATGGAGGGTACTGATCCCCCACAAAAGATTTATAAAAGTAACTAGCTTTTATCCGCAGCTTCACCCACGTGCTTAAACGTCAAACCTTAATTATATTGACCAAGTCTTCTATCTTAAGTGTTCTTCTTTATTACTCTAATTAAATTATAACTATAATAAACCTCCTTTAAGGAATATAAAAAACAGACCACCAACCAGCGTCTACTCTAATGGTTGGTGGCATAATTTACATATTCCCCTAAGAAACCGTCCGTTTTTCCGGAGTGAAAAGTACCCTATGTGCTAATCCAGAATATAATCTACCCCTGTAAGAAATTTCATCAGAATCTGACGAACCGTTACGACGTGATTGAGCAACAAATAAACATACAAACTTTCGCAATTATGATATTATTAAGTTTATATTATTTCATTTTGTCTGTTAAATGCCTCTTTCGCCTGCACTGTTATATTTCACTTACACTGTTGGATAAGAGTAACGAAACTTTCAATGACAAACAAATGTTGTATTGATTAAAAATCAAGGTTTATGGAATGGTGGCCAGCAATTGTTTTCTGAAATTTCAGAGGCCACGTGCTATGTTCTAACCGAAACCAAAGGCGAAACTTTCTCGTGGTTTTTCCAAACCGATTACCCACGGAGTCTAGGTCCCCCCCCCCCCCCCGAGTACGCCTCCAACGAGGTTAAGACCCTGGCACGCAACCGAGCGCGAAGGAAAATAAATAAATGTTATTCCGCTCCCGACGTTGCTTGGGCGTTCAGCCGCCAATTTCGCTTCGTTTGCCAGAGGCGCCGCTGGCTGCACTCTGCGCCACTCATTCCCTCGTGAGCACAGGGCGCGGTCCTGTAGCAGCAGGATGCTGTGCAAGAGGTGAGAGACGCTGGCTACTGCAGGGAGGAGGAGGAGGGGGGAAACTTTTCTCGCGGCATCTCTTCAGGCGTACGACTCGCCTGCCCTGCGAGTCTGCTTAAATCGGCGTGCGCCACTCTTCTCGCAAGCTGTTTACGAAGAGGGGGCCTGGGCCTCCAGCAACTTCCAGGGGATCGCCAAAAAGGGGTAACCACCCCAAGGCCGGGAGAGGGAGAGGGGAGTGCAGGATCAAAGGCGAAGACGGGGGAGGGGGGATTCGCGACCCTTCGTCGCGCTGGAACGAGCCCTCCTCCGCGGACGGGCGAGGTAAACAGCTCGGCGACAGCTCCTCGGATGCTCGATGATTTAATTTGCCTATGGCTGTTCCCAGCCGCAAATTTCCTTCGTCAGAATGCGCTGCCTTCCGCATCTCCCACCCCAATATATTAGATCACAGGCGTAGCTAAAATTGTGATAGTTTAAGTACCTCCAATTCAATAGTTTTGTACCATTACAACTATTTTACCATTTTTTCGGACCCACTTTAATTTACGGTTTCAGGTGTTGCAAAAAAAAAAATTGCGAAGCATGCTGTACTTAAGTCAAAATAACACTTGTTTCGTTGTAACAGCCTATGAGCTGTAGGCTATATGTCCTGCCACATAGTTATATGAACCAATGACGACCCAGAACAGTAAGACGACTTGCGAATAATTTAAGCACAGGTAAGATTATTGGTCATTAAGCTTCGCAGTGCGCAGTACAGACCAAATATTACCTATATACTGTTCAAGGTATAGTGAGCAGTTTTGAAATCAACCTTTGAAAACTGCCACTGTCCCTACCAGTGTATATTTTATCGGGCACACTGACTGACATCGCACCCTTTAAAGTTGGTAAAGACGCAGGGAAAGTAGTTACATTCTTTAACACTGAATTAAAAATTGCCACGTAAACATTCGTAAAAATTAAAATTATTTATTTTACTTTATTTTTTTTTTAATGCGACTGAGTGTAAGAATTATCAAATTGTAAAAATATTTACTTTTCCAATAATTTCGCAATTTTCACTTGACGAACGCATGAATAAAGTGAACAAGTCCATGTAAAGGTTAATTTTACTTACTGTGGAAGAATACGCAATGTGAATCAAAGAGGATCTTAAAAAGGGCTTTCAAATGCTCAATTTACCGTGAACAGCCTTTACACGTGCGTAATGTACACAGTTGCGTGTACTGAATCGGAATGGGTTAAGTTTTATCCTTAAGTTTTTTATTGAACAATTATCAATGACGTTGTTGTTCTGGTTGATGTGCCGGAGGCCGTCCTATTTACGTAAATAAGCTACATCTCTATGCGAGACCCAAAAATGTATTATTTAAGACTGGAGTCTGGAATTTATCGAATTAAATAAATCACCAACCACCTTAGGCCCTTGAGGTCGCTTGATTATTGTTAAAGATATTTACTTCTTAAATCACAAATACCATCAAATATCCAGTTCACATATAAGCCTTCATGCTGGCCGTGTTCCTGTTATTAAATGCACTAATTAAGTCTTGGATCAATGAAACCCGCTTACAGGGAATAGCTAGAAACAAGTTCATCGCTGTCAAAATTGTACAAACACCCAGGAATCTGCGAGACTCAACAATTAAAATAAATAATGAGCTTAGGTTTTATTATTAGAGTAGCAGAAAATCTATTTTTTTTTAAAATAATTTGAAATAATTTCTAATTATATTTGTAACTAGTGCACTATTATGACTTTTATTTAAAAATAAACTACGTAATTTAAAACATTAAGTTATACTTAGTAATAAATATTATCAAATAAAATGTATGTGTATCGTCTGTGGCTTCTACACATTGCCAGATAAGATATAGAATGGTTTTCTTAGTGCAGAGACAAGAAACATCTAACAATTTTTCAAAAATTTCACAGGTAAAAGTACCATGTAAATATACATTGAACCATTATCATAACTGTATAATATTATTTTAAATCGATAAAAACCAAATATAAAAATATATCAGCATAAGAATAAAAATTGATATAAGTAAATTTTTCTCTGCGAAACAATTTTCGTTTGCTTCAGAAATGCCAAATATAAATCCAATAATCCAGATAAAGTGCAGAGGTTCTGGGGAGTAGGAAGGGGAGGGGAAGTGCCTATAAAATCGAGAAAATATTAAAAATGCCATCACAAAAGTTACTCCACAAAAGGGGTCCACGCAAGTACTTAACTTCGGACGCAGACTCCTGCACTAGCGTTGGAATGTTTAAATTTCACCCCTTTACAGAATTAACAATTAAGAATATTCTCTAGTTTTAAAGTCCTTCGGCGTTTCTCCACCTATCTTGGAGAACCCATTATTATGCTCCCCCCCCCCCCCCTCTTCAGACTGTCGCCCTGCTCGTTTTTTCCCCTAACCTACCCTGTTGCTAAGTTCTAAGTGTACGGGAGCTAGTTGTGTCTCAGGGCTAGGCCCCACATGCCTAAAAGGAATTAAATACATGCAAAGGAAGCGTGCATCGCGGCAGAGAAAGATTGGGTAGCCATAGCCATAGTTTAGGACGATGACTACCTTCCTGAGTGTAACTATACAGGTCACCTTATTAAATCGTCCACTTGTAAATATAGAAGAAAATGGTTCAGACAAACATTGTTTGTGGTGAAAGGGGCCATAATGTGACGTTAACAGTTTGGTGTTATGTCGAGGGGTGAAGGAGATATGGGGTTCAACTCCGGTTTTGTAAATGGGATGACATACTTTATTACACACCTCTGAACAGCACTTCACAAGATGAGTGCAAACATGTGACAAACATACTAGAAATGTGAACATTAAACCACACCGTCCCATTTTACATAACGAAGTTGACCCCCATATTTCCATCAACCCTCGGCGTACAACACACCTTTTTATTAAAGTAACATTATGGCCCCTTTCAACTCAATAAACGTTTCTCTGAAACATTTTCTTCTGTCGTTACAAGTGGCCAGATAGATTAGGGTGGCCTGTTTTAAATGCCTCACCCGGTATAGTTGAGGCTAACTAAAAAAGGGGGAAAACAGCGCATAGGCACCATAGAGACCCCTCACAACAGGAAAGAAGTTCAAAACTTTTGCGTGCATTACTGAAATGTTATACGGTAAACATAGGGTGTGGATAGCCATTCTCTTTAATATGAATTAGGACATTGACTTGTTATAATTACATTGTCATGTCTGTAATAACTAGTGCTGTTTCGTCGCTAACGTGGTTTAATATTATCAATCACGTAAACATTATTACGAACATGGTATTTCTCGCTCCAGTGAATATGAAACGAAATTAAGCGAATTTAATCTTTTATAAGCTCAAATGTTAAAGTTATACAATTTTGATATGTCAGCAACAGCCAGTAGAATTTTCCAGGAAGAACCGTTACCTGTATTAGAGTTATCTTATAATGTTGCACAGAGCAGACTTATTTTAATTACACTGCGACATGTGTGAGAATGAGCAAAATCGGGATATTAAGTTAAGATGTTAAATATGACATAAATGTTTGGAACTGTTTTCCCGAATATACTTGCAAAAATGTCTCCCTTTATCACCGACAGTGTGTACATTAAGATTAATGCAGCTGTGAATGGGCCCCGAAGACCTAATGATCATACATTTTTGATCAAACTAAATTTCTTTAAATGTTCCTAAAAATGCTGTACTCTTGAAATTTTAGTTTTAGTAAAACATGCAAGTGCTAGAACGTTATGATTTAATTTCATCACCCGATTTTCTGTAAGGTCGAAGTTCCTTTCTCTGTCCTCATAATCCGATGATGATTTTAAAGTACGCAATTAACTGTAACTATAGGCTCTTCAATGTCGATGAAGCAATTTTAAGATTAAAATTCAAAATTTTAGCCCCTGCCTATATAAATTAAAACGGGCACCCTGACTGGCAGCTCGTGTCTTTAGGCTTTGTAACTCTCGTTTGTCTAGAAAATTAGTAAAAACCCGGGGTCTTATGTTGCGTAACTTCTCTATTGACATTAACCTATTAGTAATGTAACACAATTCTATGTGCTTTTGCTTGTGTACTGCTGGAATGGAAATATTTATATTAACTTATTATTTTTTTTTTTTTAATTGCGCCATGATTTAAACTCCCTTTTAAGATGAAAATAGTGAAAACGTTATTATATTCATTTAGCAGTTTCCTTTATCCTGTAGTACAGATATTGCATATAATATAATACGATTTATGTTAATATTCAGAAACCAAAATTTTTATTTTTTAAAAATAAATCAATTAATTGTAACATAATTTACGTAAATAGTTTAGATTGTATGTGTACTACCGAGTAATAGCTAGAGAACAATAATTGCATTTTCGAATTTTTTCTTCTTGAAATGTTAAATTAGGAGGTATGACTTTGCATAACAGCTATGCGATATATATTATATCTTTTCAGACGATTTGGTTCTGAAAATACATGTTGTTAAAAGTTAAGTGTTAATTAATAACATATAAAGATACGAAAGCACTAAGTACCAGTAGTATAAAACATATCGTGAACACATAACCATTTTCCTTTTGCTACACTATGTAGTTGTGAGTTCATAATTAGGCTGTAACAAAAGATATTGACTACTGGAAAAAAAAAAGGTGAAAGGTTCGTATTTTAATCGTGCACCTTATGTAAACTTCCTTTTCTTTTACCTGCCCTTCAGAAATAGGTAATAAAATTTCGAGGAACAGGATCTGCGATCAAAGAAGTGATTACAGAGATTGGTGTTGCTTTCCATGGAAGGGAAAATTACTCATCGAATCTTAAGGAGATGGGAGGTCGTGTTCACAATGGTTTCCAAACTATGTGGCTTTCTACTCGGCGCTCCAAGGGATGGCGCTGCTTGAATAAACGTCGGTGAGATCAGAAAATAAGCTAATTTTTGTAAAGAATGGGCAGAGCAAAGGATGCTCGCAGGCGATCAAGAGGAGAGATTGTGTATGGGGGGAGGGAGGGAGGAGGTTCTTGAAGGGTTGTGGAAGCGGAGAGACGTTCGCTGACGTGCGGTGACTGATAGCTCAATAAAGGGCGTCTTGGACAGGGATGCTGGGAGTCTGGTCCCGTACCACCCTGCTCCCACTACTAAGGCTGTAACTACCGGCCACTTGCCTCGCTTGCGTTGTACTAATCTTGGCGGCGAACCACTCACTGCCAGTCTGGAATGAGGCTCGTTCTTACCCCATCCTCCCCCCTCCTCCTCCGTCACACACTTGTTATCTTCCTTTCTGTGGTTCCGCTTTTCCCGTCTCCCTCTTGGCCTCTTCTGGATGTAGCCGTTGCTCTGAAGGGGAGGGTACGAGGAGGGTGAGATATACCCTCTCCCCCAAAAACCTCAAACATGCTCCAAAAATTGTATGGAATTTATTTACGTCGTGCATTATAAAAATAATACGGGCATTCCCCTGAAGATGCTACGCTCCTTTACTGAAACTCAAGGCATTTTTTAGGGAATTTCTCAACACCAAATGTGGCAGCACTGACAAGGCTAAAGTTAAATTTTATTCTTACCTACATTTCTCACGCTTATGCTACCTACCTTCAATATTAACCGAAAAAGTGTCTTGCGCATATAACAACAAGGTACCAATTTACTTAATAAGCCGACTTTCCTCTACATGTATGCAAATAGTTTGGATGAAGTCATTAAAAAGTGTAGAATGTAGGCAGGCCTTGATGTCTTGTCGACAGAGAGTCATTAGAGATGAGGCCAGAAACATAAGAAGTACTAGTGAAACAATTATCAATACACACGTGCCTTAACCGGGACTCGAACCCTGAACCCCTTGTACTGTACGCTGGCATGGGCTAAACTGCATTACGGATGTAGGATTAGGAGAATTAACTTTGCTTTGAATCAACCTTATGTTTTGGTAGAAATTGTTTACTAACGTGAAATATTTACGGGGCAGTAGTCATTTTGAATATCAAGTATGCGAGTTACTTAGAATCGTGTAAGTTTTCAAGCACTATGTAAACTTTACTTAAGTGCAAAATTTTGTTGCAATAAGTTGGTCTCAGAGATATGACATGAAATTGTATTATTTAATGTGACCCTGTTTTACAAAATGGAGGAGTGAATGTCTCTGTATAGAAAGTCTGATGGCTGTAACACTCACTACGATCATCCTAAATTAAGTTGAAATTGTTACATGCTTCGCAGATACAGTGTAATAAGCAAACTGGCTATATAATTACATTTTTGAAAGAAAAATTATCTAGCCCACTTGAAACACATAAATTTACATGGTCTACCATAGTACAACATGGTTGCCAAATTTCGTAGTAATCGGTATAATATTTCCAGATATATGACAAAAACTACATTTTTCATGTTACGCTATCTTACAAAATGGTGGTAGAAAGAGGATCAGTGTAGACGTATGTGATTTTTGAAATAGATAGTACCAGTATACAAAGTTAGGTTGAAAATTGTTGTATTAGTGTTAGATACACCATACTAAGCTAAAATGTTTCCTTGGCCGCCATCTTGAAAATAAGTATTTGACTTGAAAAGTAACAGTTTTCATGGCCTCCTGTAGTAGCACTTGCTCTTCGAATTTGGTAGTAATAGGTTGATTTGTTAATAAGATATTATGTAAAAACTACTTTTAATGCAATGCTGTCTTACAAAATGGCGGACAAGATGATAATATAGTGACACATATTATGTTTGTAATATATACTTGCAACATACCAAGTTTGGTCGAAATGGGACAAGTGGTGTGTTAGGTATAGCAAATTAAAGTAAAATTTTTATATAACCATTAATTCACTTTGTAAAGTTAACTGAAGTTTTTATTAGATTTTACAACTCTTAGACAGAAAATGGTATGTAATTGATAAACAATTAAAAGGAAAGGTAGGAGGAGATTTGCACCGGGCATTGCTGTGTTCTGCACCTTACAGAAGTGATCGTAGGAGCACATCTTTGTTGCTAAACCCATATATAGCTTACAGCTTAATGCAATGTGTTGATTACTAAATACCATGTTATTCAGAACTTTTCTATCTATTACTAAATACATATATATAATCCTTATACGTTTACATGACGTATCACAACATTACTTACAGTACACGCCAAATTTGGTGGCAATCGGTGAAGTAGTTTCCGAGATATCACGCAAAAGCTTTATCTTCTCATGTAGTGCTGTCTTCTGAAATGGCTGACAAATATTGTACTCGTCTCTTATTTTAATGCTTACTTGATGAACTGTCAGCATACCAAACCTGGTTCAAGTCGATTTAATGGTTGTCAATGACTTAACTCCCACAATTAAAAAAAAAATTGCCGTTATGAAAATAAGCATCTGGGGTGGTAAAAACCCACCAAAGTCTGATATCCTCGCTTAGTAATATGTTGTGTACTATATTTCGGAGAGTAGTATAAAAACGGACTGCAAAACGTAATACAAAAGTAAATGTTAAAGCGTTGTATATTATTTTGCCACTGCAGTAAAGAAGTAAAGAAGTAATGCGTTAAAAATATGCATATATATATATATATATATATATATACACACACACGTGTGTGTGTGTGTTTGCCTAATGCATCTTTGTTGTGCTAAACAGCGAAGTTACTCTATGTTAAAAATAATTCCCATTAAATTATGCATGGATGAGATAGCAGTAGTAACTTTATATGTTGTTTTCACCGGTAAAATGGAGTAGAAACATAAAAATATCAACAGTTGGATACTTAAAAATTCATCACGAAGCATTCCTCCCCCAACAAACAAAACTCAAAGAGTCCTGGATCCCGTATGTTGTTCTGTGCAGCTGGCGGTTTCTCGCATCGCATCGACACCACTTGTGATTTCCAAGATGTCCCTACACCACGCGGGCAGTGAATTGTTTATATAAAGCATGAAGAATGGGATAGAGGATATCCGAAGGAACGGTAGTGATCACGTATATAAAGCTCGCGTGTCACGAAACAACGCTCTGCACGAGCTCCGGAGAGAGCTACTACGAGATCTGCTATCCGAGCCTACATGCAAGCATGTATGGACTATTCTATGTGATAACCTGCCACACGGTACACGCTGCGACACCTAGCAAAAGCGCGCGTAATAGCTTGGCTTTTACTTCCGCAAATCCAGTCACAGGAACGAATTCTCTCACATATCGTCTGCAATATCTTGAATGCATTGAACCCAAATGTCCTGTTGTGATACTTGAAATGTTTCATGTCAAACAAACACGGATGATAACTGATATTTTGAAATAACCCTTCTATAACCTCAATAGATCACATTTCAGAGGTTTATTTATCTACTATTTGCCTTGATTTTGTTCAATGACGTTATTAATGTTCCTTAAAACAAAACCAACTTACATGACAACTGTCGTCACTAGGCACGCCTTGCCACCAACCAAACACCCTATCTGATCGGCTAAAATGTCCACTCTTAGGAAACCTTATGCTGGAAATTTTTCCCGAACAATTGCCAAAAGTCCATGAAAACGAACAGCAGTCTGAAATAGTCCATTCACGGTTACTTCAAACTTTTCTGAAGTCCTGCTTGAGTTATCCTTTAAGGATATTCTGCCGTCTTGTGTAAACAAAACTTAACCGCGTCTAGAAAATTACACCGAAAGGACCACACACATTATTCGTGTGCGCACTCAGTGTAATAACATGTAGCATAACAACTATTTCTCACTAGGCATTACCAACACACCTTTTTCCTCCTCTTGTCATGAATTCAACTATAAATAAATTTTATAACTTATAGATAGAATACAAGAAATAGTTTGGTTTAACACAAAAAAGGTAATTCTATGCCAATAAAAGGGTAAATAAACTGTTTAAAAAAACCTTTTAAAACCAACATTTAAATATAAATGCACTAAAAAGAGAATTTGTAGAACTGGCAAGACGTGGTCGAACAGCCATAATAAATCGTACTACAAATTATTATGTTTGCATAAATTTATATTTAGTATATAAAAGCTTGGTGCGAATACTTAGAAGCCTTACGCAAGATATGTTCTTACTACGCTTGCGTAAATGAGTTCTACGTTCTATATTGCGAATAGTTAATAGCTTTACATACTATATGTGCTTAATACGATTACGCAAATGAGGTATACATTCTACTGTGTGAAAAATTAAGATCCTCACTCAAAATAGGTGCTTACTACATTTACGCAAATGAAGCATACATTCTAATTCGCGACACGATTTTATTTTATTTTCGTTATGAGCCATCAGTATCACGAGTGACTTGTGCAGCGCGCCTTCGCTCCTCCCAATACCTCTTCATTCTTTCACTCCTGTTTCTCTCTGCTTCTGTGAGTTGTATCTTGATCCTGGTGTCAGTCCATGCGCGACCTTCCACCATGCTCTTGTACCTGACTCTATCTTGTACTATTGTCTGGGCATTTTCATCCATAATGACAATTGCCTTCCAGTCCTCCCTAACTTCCTCCATCCACCTGGTTCCGGCTAAGCATGTCACATTTCAGATCTTCTTGGTCAACCTGTTGTCGTTCATGCCCAACAGGCGCCCCCCCTCCCAATCAAAACCTTCTCTTCCGTATAACACTCGAAATTGGTTCTACGCTCTCGTACAGGTCCTTCCTTGATCTGTGGATCCAACATTCGCCTTGCTTTTTGGTGCCCCATATAGTTCTCAAGATCGTTATTTCCTCTCTCTCCAAGCGTATACAAGCTCTCTTGCCTAATGTCAGCGTATCTGTCGCATCCAGTGCGGCATTCTTGATGGTCGACGTATTATGTCGCAGTTTGGCGTTCCTCGATAAGTTCTTCTTCCCGTAGGTTTTCTTAGCCGCATATCCTAGTCTCTGGAGTAGCTGTGACCTGTCTATTGTACTATTGTTGTTTTGTATTTTGCCAGTGATGCTCTTTCCCAAGTACCGGAAGCTCTCTATACAACTTGACCTTCTATTTTACAGTCGGTTTTTGTATTCAATACCTTGGTCTTGCTGTAGGCTGTCTTCAGGCCGACCTTCGCTGCAATCTCTGCTCAGTTTGATAGTGGCATCTTCGCATCCTCTTCCTTCTCGTTTAGCAATGCCATATCATCCACAAAGGCCAGGCAATCCGCTATCACATTGTGCTGGATCTTGTAACCAATCCGTGCGCCTTCAATCCCCATGGCTTTTTTTAACTGTATCCGCTGTTTCACCACTTCGTCCAGAATAGGGTTAAACAGTATCGGCGACAGCCCATCCCCTTGTCGGACTCCTGTATTTATTTCGAAGCTGTCGGACAGTGTACTCCGGTATCTGGTCCTGGCAGTTGTGCCTTCCAGTGTTTCTTTCACTAATTTATGTGTTGCATTATCCAGTCCTCTGCCACGCAGCACATCCAGTAAGGTGTTCATGTCTATTGAATCGTAGGCTTTCTTAAAGTCCGCGAAGGTCACTATTGTGATTTTTCCTTTCCTGTGTCTGTGTTCTATTATCCTCTTGAGCCCATAAATCTGTTCCATGCAGTTTCTTCCTTTTTGGAAGCCACCCTGGTATTCTCCTATGCTCGACTCAAGCTGTTCTTCCACTCTGTACAGTAGCAGTTTCGAGAGAATCTAGTACCCGATGTTCAGAAGGGAGATGCCTCTATAGTTATCTAGTATCTTTTTGTCTCCTTTCTTGTGTATTGGTATGATTATGGGTTCTTTCCAGTATATAGGTATCTTCCTATTCATCTCGATGTCGGTTATTATTCTGTACATGCTGTCTTCTGTCACCAGACCACCTCATTTTACTTCCTCGGCGCAGATCCCGTCGTTGCCTGCCGCCTTATTGGCTTTGAGATCCTCAATTGCTTTCACCACTTCTGCTCTGGAGGGCAACCGACCACAGTTTATGTTTTTGGTGTAATGTGGTGTCATCCTCCCTGTAGGCTCATCCGTGCTCAGCAAGTCTTTGAAGTACCTGGCCGTTTCACGCACACATCTTTCTCGCCTATTTTCAATCCAACAGCTCTCCCTTTCAAGAAAGGTTCTTTCGCCTCATATCCTTTTATCCCGCTCTTCATTACCCTGAAGAAAGCTCGTGATTTGTTTTTCTTGAAAGTTTCATCTGCCTCTTCCAGCCGCTCATTCCACCGGTTTCTCCTAGCATTCTTGATCACCTTGGCCACCATTCTTATCGCTAATTCAATATTCGATAAGTCTTCTTCATTCTTGCTAGTCTGCCACTTCATCCATACATTACTTCTGGATTCGACCTCGCCCCCTCACGCTCATCAGTCCACCAGTCATATTTCAATAGTTTATTATTAATGGTTAGTCGTTTCGATTGTTATTTTGTCACATCTCTCAAGTTTTCCCATTTACTCTCCACTATTAGGTTTTTCGTATATTCATCTCTGTGTTTGTACAGCAGATCTCTGTTCTTCCTTACTCTGGTATTCATGATTTCCCTGTGATTCCTGTCTCGGATCGCTTCGTGGTCTAGTTGTATTTCTCCAATCCTGTTACCTGGCCTTACCCACATTGTCTTCTTACTCGCCTTGGACTTGTAGTGCGTTGTCATGATTCTCATCCTGTGTCTCCTACACAGGTCCACTAGCCTCTCTCAATTCTTGTTTGTTCTTTTGTGTGCTGGGTAATCTCCAACAGGACCTATAAATTTCCTTCCCCTGCCTACCTGCGTGTTGAAGTCGCCCAACAGGATCGTTGCACCTCTCTTGTCTGCTCCTGTCAATACCCTGTCCAGCATGTTCCAGAAGTGTTTTGTGCCTTCACCGTCTTTCTTGTTTTTGTCATTAGTAGGTGCGTGTGCGTTGATCAATGTATACGTTTTGTTTCCTATTTTCATCGTCAAGTATGAGAGCCTCTCATTCACACCCTTCCATTCGGTAATACTAGCGAGGTAACTTCGGTTCACTATGAATGCCGTGCCGAACATAAACGGTTGTTGCTTCAAGCTGATTCCTGGTATCCCTTTCAGTAACACGTATCCTTCCGAGTCTATCGTGTTTTAGTCTCTGAATTTCGTTTCCTGCAAGGCGAGTATATCAATTCCGTGTTCTCTCATACTGTCTAGGACTTGTTTTAGTTTACTTAATCATACCATGGTCTGTATGTTGATAGTGCCCATCTAAAAAGTTCGTTTTTGCCTTATCTTTTGTGTCTCAGGTGTCGTGGATATTGAGGTATTGGGGAGCTCGACTTTCCCTTCGCACATGATGCAGGCACCCCAGAACTCGAAAGCCTGCTTGCGCCGACTGAGATCGACGGGAGATCAGCCCCCCCCCCCCGGGGTAAAATCGTGATTTTCATGTGCTCCATGGTTACTTCACAAGCCGAAGTATAAGCTTGGGCTACCGTATTGTCGGTAGCGTGGTTACAACTGAGGTGGTGAGCCCCAGAGGATACATTCAGACGCCTTTCGTGGCCACTTCGCTGGGGTACAGACGCCACCCTGCTAGTTTTGGTCCGTCCCGGGTATTTTATTTCCCCGGTACCCACCATATCTAGTGAGCATTCCCTTATTCGCCACTTGGGGAGGCGCTCGATGGGAGACTAGCAACTCCACGCAACTCCACGCAGGGCGCCATGATTTTAAATATTCTATATAAATTAATATAAACATAATAATTTGTAGTGAAGTTTTTATGGCTGTTCGACCACGTCTTACAAGTTCTACAAATTCTGTAACTACTCTATCTATTTTTCTCTTTTTAGTGCATTTATAAATATAATGTTGGTTTTAAGTGTTCTTTTAAAGTTTTTTTTTTTTTAATTTTTAATCTATACGATAATTTTTGTTATTATTATATATGTAGACTACTTATACACACATTTATACATTCGTAAGACTAAAAAGACTAAAAATGTGCAGTTAAACACTGGTGATCCATTCCAAACTTCGAGCTGCAACCTGACGAACAGTATTGCGCTGCAGGTAGACTGCACGCCAGTTCATTACACAGAGTTCGGACAGACACCATAAATACACACAATGCAAGTTAAATAAAAGTTTGTAATAAAAAGTTTATGATGCATGACGTATTCAGGAAACCACCAAACAAATAATACATGGGGGATTTACAAGTATTCGATTCATACAGTGTGAAAAAACCGCGAACAGACTACAACTATTCCACAGGAAAAGCCACACCATAGAGACTATGAAATTTGCACGGAATCTTCCAAGGAAACGCCAATTGTGGCACGCGGGTTTGAGGAGATTCCGTAGTGAAACATTGTACGTAAAATTGGAGTTTGCATATATACATATATTTCAACAGATGACGTTTTACTGGAAAGGTGAGAAATAATTACCCACAGACACCACTTTTGACTTTTACCCTATTTAATATATTCAAAGAGAAAATCAAACTGAAAAATGTTTAAAGTGAAGTTTCTCTGGGGATTACCTGCGCTCTTTCCTTGATTGGAGTGAAGTGTTTTCGTCAGCTCTTAAAATCAAGGTCTTGAGAGCCGATAAGGGTGTAGTGAGATAGATAAGGCTCACTGTCGGGATGCAAGGGCAAGGGTAAACGGGAGTTCCCAGAGAAAACCCGCCGACTCGAGCGAAAGGCGAAAATTTCGAAGTATCATCTGTAATTTAATGCATTGCCTTACATCACATGTAATAATATCCTACTCAGAAATAACTAATTTTGGGGAGAAATTCAGCTTCCCGGGAATGCATACAAAGGCTGTTCACGATAAAGTGAGCACTTTTGGTATCAACCCTTGTGAAATGTCACTGTTCCTACCTGCGTGCATTTTTAACGAGCACACGTAGTGCCATACGCTCAGTAAAGTTGGTAACGATGGATATAACGTGATTCCATGCCTCCGCGTTCAATTAGAAGTGTCGGAAACATTTGTCAATACTACAGTGATTAATTTTTCTTTTTGACTGTTCAAAATCTTTATAAAATTGTGGATTGGAATATTTATAATATATTTACTTTTATTATAATTTTACTGCTTCCTTTACAAACGCATGAATCAAATGATCATGTCCACGGCAGTGTTCATTCTACATATGGCTGAAGGGTAGGCACACAATGTGCTTGCAAGTAGATCTTAAGCAGGGCTTTCAAAAATGCTCATTTTACCTCGAACAACCTTTATACGGGATTCCGCTTAACTTAACTGTATCCCAATAAGGCGAACTGGGTTTGATCAACAACGGAGTCGCGTGCATTTTTCTATGAGTGGAACCCAACGGACGTCGCCATTGCCCAACATAAGGGTGGGTTTACGATTAAATACTGAATGTTTAAGAATTGTACTTATAACTCGTTAAGTACAAGGGAAAATAAATTCTGCAGTTTATGAGTGATCTAGCAGCTGTTACGTCTAGCCAATCAGGATCGTAGGATACCACAGCAGCCATCGTAACCTGGAAAAATGAGCAAGAGTGACGATTATTATATATATTATTATTATATATATTATATATATTGCAAACGATTTATAGTTACGACATAACCTAAATAATTCTGTGAATAGAGTTTCCCGCCAACAACAAAGTTCACCGGGCTCTGATTGGCTACTTCGTCTTGACTTGTACTTAAAATATAAAATATAACGATATCTTCAGTCAAGACAAGAACGCACACGACCCGTACACAGCAGTCATAAACCAATGCCCTTGAACACATGATTCATATTCTAAGCATACGGCACACTGAGTCTGTTAAAACAATAGTAAACCCACCCTAAAACAATTTGAGTGGCCTGTTCAAATATCGTAATTGCTTCTCATGCAAAGGGCGACCAGTGCCTAAGGAAATATCGCTTACAGTATGGAATTCTACCGTATACCCAGATTGTCTCGCGAAAAATCGTCGAATATACTTGTTACCACACAGTGCTACTGTTGAACGCGAATCTTCGTGATTTGAGAGCAGCATCAAAGAGATTCCAAAACATTATCAACCAACATTGTGTTAAGCTTCACCCAAAAATTTAGGTTTTTCTTTTAGCACAGAGTTTGCTTAAAAAATTTGTCATCACATACCAGCTGTTTGTACCTTGTTACGACACAGCCGGGGGGGGGGGGGCCTTCACCATTCGACGTCATCACCACCGGCATGGTTTTTAGCAGCAGTTCAGGGTATCGACTTTCAATCAGTTCCTTCTCAGCATGTATGGTGGGCGCTCGGCAATTTTGACGTTGGTGTGCTCATACTAGCGACGCTCCGAAGAACTACTGCTGCTGTCGTCACGTTAAGCTGGCCAATAAGCTGGTTTCGTAAGGTTTCGCACACTTGTGATATCACTTCCTACAGCCTGCTTGAATGCCGGGAGTTTTGTGACGTGTGAGCACATGTGCGACTCATATTTGGACATGTTTCGGTCCGACGAGATCAGATTGGACAGCAATAAATCAACTCCCATAAGGAGTAATGCTTACTTTCAGCTAACTTTTCCCTAAATGGACACCTGCGTTTCTATTGGTTGTGGTATCGGCACACTCTGCTCGGGGATATTGCTTTGTGATTTGTGTAAATGGCGGACACACCTCTGGCTTGGGGTAGGATTTTGCCACTTCCCCAGAAGGAGTCACCTTGCTACTAGTTAAGTAATATTCAGTAAATAACTTTTATCTGCATAACCCTTATGCCACATGAACTAGGCACACTTGGTGTCCTAAGTAGTAGACAGGCTACATGTTGGCGAAAAAAAACTTCAAAACTTGTACAAGTTGAGAATATTAACACCATGCAGTAAGTACTTGGCAGCAATTTTAAAATCAATCTTTTAGATGTTTGCTAGTCATTCGCCAAGATTTATCTTGTTTTAAGATGGGAATTTTCTTGATATTTTCCCATAAGTTTTAGATGGCAGGTTAAATTTTCAAATTTTAATACAGCTAAAATATGTAATTGAACTCGTGTGTTTTACTGGAGTTGGTAAGGACAAATTAAGAGGCATTATGTTTGTTGGCCTTGTAAAGAGCATATAAAGTCATATTTAACTACTTGAAATATTTTTGAAAGATGATTAAAAACAGAAACTTTTCCACCTAAATTGGTGTTTTTTTTTATGTTAGCCAAAAGAAATGATTGAAATTAAAGTAAAATCTTGTTTTCCGCAAAGAATCAAAATATTAACTTCTGTAAATGTTCGCCATTAGTTAGTATGGCTGACTACAAGATGAAAAATATATAATTTTTGTGTGTAATCTCTGATTATTGTGGATATAGAAAATTATCTATATTATATTGATAGTAAAGAATTAGCTTTCTGTCTTTTCCTATATTTGGAGGAACTTGATGCTAGGAGAGAAGTATAAAACCAAACTTTTTCATGAAAATATACAATTTTTTGCCAATTATAGTGTGGACTGCTGTAGACATAGAGAATCGCCTTGAACTGGTGGGTTGCTTTTACATTTACTTGAAATATTTTCCTCCAATTATTTACCATGGAGGCTTATAGGCCCATATTACGTTTATATAAATTCTGTGGTTAGAGAAATACCAAAATCTAGAATACACTATTGAATTCTATATAATATTGGTGTCTTTTGGGTAAACAATTCATTTTTTTAAGATATATTGTTCAATATCAGCACTTTGGTGTTTATGAATAATTGTATTCCAAATGAAATATGGCAAGCTGTGTAAATTGTTATATTATAAAAAAAAAATAAAAGTGACAGAAAATAATCAAATAAATACTCTTGAAACCACTCATGAATTTTACTGGTTATAATATTTCACCAAGTTTTAAGCATCATGTTTATTTAAGGTTTTCAACTTTGCTCTGATTTACGAGCGGTTTGTTTATCTGCGGACTTTTAGTCCACCTTGCCACGTACTTGGGGGCAAGGGCGTTGCAATTGTATCAAAATAGCTACAGCTTGTCCTGAAATATTTTCGTGAAATATCAGCAATTACACCAATCAGCTACCAACAAGGTCGGCCACCAGGCACTGATACTATAGAATATTCGCGATTTCTTCACGCTCTTTGAATCAAAGCTTTGAAAAATCACCCTCTTTACGACGTGCTTTGTTGTTGCTTATGTCATGTATCACAAGTGTTTTATGCTCGTGTTAACACAAACATACCTTGTTTTAGGTTAAATTCAACTTTGAATCAAATTTCATCTAAACATTATATTATTTCATATATGTGATGATTAACATTAAGTGGTAGATTCTACTACATCTACAACAAAAAATATTTGTCCTTACTCTTACTACGACACAGTTATCAAACCTGAGGCCCTGTACGCCAGCGAAACCCTTGCACTCCACAGACAAGGTGATCTGGAAAACATCCCGAAAGAAGAACGCAACATCATAAGAAAGATTCTCAGAAAAAAAAAAAAAAAACAGAATACGGATACAGACAACTTAAGACCATGCCTTGGGTCCAGGAGGTCAGAAAATACCTAGAAAAAGGAAACATGATTCATCAGAAATAAATTTTGGACAAAAACGCATACAGACAAAAAATTAACAAATGGAAAGTAATGCCCGAGATTGAAGTCACTAAGAGCCGGGGGACGAAGTGGACTGAAGAAAGGAAGAGAATCCATGGAGAAAAAATGAGATGCATGGAAACTCATAAAATGGAATCGTTATCCGATAAGGTCCAATCGCACGTAATAATAGTACTAATAATAATAACAAGAGAAGGTACGTGTGTTGGCAATGCCTAACAATAAGTAGTTATTATGCGAATTATAATTAAATTGAGTACATAAATATCGTGCTTTGTCCCTTTGGAGTAATTTTCTAGACTAGGTTAAGCTATGTTGACACGAGGCTTAAGAATATCCTGGAAGTAGAACTTTACCAAAGCTTCTGAAGAGTTGGAAGTTACCATAAATGGACTATGACAGTGCTCAGTGTCGGACAAATATAACATTCATGTGCAACATGTATGTACGTGATGATGGATAGAAAGACCGATGTGGTAAATTGAGTACTTGTGAACTTTATAGTAAATTTATACTTCTATACCATTGTAAAAAGTGTGGTATATCGCGGAAATATCGACCTCGTTGAATAGCTGGTCTGTGACTGGCTGGTCGGTGTTCGCACAGTGTATTAATTGTTCAATACGATTGGTTCAACGTCGATATGACGTCATAGGACCTGCATACTCGTACGTAAGTAGCAAGGAGGTCAGCTGAGAATCTCAGTTTGACAGCAGCTCCCGTGAAAGGTGGATCGTCTTGGCTATCTTGTGACTCTTCGCATCAAAATCTTATTATACATCTGCGATGTCCTCGGGTACTCCAGAGCTAATGGTAGCTATGGTAGTGCTGTTGATTTCTTCGGGAGTCGTACCAGCAGTGCCATCGACCTCTTCAGGCATGGTGCCGACAGCACCAGCGACTTCTTCAGGTGGGTCACATACAGCAGTGCAGCCATCGACGATATCAGACATGACGCCGATAGTGTCATGGACTTCTACGGGTGGGCTACCTACAGCAGCTCTATCGGCATCGCCAACTGGGCCATCGACCTCTGATCCAGCAGCATCTGTATGTTCAAATACCTCTGTTGAACCGATCAGACATTATAGTTGTCGCTTTTGTGGAAAGACATTCACGGGCAGCAGCACTGCTCGGCGACATGGGCGCTTTAATTGCATTTAAAATCTCTGTAGCATGTCATATTTGTGTGGCAGGTGCGGCAAGCAGATCCGCCGTAGCGACAGTTTACTTAGACATATTAAAGGAAATTGTAATTTTTTTTCTGGGTGTTAGCGATTGTAATAAGTTAATTGAATAAAAAAAAATGTTTGTAAATAACACTGCGTTTTATTTCATGTTTTCCTACTTTGTCAAAATAATATTACAATCTAAAATCTAGAGAAATAATATATATAATTAATTATGCATGTCGTCAAAGTCTCGCATCATGCTTGTAGGTATACAGCTGATTGGAAAAAACTGTTTTAAATAGTGTGGAAATGTACAACTATTTTTAATACTAATAAATATAAGAGTCGACAGCACGCTTGGCCTCCAGCATGCTTACTTTTCCGAATTTACTCTCGAGCTTTTTATTTCAAGGTCATTTAGGGTCATGGGGTCAAGGTAAAGGTAGTCTGCATCCAATATGGTGGTATTAGTCTGTAATGTTATGCTTGCTGACTATGGATTTTTCTCGATTTTTGTTTCCAAGGTTATTCAGGGTCATGGGGTGACTGGGTTAATGGGTTATCGGTAATGTGGTCAATGGGTCATGGGGTCAGTGAGCCATGGGGTCAATGGGCCATGGGGTCAACGGGTCATGGGGCCAATGAATCATGGGGTCAATGAGTCATGGGGTCAATGAGTCAGTCTTGTGAGGGCGTCGGTCCGACAACATTAGTCACTTGTCTGCTTTAAATGTGACCATGATTCATAGGTGAGCGAAGAACTTGTCTGGAAGAAACTGTTGAAGATATAACTGCATGACAATGTGTTCAAGGAGCTAGCATCAAAAACCTGCCTACCTGCGTGTGTGTGAGATGTCTCAATGATCGCACATGATTGGTTAGCTGGAATCATGTGGTAACTTGGTGATTGGCTGGTCGGCATCTGCACAATGTATTAATGGTGCAGTAAGATTGGTTCAAAAAAGTTAATATGTATATTATACGCAGTAGGGAGGTAAGCCGAGAGGTTTAGTTTGAAAGCAGATGAGTGGAGGGTGGATCGTCTCGACTAGCTTCTGCCTCTTCACATAGATTTCTTTATGGGGTTTTTGTTTTTTAGGTCATTCCAGGTCATGGGGCCAAGGTTGGGGTAGTCAGCCCCTAATTTGGTGGCTGTGGTCTGTAATGTGTTAGGCTTGTTGACTTTTATGTATTTTTCTCGAGCTTTTATTTTCAAGGTCAAAGGTCAATTGCTATTGGGCATTCTTCCAAGATGGTGGATGGGTGATGTATACCAAGATGGTGGTCACTTACCAAGTTGGCGGTCTCCTGCCAAGATGGCGGCCTCCACTAATGTATAAACAAATGGCAAACGAAAAACAAATATGGCGGCATCCAGTAACATGTAATAAATATGGCTGCCTCCAGTAGCACGTAAACAAATGATAAACGTAAAACAAATACGCCGGAATCCAGCAGCATATAAACAAATATGGCTGCCTCCAGTAGCATGTAAACAAATGACGAACGAAAAAATCAAGATTGTGGATTGAGAATAGGTGAGTGGAGTGGGTGCGAGGGAGTCAGGGGTCTGCCAGATTCGAACAGAGGCGAGTAATTGGGGGTGCGGTGGGGGGGGGGGGGGAGACCTCAGGAAATGTAAGTATTTAAATTAAATTTTTATAAAATTTTTCAAGGAATTTTTTTTAAGGAAATAGGGAAATTCCGAAGGAAAAAGGGGAAAATGGCCACCAGGGTTAAAGCCCTTTTAATTAAGAAATTTTTGAAATGAAATTTTATAAAATAAATTTTTTTAAGATTTTTTTAATTTTTAAAAGATTTTTTGATTTCTGAAAATGAAATTTTAATAAAATTTTTAATAATAAATCCTTAATAATTTTTTAATTGATTTTTTCAGTTTTCTGTGTATTTTTGTAATTTTTCTAAACATTTTTTTTTGGAATTTTGCATTTTCAAGATCAAAAGTCAAGGTCAAAGGTCATAGGTCCTTATCCCGGTCACCTGGTTTGGAATCACTGATCCCAGTCACTGGAATCGCTGATCCCTGTCAGCATTTATGGAAATAAAGGGTAATTTCCGTGGAACCATTTAATAATTTTAAAATAATTTTATAATAATTTAAATAATTTTTTTTTCGATTTTTTTTTTACAAATTTTTGGAACTTTTTGGAATTTTTAAAGTTTTTTTCTAGTTTTTTTGATGTCAAATGTCCACTGGGTCAAGGCCAAGGTCAAAGGTCACATTGGTTAGGGGTGAAAGGTCAATTACATACAATATGGCTGCCAGGTGACGTAACGAGAAGGCGGCTCCCCGCTTCTACGCTCGTATCCCCCATGCCCTTGGCCACAACTCTCCATAATCCTACTACTATCGATGTTAAGATCCACTCAAACCTGAGTTTCTTAACTCTATTGATGTCATACAGTCTCCAGAATATCGTGCAAAAATTGGGTTTGGCTGTTTTGGGGGACACGGCCGTTTGTTTTACGTGAATACGTCTACGTACTCGATCATATGAGGTTTTATGGGTATCACTGAATTGCTTTCGAGATGCTCTTTCCAACCGTATATGATTTCTGTATTTCGACTTGGCTTTTTGACGAGTATAGGCCGAAATTTTGTGAAGTTTTCTTAATTTTCGTTACATTAAACTCGTACAATTTCCCCACAACCACGCCACACAAATGATTTTATACACGCAATCGATTGATCTTGACGAGAGCAGTCGATTGAAACTCAAAAGAGCGTCGTAGCTTCTATTAGTCAAAAGTTGTACTACGCGGAAGTAATTAGACGCGGCGAAACTAACTCAAAATTGCGCCCCCCCCCCCCTTTTCCTCCCAATCGTGCGAGATGCTTCGCACTCCTCACTCTACGCGTAACATATTCTTTGATATTTCGGCAATAGAGTGGTGTAATTGAATTTTGAACGTAGACGACAGATTCGGAGCTGCAATGCCAAACTGTATCCCCCGATTTTGTCATTATCGGATTTTCTGGACTGACTCCCACTATGGTTGCAAATTCAAAGACGTATCCACGTCAGAAAGCTGATGGAATACGTGGGGATGGTTACACTCGGTCGCTTCACGCATGTCGAAGACAGGGTCAGTCAGACACCCGGCTGGTTGCTGCTGGCGAGGGCAGGACGTGCGGTTGAACGAGGCACTTTATTACGTGTCGCCGGCGCGGCGCGGCAAAACACGACGGCTAAGGGAGGTCCAGGTGGTGTTCCTAGCGCCGGGGCGAATCCTGTCGCCGCCAAATTGTGGCTCATTACTCATTTCGGGAGAGGAGGCGCCCGCGCCTCTTTGTCACACAGCTTGTTGAAGAGATAGAATGGCACTGCTCCCCTCTCTCTCTCTCCGGTGGACTCCACGTGCGTGTGTGTTTCTGGCAATAAAACTTTGGCTTTTCACTGCTTTGTGACGCCCCCTCCCCTTGTCCCAACGAACAGCGTGCCGTTGTCCTCGCGGCGCCCGTAATTAAAACTTAACTTCCGCGTTGCCGTTGACAAAGGACCAGCTTCCAGCTCCCCGCCGCTTCAGCTGGTCTCCCTGCCACCGCTGCAGCTCGGCGTGATGTGGCGCCACGACGGCGCTACAAGCTCTTCGCGGCCCTTACACAATAGAAAACTTTAACATACTGACTTTACATTTCCTTTACCTTCACGAAACCACTAATACATAATTCAATTGTAAGGTCAGAGCTCAGGAAATTTGACATAGGTTCTGCGAGTTTCGTAAAAATACGAGGTACTTACAACACTTCTGCCTTTGTTTTCAGTAAGCGATTGTCAGACTAGTGCTGAAATTACACATTTCACAACTCCGATGTATTATTTGCAAAGGAAACAGTTTCGAGTTTACCCAAATGTCATCATCAGTCATCAGATGCAGTTCTCGAAGATGAAATGTATTCGCAGTGCAGTAGGTCTGAAGTGGATGACATTGACGTTGATGTAAATTTTCAGCCGGATGACGTCACGAACTGGGCATCACGAGAACAAGATATTGAGGTAGATGTTTAAGGTGGCCGCCTGGTTGAAGGAGTTTTGCACGTCTGAGGACTAAAAACATGGGAGCGCTAGGGGCGACCGAGACGTGCGCGTCAACTCTCTCATCGCCTCTACGCGCAAAGCACTGAACTGGCGTGCAGTCTTGCCATAGATAATGCACCCAGTGGAGACCCTACCATTTTATTTGAAGCACGTCCCTATTCCTTTTTTAAATGTTTTGCACCGGAATGCTCATATAGGTTGTTCACGATAAAATGAGCGCTTTTGAAAGACCTACTTACGATCTACTTGTATGTACGTTGTGTATTCTCACGCCTGATGGAAAACTAACATTGCCATGGGCTTCATCACTTTATTCATGTGTCGGTTTAATGAAATCGTAAAATTAATAAGAAAGTAAATACTTAACAAATCTGCTAATTTTTACAATTCGATGAATAAAAAAAAAAGAAGCGGAAGAAATCATTTATGTAAACACTAATTGATACGTAACACTTTTTATTTGACGTTAATATATGGAACTATATTCTACCCATCGTTGCCAACTTTACTGGGCGCATGTCACTCAGGGCGCCTGTTAATATATATGTTGGCAGGGGCAGAGACTTTTTTCTAAGGTTGATTTTAAAAGTTCTCACTTTATCATGAACAATCTTTAACTAAAAATAACCGTGAAAACACCCGTTTGAGCCATTTCCACTATCACAAAAACATGCTCGAGAGAGAAATGGAGGAACTGAAAAACTTATACAGACGCGTAACGTTTCCTAATGCTATTCGTCAGCAAACAGGGAAGCGATCTCATAAACTCATCTTTCCTGCAGAAAGTAGGCAAAACAAGAGTGCGCCCTCTCGCCAGGTGATGCAGACCAGCAGTGATGTCACATAGAGGCTGTAAAGGCCTTGCAGTCTCGCCGGTAACGGTCTGACATTAGATCATCAAACGTACATCTTGTCCAATGTCCGAGTGAAAAGGAAAATAAATAGTTCAACATAACTTCTAACTTCAGTGAATTTTGCAACGAAATAGATTGTTTCGCATCACTGTCTGGCGGAAGGCGACATTAAGATGAGGGTTGGTTAGAGGGGTCGGGATGCAGGTTTGCCAATTACGGCCGCAGTAAGTGCTGCCACACTGCCGGCAGTCACTGCGCGCGCGTGCTAAAACGCTACGTTGGAAATCCCTGCCCCCTCCCGGGCTGCAAGTTTCGAATCCCACATTACCGGAGAGGGTATTCAATTAGCGCTGTAGCCATCCCTCCGGCGACGTTGCTTGAAACACTGGCTTTGTCGCGCGAGAGCGAGTTCCCTCCTCTCCGGAGCCAGACGCATCACGCTCGCTCGTGTGAGCTCGCCCGTCGACTGTTAACCTGCGACCGCCATCTGAACAACAGAGCTGCGGCGATGGTCGCTGTTACGAGAGTTCATAACGACCTGGCTCGAGACCGTTGATTGGCGGAGAGCTCGTCAGCGATGCGCCACACTGTATTAGCTCGCAAGACCCCGTTGTTGAGGATGCCGCCTAGTGAGGAGTAGGGCTGTTCGATATCATAAAAATTTAATATCAATATTTTCCCCAACAGTTTCTCGGTATTTTCGATATATCGATAATACCGAAATGATCTATAATACCGAACGTTTAGATAGTACCGAACATTTCGATGGTACATATCATTTTGATAATACTGAAAACTTCGATAATATACCGATATACCAATTAATTATTTTTCATATCGATAATTATCGATATATCGATTCTTCGAACAGCCCTAGTGAGGAGTGCGTTTGTGTGTGTATGCGTGCAAGGAGGAATTCAATGAAGCGCTACGGAATACCCACCGGTTGGCACATGCAAAGCGACAGTGCCTCTACGTTCAGAGTTGTCAACTCTCACGCAGTGTTTCCGTCCTACCGACCGAACTGTGAGACTTTAAGCGCAGACCCTATCATTTTATTGGACGCGACAATGTAGCAAACTCCAATGCAATCATCTAAAGGCTGTTCACGATAAAGTGAGCACTTTTAGAAATCAATCTTTGAAAAGTGTCGCTGTCAGTAGCAGGATTATAGTGAATTTGAAGCAAAGGGATCCTGGATTGCATTCGGATTCAGCCGGCCGACATGTTGGAATTTCCCTTTTATCGCTCAAATTTCCCTTTTCCCCTCAAAATCAACTAATCTTCCCTTAAAAGTTCCCTTATTCCCTAAAATTTGCCTTTTCCACTTAACAAATTCTTGTTTTTCCAAAACAAAAAAAAAACAGTTGTTTTTGCCGGAGCATAAGAGACAGATCAGCCACCTAGGGTCAGAATACGGAGATGGATCAGCGGCCCATGTGACCATGGGCCTCGGCAAGTGGACCGGTCAGGACCTTTGACCTTTTACCATGATCTTTAACTTCTAAAACCCAAAAAATCCCAAAAATCATATTAGATTTCATATGTTTTCATCGCCTATGTACGACCAGGTGGCAGCCATATTTGTGTATGTGTTTAAAGGATAGATTACGTTGTCAGCACCCTCCATGTTAGATTATATTTTTCAACACATAGGTAGTATCAATTATGGTTCCTGTTATTGGCAACATTGATCATTCCTGCAAAGTATGTTAACTTTCATATATGTATATGAAGCCCCATTTATTAGTGTCAACACTGCATTGAACACCTCGGGAACGCAAAAACTCTCTAGTTTTTCACTCGAAAAGCAGATTTTGGCAGATTCTAGTGAAACCTGAGGAAAGGCATAAAAATGCCTTCACAGCGCCAGACGGCCGTTGATATCAATTCTGCGCCATGGTCTTAGGGCTGAAGTGCGCCCCATCAACTTTCCAGAGCATAATGACAAAAGTAAGTGATGGCATAATTGGGGATTACACCATGGCATATTTAGATGACGTGGTCGTATGGCATGAATCCTGGAACGACCACTTGCGACACCTTTTTGTTGAAAAGACTGGCGATCAATGGTTCTTACATAACAATATGTTATTTAAATATGCTTGTTGGCATATGTGTATTCCCATATTTATATATACACAATAATATATACAAAAAATTAAAAAAGATTTTTATTCCAATATTTATATATAAATAATTTTGTATAAAATAAATTTAAATAAATTTTATATTTCCGTATATATAAATATGTAAATGGTAAATTAAAAATAATTTTATATTTAAATATATATATATACTAAACATAATTATTTATAAAATGAATTGCAATTAATTGTATATTAAAATATTTATTTGCCTATACCTATACATAATTATGTATAAAAAAAATTGAAAATAATTTAATATTTACATATTTATATACCTATATATATATTTATTTATACAATAATTTGAAAATAAATTGAAAAGGTGTATACAAAATTATGCATAAAATATATTGAAATTATTTTTATATTTACGTATCTATACATATATTATTCTATACGTAATTATCTATATTCATATATTATATGTGTATTTCCTATCTCATATAAATATGATAGTAACTGCGTGTTTCATCTTGTGCGATCGATTATGTTGGTTTTCTAAGAGTGCTCCCATACCGAGAATATGAATTGTGAATACGAAGAGCTGCCTTTGACCTCGACGAACATGCGAGGACGGTCAATATGAAGAGTCCTTTTCGCTCGAAAGTAAATTAGGAATGATGGTGATGACCTGTCATAGTACTACATTGTTCAATTAGGAAGGATGGTGATGACCTGTCATAGTACTGCATTGTTCAATTAGGAAGGATGGTGATGACCTGTCATAGTACTGCATTGTTCAATTAGGAAGGATGGTGATGACCTGTCATAGTACTGCATTGTTCAATTAGGAAGGATGGTGGTGACCTGTGATAGTACTGCATTGTTCAATTAGGAAGGATGGTGATGACCTGTCATAGTACTGCATTGTTCAATTAGGAATGATGGTGATGACCTGTCATAGTACTGCATTGTTCAATTAGGAAGGACGATGATGACCTGTCATAGTACTGCATTGTTCAATTAGGAAGGATGGTGATGACCTGTCATAGTACTGCATTGTTCAATTCAAAGTCCAAGTTGTTCATCGACTAATGGCGAAGCGTGGTGGGAGCCTGCTGCAGTTCCAGGCAGTTTTAGTGCAAAGTGCAAATACAGTTCACCGAGGAAGTGATTTTAAATATATGCATATAGGGACCCGGATATAAGTTTTTTTAAACGCGATTATTAAATCAAATGTCCACATTTCAGGTTTTGGAGGTAGGACTATAACATTTTATTCGAAAATAAGAAAAACTTATTTTAACTTGTTACTCACACACACACTGCACTTAGTATCACAGTAAAAATCAGCACCACAGTCAGCACCACAGTCACAATCAGTACTGAAATCACAATCAAGAGTCATTTGAGGATCTTTTGGAGTCATTGTGGGTCATTTTGGTGTAATTATGAGTCATTTTGGAGTCAATATGTGTCTGTCTGTAGGAGTCAGAGTATGACTCCCGCATGTGATGTTTCAATGGCTGCATGTGATTGATCAGCTGCAATAACGTGGTATCTAGGTATTTGGCTGGTCGGTGTCCGAACACTGCATTAATGGTGCGGTACGATTGGTTAAAAGTCCATATGACGTCATGAGACTTGCATATGCGGATGTTATGAGCAGTAGGATGGTTAAGTGAGAGGCTTAGTTTGACAATGGCTGTTGTTAAAGTTATATCGTCTTGGCTAGTTTCTATCTCTTCGCATCTAATTCCTATTCTGCAACTTCGTTGTGTTCGGGCACACCAGAGCTACTGGTAGCCATGACAGTGACGTAGACGTCTTCGGGACTGATACCTTGAATATCATTGCCAGTATTACCTGCTTCTTTTGCCCCAGCACCTACATCTCCAACAGGCCTGTCCGAGTCTTCGCCTGTACCACTACACCGCCATCAGTATCACTTTTGTGTGATAAGGCATTTACTTTCGACCATAATGTACTTTGACATGAGTGCTTTAAGTGCTCCAAGTCTCTCTGTCGTATGTCATATTTTTTTTTGGGGGGGGGGGGGGAGGTGCGGTAAGCAGTTCAGCCGTACAGACAGTTGTACTTTGAAATGCAAAAACCTGTAAAGGTGAAGTGCATTTCTCGTTCAGTACCTCGGTACCAGGTTTACTGCAAGGCGGTATCTTGTGACTTCAGTACATGTCCTCGAAAATGTAGTTACCTATATGACCTGTCTTGTACAGTCTGTCAAGGTCATCTGCGCCCAAAATTGTGGTGCCAGTAGTCGTCTCTAACGTAATTTACTTGCTGACTTCTATGCGTTTTCTTCTCAAGTTATTGTTTCCAAGGTAAATCAAGGTCATGGGGTCAACATCAAGGTCACCTGGATTCAATATGGCGGTAGTAGTCTCTGTAATGTATTATGATTATTGACTTCTATGGATTTTCTTGTGTATTTGTTTTCAAGGTAATTCAAAGCCATGGGGCAAAGGTAGAAGTTACTGGCTTCCAATATGGCGGTAGTAGGCTGTAATGTATTATTATAGTTGACTGTTATGTATTTTTCTCTAGTTTTGGTTTCCAAGGTCATTTAAGTTGTGGGGTCAAGGTTAAGGTCACCTGCATCCAATATGGCGGATGGGTGACATCTACCAAGATGGTCGTCGGTTGCACCTACCAAGATTGTGGAATGGGTATGGGTGAGGGTTGACCTCTGGATATTTAAGTTATTTTTAATACATTTTAAAATAATTTTTAATAACAAATTTTTAATAATTATTATACTAATTGTTTGGGGATTCGTTGAAAATTTATTTTGAATTTTTGGTAATTTTTCGGTTTTTGGAGGTTAAATATCAAGGTTAAAGGTCAAAGGTCCTGACCACTCCTGTTGTCTTGACCCAAGGTCACCTGGGTCACTGATTCCTGGCCGTAGGTTGCTGATCTTGGTCACCAGCTCCGGGAAAAATGGGACTTTTCTAGGGGTCCTTTTAAAATGATTTAAAAATAATTTTTAATAATGAATTTTTTGTAATTGTTTAGAATATTTTTGGGTTTTTGCACTTTTTTTTTGGTATTTTCGTAGAAATTTTGGGGTTTTGGGGTCAAAGATCAAGGTCAAATGTCATGGGTTAGGGGTCAAAGTTAAATGAATTCCAAGATAGCGGTTAGATGACACAACATGGCGGCCCCCTGAATCATAATCCAAATCCCGAATCCTTTGTGCCGAACTTCCCAAAATCCTACTACTTATATTTATGATTGTTTTAAAACGGCAGTATTGGAATTGAAAAAAATCTGCTGTAGAAAATAGATAAGTTATAAATCCAGTTGCAACTATTTGTGTAGACGAGTTATGTTATGGAATCCTAGGTAAAATATTATAACTGAAATGTTAACGAAATGTATTATTACTTTTTTATTAATGATGTGACCTCGCCCAATGCAAAATGGCAAACGAAAAACTTAAAACCAACATCACCATGCAGTAAAAAAAAAAAAAAAAAAAAAAAAAAAACCCCTGTTTTGGTCTGGTATATAAGACAGAGACTATCACGAGCTTTCTTCGCGGAAATTAAGAGAGGGATAAAAGGATATGAGGCGAGAGAACCTTTCGTGAAAGGGAGAGATGGTGGATTCAGAATAGGCGAGAAAGATGTGTGCGAGGAAATGGCCAGGTACTTCAAAGACTTGCTGAACACGGATGTGCCTACAGGGAGGATGACACTACATTACACCAAAAACATCAACTGTGGTCGGTTGCCCTCCAGAGCAGAAGTGGTGAAAGCAATTGGGGATCTCAAAGCCAATAAGGCGGCAGGTAACGACGGGATCTGCGCCGAGGAAATAAAATGAAGTAGTCTGGTGACAGAAGACAGTATATACAGAACAATAACCGACATCTGGATGAATAGGTAGATACCTATATACTGGAAAGAACCCATAATCATACCAATACACAAGAAAGGAGACAAAAAGATACTAGATAACTATAGAGGCATCTCCCTTCTGAACATCGGGTACTAGATTCTCTCGAAACTGCTACTGTACAGAGTGGAAGAACAGCATGAGTCGAGCATAGGAGAATACCAGGGTGGCTTCCAAAAAGGAAGAAACTGCATGGAACAGATTTATGGGCTCAAGAGGATAATAGAACACAGACACAGGAAAGGAAAAATCACAATAGTGACCTTCGCGGACTTTAAGAAAGCCTACGATTCAATAGACATGAACACCTTACTGGATGTGCTGCGTGGCAGAGGACTGGATAATGCAACACATAAATTAGTGAAAGAAACACTGGAAGGCACAACTGCCAGGACCAGATACCGGAGTACACTGTCCGACAGCTTCGAAATAAATACAGGAGTCCGACAAGGGGATGGGCTGTCGCCGATACTGTTTAACCCTATTCTGGACGAAGTGGTGAAACAGCGGATACAGTTAAAAAAAGCCATGGGGATTGAAGGCGCACGGATTGGTTACAAGATCCAGCACAATGTGATAGCGGATTGCCTGGCCTTTGTGGATGATATGGCATTGCTAAACGAGAAGGAAGAGGATGCGAAGATGCCACTATCAAACTGAGCAGAGATTGCAGCGAAGGTCGTCCTGAAGACAGCCTACAGCAAGACCAAGGTATTGAATACAAAAACCGACTGGAAAATAGAAGGTCAAGTTGTATAGAGAGCTTCCGGTACTTGGGAAAGAGCATCACTGGCAAAATACAAAACAACAATAGTACAATAGACAGGTCACAGCTACTCCAGAGACTAGGATATGCGGCTAAGAAAACCTACGGGAAGAAGAACTTATCGAGGAACGCCAAACTGCGACATAATACGTCGACCATCAAGAATGCCGCACTGGATGCGACAGATACGCTGACATTAGGCAAGATAGCTTGTATACGCTTGGAGAGAGAGGAAATAACGATCTTGAGAACTATATGGGGCACCAAAAAGCAAGGCGAATGTTGGATCCACAGATCAAGGAAGGACCTGTACGAGAGTGTAGAACCAATTTCGAGTGTTATACGGAAGAGAAGGTTTTGATTTGGGGGGGGGGGGGGTGCACCTGTTGGGGATGAACGACAACAGGTTGACCAAGAAGATCTGGAATGTGACATGCTTAACGGGAACCAGGTGGATGGCGGAAGTTAGGGAGGACTGGAAGGCAATTGTCATTATGGATGATAATGCCCAGACAATAGTACCAGATAGAGTCAGGTACAAGAACATGGTGGAAGGTCGCGAATGGACTGACACCAGGATTAAGATACAACTCACAGAAGCAGAGAGAAACAGGAGGAGTGGAAGAATGAAGAGGTATTGGGAAAAGCGGAGGCGAGCTGAACTAGTCACTCGTGATCCTGACGGGTCATAACGAACTAGAAGAAGAAGACAGAGATTATTATAATTAAACTCAACTGTGAGAATAGTTAAATCAGTGTTCAATGTACTGCTACAAGATGTTTATTACATTTTCGGTACATAAAATCCACTTAATGATGAAATTGTGGAGGTCTTTTCCCTTCCTTTTAATGTTGAATGACTGCACTAGTAAAACGATATAAATTGTTTTTAAAATAAGTTACACTATTTTTCGGTGGCCAATTTCGTGAAACTCGACAACAGCGAAATTGGCTTCTCGCATATAAGCTGTTACCGAATGTAGAATATTCTCGACTCAGTGGGTTGATAGGAAAATCAAAACTTGAGTTATTGGAACAAAATATTCACTTGAATCAACCAATACTTTTCATTGCATCATCAGAACAGTATCAAATGAAAAGTGTGTAAAACTGGCCGCCACTACTCCAATGAGCGTTTTTCTGTATCAAATCCTATATCTCGGCTGCTGCCTCATTCTATTTGTAGTATATTCACGGTTTCTTCGCACTTTTTGAACCAAACCTTTGAAACATCACCCCATGTATGACGTATTTTGTTATTTCCTAAATATACCATCTATGACAAACGTTTTATAACTCTGTTAAAATAAAATAATATTATTTTTCGGTAAATTAAAGTTTTACCTATATTTCATCTATAAATTATAATATTTAATTTATAATAAATAAGAATACAAATATCGAGAAAACTTTAGTATTAGTAACGCCTAGTAAACGCTGCTCGCGATAAAATGAGCACTTTTGAAATCAACCTTTGAAAATTGTCACCTCTCCTACCTGCACATATTTTAATGGATCGCACTAAGTGATATACGCCCATTAGAGTTGGTAACACTGGATGGGCAGTAATTCCATATCTTAACGTCGAATGAAAAGTGTATCGTATCCATCTGTGATTACTTAAAATTATTTCTTTCGCTTTCTGTTTTTTTTTTAATGCATCAAAGTGTAAAAATTAGCAAAAATATAAAATATTTTACATTTTCACTTGACTGACACGCGAATAAAGCGATGAAGCCCACGGAAATGTTATTTTATATAAGACGGAGGAATGTGCAGCGCCTGGGGGGGGGGGGGGGGGCGAGGGAGGCTGGAGTTCCCCGAGAGGACCCGCCGACCAGCGGTGTCGTCCGGCATGATTCCCGCTTGCGAGAGTCCAGTGACCCGGCCGGGGATTGAGCCCGGTTCGCCTTGGTGGGAGGCGAGCGTGCCAATCGCTCAGCCACCGCGGCCCCAACAGCCTGTAAGAAATAGTTCTCGGTGCAAAATATTATTACAAGTGAGTGCGCACGAATTCGGTGCGTTGTCTTTTGGCGTAATTTCCGAGAATTAGTTAAGCTTTGACTGCACAAGGGGGGAATATCCTAACAATAGAACCTTAGCAGGGGTTCGGAAATGTGTCGTGTAGCTGTGAATGTGATATGTTGTCTACGGAGTTCATGTCAGTCCAACAGACTACGATTCAGCACTTTCGCATGCGCGTCATCATCAGACGGAATGTTTAATCTGCGAATCTTTCGCGGTCTCCATAAACGTAGTCTGGGTTCCTAAATCTCCCGTGAATGGACTCCGCGGAGAAGCTCGCGATAGAATAATGGCCTGCGCCAAGGATGGAAACTGTACTATAATTATAGTAGTTGTACTACAATTTTGAGCTTCATACGATATACTACAGCACTTCCATTATAGTACGCAAAATACTACAATTTTAAAGGAACCGTACTACATAATTTAACTATTTGTAATACACTTTTTTAAATTTGGTTTCTGCGAGAATTACCCTGCACAATGATGAACACACTAGAAAGTAGTGAGTTCTTTTTATTAGCAAATGCTCTCACGTAACACTGCCATAGAAGTTCCGTGAACTCTTGAATTGAAATTTGCACGTAACTGCTGCATTTATATATTTCAAAAAGAGGTATTTCTCCAAGTTCATGTTCTTTGAAGTTAGACGAGCAGTTGGTTGTCAACATAGCTGGAATGAGGACACCGTTTTAACTAGCGCAATTGCATTTTTTTTTTTTTTTTTCGTCAAGATGAGTGGCAGTGCTCAAAATTTCGGAAAACCAACAAACTTTATTTCGGCAGCTTGTAACCCGAAGACAACCTTATGTGGGATATATTTTATGATTAAAAAACATTTTTTTTTAAATTTCAAGTTATACTTTTATGTATTCTTATAAACGAACTCACCTTTTATTTACTCACGTGTCATATTAGTTTCGTACATTTATATTAATTATCACATAATATGCTGACAGTTTACTTGTGGATATTCTACTGCCGTTGTTTCTAAGTTTGCTTTGTAAACACAGTACTCGTTTAAATATTCGTGAGTGTACTATAATTTAGTACAAAATACTATAAGTTTCATTTTCAGGTACTACATTTTTAACTTCCTCAGTTTCCGTTCCCCTGAGCCCGCCGATTGCAGTTCATTTATTTCGTCTCGAGTCATGCAAAACGGTGCAACAAGACGGAGATGCGGACAAAGTGTGTGTGTGTGTGTGTGTGTGTGTGTGTGTGTTATATATATATACACGTATATACACTCGCGACGGAGAAGGAAAAATAGAGGGTACACTTCATTTAGGGCTATCTTTTTGTGCTTTATCTCCAAGGAACAAACGAGGCGTAAAATGAGGGGAAACGAAAATCAATCGCAAAATACATCTTAGAGGAGAATCCGGCCCAGTTTTTTTTCTTTTTTTTTTGCGCGCGCAAAAGCTGTAAAAAAGTTCCTCGTTGGGATGTAGAAAAACGCAAAGAGTAAGAAAAAAGCGAAGATGACGAATAGATGGGGGGATGCGAGAGACGGCGAAAGCGTCGTTATGAATCATTTTATTGTTTCTTTACTCCTTTAACAGGGACATTCACTTCGCATTTCGCATGGGACAAAGCAGCAATTTCCGGGCTTCGCCTACTTAGAACGGTAATGATTAGGATACCTTATAAGCACGGAGACGCAGTTGCTAAAGGCTGTTCACGATAAACTGAGCACTTTTGAAATAAACCTTAGAATCAAAGTCACTGCTCCTATAGGCTGTTCACGGTAAAGTGAGCACTTTTCAAGCCCTTCAAAATTTTTCCTTTCATCCTATTTCCGTCTTCCTGCTGCTTTTTGATATAAACATTACAATGTGACCAATAAACACAGCGAATACATTCCACCACCCTCAAAATTTAAAGCCTGAGTATGCAATAAGATATATTTATTAGTGTTTAATGCCTGTCGGAAGGGCCTTAAAAAGTGCTCACTTTATCTTGAAAAGCCTATACCTGCGTATATTTTGACGGGCGAGCTGAGTGACATTCGCCCAGTTAAATTGGTAACGATGAACGAGAAGTAGTTCCATATATTGACGTCGAATAAAAAGTGTCAGGTATCCATTTGTGATAACTTAAATTGTTTCTTTCACTTTCCGTTTTTCTTAAAATGAATCTAAGTGTAAAAATGAGCAGATTTGCAAAATACTTTCTTTTGTAATAATTCCACAGTCACAGTTGACCGACGCATGGATAAAGTGACGAGACCCATGAAAATTTTAATTTTACATAGGGCGGAAGGTTACAAAACATGCATACAAGTAGATCTCAAGTAGACATTCAAAAGTTCTCATTTTACCGAGAACAGCCTATAGTATAAAAGGGTTATAAGACGGCACCGCGGCAGACTTCGAAGTACTCTATATACTCGAACGAGAAATCATTCACTCACTTATGCTGCTTCTGCTGCAAGGAAGTGTCAGTTACAGTGTAAATTGGACTAAAAGGCTGTTCACGGTGAACTGAGCACTTTTGAAAGTCGCGCTTAAGACCTAATTATATGCACGTTGCGTATTATTCCGCCCAACGCAAAATTAACATGACCATGGACCTCATAATTTTATTCAAGCGTCGGTCAAGTGACACCGTGAAATTATTAGAAAAGTAAATATATATTACAAATCTGTCAATTTTTAAATTTTGTTTCATTAAAAAAAAAATCAGGAAGCTTAAGAAGCAATTTAAGTTTTCAAAAAAGGTCAACTTTATACATTAATATGCGGAACTACTTTCTCCTCATCGTTATCAACTTTACTGAGCGCATGTCACTTAGCGTGGTCCGTTGAAATACATGAAGGTAGGAGCAGTGACTTTTTCCCTAAGGTTGATTTCAATTAGCGCTCTCTTTATCGCGAACAGCCTTTACCTGTGATTGGTCCGGACTTCTGTTGCAGGTTTAGTATTGGCCCAGAGTTTTCCAGATCGTGTTGGACAAGCCGTGGCCCAGTTGTAAGGCGAATACAACGCTTACGGTTTCGAAGTCCTGGCTGCGAAATTTTCAGTACTTTACTTGCAGCATCTTTGATAACTGTTATTTGTGCATTTAAAAAAAAAAAAAAAAAAAAAAAAAGTATATACATTTATTTCACCTTACAGTATTTTATTACGCCAAATATAACAGTGCTCTCATAGACCTAGGAACTTTGATACACAAATCGGTCAAGAACCGCTGTGAAACTGTTGTTTGTTATAACACAGTTATCAATGTTGACTGATTGATCGTCACAGTAGGGGTAGTTGTTTGTTTGGACAATCATTGACATACTCCATTGCAAACACTTCTTTGTAGTCTCAGAAAACCTACTAAATTAAGCAAAATAACTCATGTTAAATAATAACTTAGATTAAAAAATAGAAATGAAATAAATAGAAATGAACGAGCCTGAGTTAGCTGTTGTCGACAGATATGTAGGCCCAACATACATATTATTTGAAGAAGGAATTAAGTAAGAACGGTACAGCACAATGAAAATGTCACATACGTATAATTTCTAGCAGGAATGTTGTCAGATGGCATCAGATAAACGACACAACACAACCAGTATTGGTGGCTAAGAAGACAAACCACAAGTATGTCACATACGTATAATTTCTAGCAGGAATGTTGTCAGATGACACCAGATAAACGACACAACACAACCAGTATTGGTGGCTAAGAAGACAAACCACAAGTATGTCACATACGTATAATTTCTAGCAGGAATGTTGTCAGATGACACCAGATAAACGACACAACACAACCACTATTGGTGGCTAAGAAGTATAGAATATCTCTAGTAAATGTAATAGTTTGGTTGTGTATAGGTATGGGGTGGCAGAATATTCGAACCCACGTCCTTCTAGGTACGGGTATACATATAGTATTTGCCTTCGTATTATATATGAAAAATATTCCAAAAACTGGACGAACAAGGTAGACCACACAAACGAACACAATGACTGGAAGATATTTAAATATAAACGACCCAACGACGAGAATACAGACGAAAATAGCAATCTTCCTCGATGATAATAGCCTCAAGGCCTCGCCTTCACGCACGCAGTCCGAGAATGGAGAGAATTGGCGCTGCTCTTAACAACGAGGTCTTGAGAGCCGATGAGGGTGAAGTGAGGTAAGTACGGAGCAGCGCCGGAATGCGAGGGCGGCAGAAACGGGAAATCCCCGAGAAAACCCGCTGATTGGCGGCATCGTCCATCACGGTTCCCGCATGCGGAAATCCTGGAGCAACCCTTACGGGAATCGAAATCAGGTTCGCCTATGTGGTAGGTGAGTAGTCTGACCACTAGACCACCGCGTTCTCCACACAGACTGCACTCTAAATTCGAATCAGTGGGAAACCACTGATTCGCAGTGAAATTCAACTACAATATTCAGTGAAAATGGCTCCACTTAGAATCAGTGGAAAACCACTAATTATTTCAGTGAAAAATCTTACTGATTGAATTAGTGTCGTGAAACAATTTAAACTGATTGAATAAATGACGGCTGACTGCAATGGCGAATAAAATATTGCTTTTATTGAACGTAGGCAAATAATTACATTAAATAAACATATTTAAGATAATTACTATTTATATTGTGCAATACACCGTAATTTAAAAAAGTAAAAGCAACCTCGCAGTTGGCCGGGATTGAACTCGCGCACCTTTTATTTCTAAGCCATTACCTTACGATCTGAGTTACCACGCCAAGTTGTCATTATTTAGAGGAAGCTACATATGTTTTATTATCGCTGCGAAATCGTGTAGTTTTGAAATTCTTTGCTCATACTCTTGGTTTTTGGTTTGATTGGTACCGTTAGGATAGTTAAAACGAATAGTACATGTGAGTGCACTCTCTTCGCAGCATTAAATGCAGTTTAAACCTTCGAACAGAATGCTGTGACTATTACATGTAAACTAAACGAGAGGCGTAAAGGCGAAATGAAAGACGTAAAAACGGAATGAAAGTCTTTGTGTTCATATTACCGCGTAAAATGGCGTTTTAGAAAGACGAAACGCATTTTAGAAAGTATTTTATGTTTGTTTCACTTGCTGTTATGGTACTTCACCTGATGCACGTCGTTTAGCGGCCATATTTAAACGATGTTCGAAGCCCATTTTTACACCCAGTTTCACTGATACATCAGTAAAAAATAATTAGAGACGGAGCAAGTTGCTCAGGTGTTTCACTGGTCCATCAGTCAAAAAATAAACCAATGAGAAAACAGTGGGAAATGTCAGTGAATCAATCAGTGAAGGACTTTTTTCACTGATTCATCAGTTAAATTCATTGAAGTGACTGTTGTATCAGTCAGATACGTTTGACTGATTGAAAGAGTGAAATTCTCACTGATTCAGAATTAGAGTGTGAGAGGCACCTAGTTACTGACTGTTGCATATGGAAAACACAAATACTACCTAAATAAATCTCAGTAAACCTTTCTCGTCTGCGCAGGGTTTCGGACAATGCGCCATATAACTTACATGAGAAATCTCGCAGAATGTAATCTGGTAAATGGCAGAGAGCGCAGCACTGTCGCAAACTTTCTGGCAGTGCGGGGTCAAAGTAGAGCTGGGGTCTGCCCCGTTTTCCTGCTGCCTTTTCCACACGAACTTCGCTTCTTAAGAGTTTAGTAGTCCTTCCTGCTTGCATTTATTTTTGTTTCACCGTAGCCAACTTTTCAGAGAAGATATTTGGAAAAGAGTGCAGCCAGAGCATAGGCATAGATATATTTAAGGTCAAAGCATTTTTCCCATGTTGTATTTGTCGCGTCTGTAACCGGAATAGATTAACTCGTTATTTGTTTTTTTTTCTGTCTCACTTGAGCAAATACAGACTGGAATGAGACCATTCTGTTTTCAGGATTTATGTGAAGTTCTTGTAGATACGAATGAATACTTATTATTTCAGTCTCATTGTAATAGTGAGGTGATGGAAATGACCGATTCATCCGGAAGGCTGCAGGCTGCGGTGCCACGGTGCCACGGCGGCCATATTGCTTGACTTCACGACGAAACCTCCTGCTCTGTCATTCCTCGTCAATGGTAGCCGTCTTGGATTCCCTGTTTCCCTTTTTTCACTCCTGCTCTATCACCCCACCTCGGATATTCACGCTCTTCCATTCCGATTGGTTTTCTCATGCTCTGTCATTCCAATGTTTATACACATACTCTCTCATTCCTTCCTATCTCTCTCACTCGTCTTATCCCTTGGGGTTATCACTTAGTCCTTCTATTCTCCTTTATTTTCTCATGCTCTCTCAGTCCTTCCTGTCTCTCTCTCGCCCATTCTATGCCCTGGGGTTTTCTCTTACTCCTTTCGGTTTCCTTAATTTTCTCACACTCTTTCATTCCATTCTATCGCTTGGGAGTTTTCTCATAGTCCTTCTGGTCTCCTTTATTTTCTATCTGTTTTCCCTTTCGCCTCCCTCTTGCTTTTCGCACCCTAAATCACCCCCATAGTTTGCTGTAAGCAACCATCTTTAATTTCCACGCCTGCCAACAGTCGACCACTGTAGGCAGCCGTATTTGATCCCCACGCCCGCCACCAGAGTGTGAAGTTCTACTGTTCGCAGCTAGGAGTGCTGTTATCGATGCGACCATTGTGCGTATGTGTTGGTTCCACTTGTCGCCCGCAGGGGCGCGCTGGCATCGGATAGTTTAGGTCGAACGGTGGCCGCCAGGAGTGCTGGGAATTTTTTTTTTAGTCGGTAGGAACGTCAAGTAGAAAAAGGAGAGCAACAACTGTTCAACCCATAAATTAATTAACCCCTATCATAAAAAAAAATTATACCCCTACGAGGAGAAATAGAGGGAGGGAAATACAAGGGAGGAGAGCCGAGATCGCCAACGAGTAAGAGACTTTTATGAGCCGAAATACATTAACGTCGGCAGTGGCGGTGCCGCCGTAGCAAAATTACAGGGCCAGGGGTTAAAGTCCCTTGGCGCTCGCAATACGACGAGAACACTGCACGCCATTTCAGAGTCTTGCACATAGGGGCGATGAGGCACTAGGCGCGCGTGTCATTGTCGCTTCTCAGTCCCGACGGGGCAAAGCCGCTCTTCATAGGCGGCACCCTTACGTGTATATGAGGGTTTTGTACATGAGTGGAGCTGGTCACATTGTTCCGTGTCGTAAGGGAAGAGTTATTGATTGTACGGCATGCATGTGGACTAGATTACTTGTTTGTTAAGGAAATTGCGAAATGCCTAGAAAGCCACGTGTTGGAAACTTTCGTATCTTTTTTGTTTGCAACTCGCTGCTGGGATCACGATAGCGCGACAGACGCGGTGAGAATAAAATAGTTTTACAACCAATCAGAATCGAGAATTCTATGATGTGGATGCGACGAAAATAGTCCGCCCGACAAGATTTCCGAAAATAAAATATTTATAATATATTCGCGTCGTGGGTGCGACAGGTCTGTAAATCCGTCTAATCCACCATATTTTTGGCGCTTAATTTTACGTGCTCTATTATTTACCGTATCAATAAGCAAAGCAACTAATTTTAATGCCTGGATACATTTACAGCCAAATTTTCACGCTCAAATTACCAGCGGACATGGAAAGATTTCTTTTGAAAAAAATTGCAAAATAAGGATATATAATAGAAACATTAATGGCTATCGCAAAATAGGTTAGTATGTAGTGGCAAGAAAACATCGATAAAAATTATTTTAAAATGCTGAACACGAGACGGTAAAATACAGTGTTCACATTAACGCGAAATTTCGTTGTCACTTCTGTCACGTTATTTTGATTCCAGCACGACAGTGTAGAGCCACGTAGTTTCTTTACTTCCGTACCTCAGACGCACGAAAATAGCCGCAGTTGTGTGCGATTTTGGAAGCCATCGACAGCTGATATAGGCTGTTCACGGTAAAGTGAGCACTTCTTAAAACCTTCCCAACAGGCTTTATCCACTAATAAATATATCTTATTGTAGCATCAGGCATTAAATTTTTATGTTGGTGACACGTATATACTGTATTTATTGATCATATTGCAATGTTTATAATTAAAAAAAAAAAACAGGGAGATGGAGATTGGATGAAAGGAAAATTTTTGAAGGGCCTTAAAAAGTGCTCATTTTTCCGTGAACAGCCTATACCAGTGGTGTGTGGTGAACTGTTGCAAGGTAAGCTGTGTTTTGCTCTGTGCTACGCCTAATCCCGTGTTAGTTTACACGTCAGTGGCGTAAACATAGTAGTGCAGTTGACGTCACAGCACGCGTGTAATGGGGTGCCTCATCGCTCTCTCGTGAGTGGCCGCAGTACATTCAGTTTCACCCGGCTCCACTCTGGTTCCTGCTGCGTGCGCCGAGTGTGTACAGCACTGAGCAATCAGCAGCTTACCTTGCAACACTTCGCCACACGCCACTGGCTGATACTGTATCTTTGCAGTTATCCATTCTCCAATACAAGCTCCATAACATTTTTCGCAATTCTTTTTTCGTACAGCAAAACACGAGCCATATATTCTCAGATTTACAGAAATACTTTATCTTCACTTGTCTTTATTAATATTTAATTCATAAACTGTACGAAGCTGTCCCATTTTTACCGCCGAAAGGTAAAACGTAGAAACGTAGAACTAAATGCGTAATGGTGGTAGTGATGGAAAATCTATAAATCCAAGAGAGTGGGGATTAATCACCTTTAACCTCTAATTGTGACGGCGTTGCCAATACACACACGACGAGGTCTTGGTATCAACTGCTTCCTGAATGTAGGTGTTTTAAGCTGGAAAAGAGCTGAGACCCCCCCCCCCCCCAATGATGCCAAAAAAAGAGATTTGGGTTGGTTCCAGTGAAAAGGTTTGAAAATATTCGTTGCCTTGCGTTTATATATCAACTTCAAATAATTTACAATTTCCCCCCCCCCCCTAAGATCACATTGAAAAAAACTGTATATAAAAATATACTTTTCCCACCGATTACATTTGGTATAAAAAGTTTGTATAAAAAATAATATGTTTAAAACGTCCCCAAAATGAACATTTTTACAATATTACATCTCTTTCCAGCTATATGCAGGCTACATATAATTATTTTGCTTTAAACCATACTTAACTAAAATGGCAGCAAGCCCCCCCCCCCCTCTTAAAATGTTGACGGACGGAACAGCAGTTCCTGCCCAAGTGAAAACCCTGTGCTGTCTCCCCGAATCTGGGCGAGACACCTGTATTTATATTTTATTTGAAATCATCTGGAACATTACAAAATGATCTTCACTCCGTCGATATCTGAAGTTCTGGAAGGGCGCCCTGGTTTTACGTGACTAGCTGGCAGGCGTCACGTGGTCAAAGTGACGTACGAGGGAGGGGAAGGCAGTCATAGTTTCGTGGGCGGCAGCGGCCCCGCGGCGCCCATACCTGCAGACCAGTAGGCCCGCCCAGCGGACGTGAGGCGTGGAGCCCGTCAAACACACCCCCGTCGCAGCGAAGGTAAACCGTCCCTAATGGCCAACATTTTCTCAGCTTCATATGGCACCGTCGGTTTTGACTTTCGTTCGATATGCAGCGATAGCCGTCACATAGCAAAGCACAACTATAAACTGAGCACTTTGAAAGCCCTGCTTAAGGTCTACTTGCGTGCACATCGTATATTTTTCCACCAGAGATAAAATTAACATCGTCACGGGCCTCAGCTATCTATTCACGCGTCAGTTAAGTGAAGCTGCGGAGTTATTAGAAAAATAAATGTTTACAAATTTGCAAAAATTACACTTATATGCATTAGATAAAGGAAAACCAGAGGCAATAACTTCATTCTTCACAAGCTATTATCTAACACTTTTAATTCAACGTTTAGACACTGACCTACCTTCCTTCTATCGTTACCATGTTTATTGGGTGCGTGGCTGCTAGTGTTCTCGGTTATTGATGTAAAAAATGCTCAATTGACCATGAACAACGCGTACGCAAGAGGACAAGAACGAACATGGAATCAAAGGTTGTTCATAATAAAGTGAGCAGTTTTGAAATCAACCTTCGAAAAAAGTCACCGCTCATACCAGCATATATCTTAACGAGCATACTGAGTGACGTGCGCCCAGTAAAGTTGGTAACGATGGGAAAGGGGGGGGGGGGAGGAGGGAAGTAGTTCCATATCTTACCTCAGTAACAGAACGCAGGTAGTTGAAACCGAATTCATAAATAGTCACAGTTTTAGATAAATCTACCACTCCGATCCTAAGAAAAATGAATATAGGTGTACCCCAAGGAAGTGTTCTTGGACCAGTCTTATTCCTCATCTGCATAAATGATCTTACTCCCAGTATGACAGACTGTAATATAGTTAAATATGCTGACGACACAAATATAGTAATAAGCAGTGCAAACAGTAAGCTTCTTGAATGTAAAATAAATCAGACTTTAATAAGATTAAATAATTGGTTTGCTTCTCACAAATTACATTTAAATACAGAAAAAAAAACAAAATTAATACAGTTCTCCTTAAATAATAATCTAGATCCATTAAACATTCACATTGGTGGAAAAACAATAGAAAGTGTCCTAAACACGGAATTTCTATATGTCAAAATAGATAATAAGTTAAGCTGGAGATATCATATTGAGGACTTAACAAAAAAAATAACAAAGTATTGTATGTTATATGCTTCATACTCTGTCTGAAAGATGTAGCATAATTTGCCTGAATGCTGCCTATTTTGCTTATGTACACTCATTAATAAAATATGGAATAATTTTTTGGGACACTTATAAAAAAATTTAAATTAAATACTTGTTATGCAAAAAAGCACAACGTATAATGTTCTAAAAACATCCGTACACACACTGTAAACCATTGTTCAAAGGCTTAAACACCCTCCCTATGCCTTGTTTTTACATACACAATTCAATTGTATACATACATAAAAATATTGATACCAAGTGTCAGCTAAACCTACATGTGCATTCTCATGATACTAGAAGCAAAGATAATGTCCATATTAACTGTATAAATAAAAGCAGCACCATGAAACTGGTTCAGACCAATGGGAAAAGACTTTACTACAATAATCTGCCACAGTCTCTTAAAAAAATAAAGGACCGCCCAACTTTTTGCCGCAAACTAACTAATTTCCTGCTTGATTATTGCTATTACGATGTTGAAGAATTTTTTTGTACATGAGTTGTCACACTGCCACTATTCAATTCAAAATATACACAACGTATAAATTTTCAGTTGCAATAGTAGTGTGTTTAGTATAATTTGTTGTAATTAGAGTTGCCGTTTGTATTGTGTTTAGTATATTAAGTATTGTGCAAACATTATTTTGTACAATATTATTGTGTATTTTATTGTATATATTCGTATTGTAAACTGACATGACTTGTTCCATATATCAATTCTGAGATCTCAGGAATGCAAATAAATTAAATTAAATGAAAAAGTGCCAGGCAACAATTTGTGATAACTTAAATTATTTCTTTCGCATTCTGTTTTTTTTTTAATACATCGAAGTGTAGAAATGAGCGGATTTGTAAAATATTTACTTTTATAATAAATTTCACTGTTAAACGTGATCGACGTATTAATAAAGTGACGAGGTGTGTGGAAATGCTAGTTTTACATGATACACAATGTGCAAACAAACAGATCTTAAGCAGGGCTTTCGAAAATTCTCAGTTTGCCGTGAATAGCCTATAGAAGAACTGCCGAGCAGGACACGTGAGAGACAGTTTCGGGTACAGGAAGGAGAATTAGAGACGCAGAGAACGAGAGAAAAGATCTCCGACATTTGTCCTCGGGAACAGTACTTGAAACTCCGCCAACCTTTTAAGGAGCTCACGATATCTCGCCACTCCGACCCCCCCTTTTATTTCTACACGAGGACACACTCTCCCTCTCTCTACCCCTTCGAAGACAAAATATGAAATGATACCTGATTGGCGCAGGGGAGTTGTGGATGACGTTCGCATCGTGGTATTGAGAGGGTGGCTCCGCACCAAGAATACACGCAACGGAGGAAGAAATAACTTCGCTAGAAGGTTTTTTTTTTTTCACCCCCGCCGCGCACTTCGCCATTTGCACCTCGATATGCGGAGAGTGAGTGTTTTGACGTGTGCGGTGCGTGGGTGAATCCCTGGCGTTCATTTTCAGCTTTCACCCGCAAACACAACCCGCTTATTATTTCATATACGTGCTCCCATCTTCGGGAATTTATAGTCGTCCGTAATGGAAAGAAGGGGGAAAGAAAAAGGAAAGATGAGCACGGATTTTTATTCGCAAAGAGGGAAGTGCGGGGTGCTTTCGTAATTTACGATCCCAAGATATGAATTATTGGCGCAGCCCTGCTTGAACTGGGGCATAACCCAATAATGGCTGGGAATTTCTCAGCACAGAAATTTTAAAATAGTATTAATTGCTTTTGTATGTGTTAGTTTTGGAGCGTTTCGCTCTGAATTCGAGGATGTTTTGAAGAGAAAAACTAAAATGAGATGACATCCACTGAAGCTGAGATAGTAAATGTCTTTGGGATTACTAGGTTTACAGCTGTGAGCAAAGTTTTCAGATTAATAGCTGCACAGTAAAAGAAAAGTAATTGTGCATTAATCAATTTTAATTATTACAAGCAAGTTGTATGATCGTAGGAGAAACTTTGTAGTAAAGCAGTGCTAAATAATACAATCAGCAGAAACGACGCCACGGATACGCGAAATGATCAACTCTGAGAATCTTTAGCCATTTACAGAAACCTTGCTTGGACCTGGAGCAAACTAGTGGCAGTGTAACAATTTTTGGCCCGTCTTGTTTACGGGTACTCAAGAACCTATGAAACTAACTTTTGAATAGGCTACACTTTCCTCTTCCTAAGAGCACTTACACACTCTATCATCTAAACTGTCAAAACTGCTTCAAATCCGCGAATGTGACCGCAGAACAATTGGAACTGCTCCACTGAAATCAGTGGAATTCCACTGTTTGATTTAGCTGCTGATCCATTAGTAACGCCTTGTGATTCTTTGTGAACTATACAGGCTCCCGCCTCTGTATGTTCCGCTGGTTCGGTTGTAGAGTGCACAGCTAGAGGTATCCGCGAAACATTCTGCGCACGGGGTGAATCAAAATAACTTGTGCACATACCAGCTGTACAGATTGGGGTATTGGTCGCTGTCTGCATGATAATGTGTTTCCCTATTTGACTGGAACCAATTGCAATTCGGTAGCATGGGCGCAGAACCTACCTAATTCCCGCCGTAGGCCTAACTGTTAGCAAGCGCCGAAACTCAAGTCAACCAATCAAGAGATATAAATGACCAAACAATATTTTGAAATACGTAAGAGAAACATGGGGTGTGGCTGTGTTGGGAACACGGCCGTTTGTTTTGCGTGAATACGTCTACGTTGACGCGCTCGGACGCCTTGATGTTTATTTTAAGTTCCCGGCACCGCTTCACTCGATCATATGAGGTTTAATGGGTATCACTGGATAGCTTTTGAGATGATCTTTCCAAAAGCATACGATTTCTGTATTTCGACTTGGCTTTTTGACGAATATAGGTCGACATCGTGTTAAGTTTTCTTAATTTAGTACATTAAGCTCATACAATTTCACCATAACCACGCCACAAAAATGTTTTTATACACACAATCGATCGATCTTGACGAGGGCTGTCGATTGAAACTCAAACGAGCGTCGTAGCTTCTCCTAGTCAAAAGTTATACTACGCGGAAGTTATGAGACGCGGCGAAAAGAACTCAAAATTTCGACACCCCCCCCTCCTCTTCCGACACCACACCCCTAGTCTCATCCCATTATGCTTGGCAGTTCTCACTCAGCGTAAAATATTCTTTGATCCTTTGGAAATCGAGTGGTGTAATTTAATTTTGAATGTTGACGATAGATTCGGAGCTGCAATGACAAACTGTATCACCCGATTTTGTTATCATCGGATTTTCTGGATTGCCACCCAATATGGTTGTAAACTTAAAGACGTATTCACGTCAAAAACCTCTGCCTGTATGAACACGGAGCGAGGTATCGCACTTGACTCGCTTTCGCGAGGACTCGGAGCGTTTCCCGGCCTGATCATCTCAATTACTGTAGTAATGGACTATCTTCGTTCTGGCATAAGGGCAAGGACACTGGAGCCGCAGCCGACATTATGCTCTGTCATTCCGGTCGTTCGACGGCAATATTAGATCCCAGTCACGTTGGCCTTGACCCTATGGCTTTGACTTTGGATGACCTTAAAACAAAAAATATCCAAAACATTATATAAACCTTTAAAAATTTTAAAACCCCCCAAAAATTTTTTAAAATTCCAAAAGAAAATAGTTAAAAATTATATATAATGTTAAAAAAAATATTTATAAAGATGTTTTTGTATTTTGCCTTGGCAGTCAGATCACTAATTTTTATTGGTTAATTAGTCGGTATGCCTCCACCTCCCTCACCCAAACTCATTCCGTTGTATGCAGTTATCTTGTTTCTTTCGTTTGTCATTTGTTTTTATTTTCAACTCCTATGTGGCACTAGTGTATTAATAATCGATTTCGCCGCCAGTCGAGCTGTTGATTTAGCCAACATGTAACAGCCGTATTTGTTTATGTTTGTAAAGTATAGGTGGTGCCACGGCCGTAGAAGACAGGTCTGGACACTAGCTTGAAAAGTTGACGCCCTTATTGACCCATTTAGGTTATGAACCCAGCCGCAGAGCGCTGCTACCAAAGTAGTGCTGTTTGACATGGCTAGCGTAGGGAGGGGAATCGCAGTTTTTCTTACAATGGGAAAATGACGTTCATATCTCTGTGGTGTAATCCCTATACCAGCAACTGTTAACAACAATATTATCCATTCCCCACTTGAAGAAACTTTCTCGGAGCCCTGCTAAATATCTAGTTGCAGGCCGTTTCGTATCCTTCCGCCAAATGTAAACAAACATTGCCATGTGACTGCCATGTAGCATCTGTCAAAATCAATGTTTACATTCCATTGTGTGCGTGTGTTCGCATAATTTCGCTGAACATAAACATTGTAATGTGACTTCTCCTTTTATACCTGTCAAATGTGTTGTTTACTGTTAACAGCTTTTCAAAGAATCCTGTGATATTCTAAAAACCATTCCGTACGAATATTCACAGTTTAGGCCTCTAACATTATTTAGGTCAGCTTTATGACTTTTTAAAAATGCCTGAATTGAAGACAGTTCTTACGGTTATTTTACATAAACATATTTGTTTTCCACGATGCAGCTCAATACATGTAATGCACGTTAATATTTTGCCGCGACTGTGTTTAACACTGTTACAACTGCGAGGTAAAGAACTGTAGTATTTAATCTTTTGTTATTGGCGTGTGTTGGGTTATTTCTTTAAAGGACGGCCTCAGTTGGAATAAATATCAAAACGAAGGAATAACCATTCAAACGAAAAAGGCACATTAAATTCAAGCACGCAACACGTGTTTCTTATTTTTTTCTCATACAAACTTAAAATGTAGCAGTGAACATGCACACAAATAAGCCTACGGTAACGTTTTTTCCACTCATATTTCTGTGTATTACTACTTACCGTTTATTAGGTTTATTGAAATTTATCGGGGTGGGCATATAATTTTGTTGGGATTGTAGCAAATCACATTACACGACCGTGTTTCAAACACCTAGGGCAAAGGTACAACGTTGTGATAAAAAAAACAGACGTGGATGTAAATAATTAACTCGACATAAAAACAGTTCACAGTTAAACGTATTAATAGTGCACATCAAATATTTGAAATCACGCACACACATGGCCAGTCAAACAACCACTACGCAGCAATGCCACTCCATTCCACGCGCAGCGGTTAACGAAACACACGTAATAGTATGTTGATTACTGCCATGGAACCACAGATTTATCACAACATTGTAAATTACCTAGGTAGGTTTAAAAAACACAACGTATTCAAACGTGATGTAATTTCAAGTATTTTTCGGAGTAAGAATAATTGCCGCTTCGTTTGGCAAAAAGCAATACTCCGTGTCATGGTTCGCTACGTCTGCCAACTTCCGATGGTATCCGTCCCGCCATCATATCTAATTACATTAAAATAAGTATTCTAATATTAAAATCTCTTCTCAGTTGTAAATCACAAATTAAAAAAAATCATTATTTTGCTGAAATAAGTATGAAATATGCTACAATTGAAAACATGTATAATATTAGTGCATACTAGCCGAGCGAAACTTCCCGAGCGTGAGAGAGACAAAGAAAGAGAGAGAGCGCGACAAGCCTCGCTCAGTCGACAGTTGCTTCCTCGCTCGATAAAACAAACACCACGCCACTATGGCCTACGGGCGATATTTTGCGCTGTTAATTTTAACTGTAAAAATGAAATATGTTGCCATCGGGGCTACCTAAATATTTATATATTTCAATAGGCACTGTTTAATTTACAAATAGCATACTATAAAACTGGGTTAAAATAATGTTTTAACTGTGAACTATTTCTTACCGGCCGTTACCAACACATCGCTGCTCTCGCTGTTGTTAATTCATATATAATATAAAATAAATCTTACAAGATATATAAGATATTAAGGCAAAATTTCATTTATTCACTAATACAGTACTCTAAAGTTAACCACTGTTATATATTTGTGAAATACAGGTAATTGAAAAAACAAGTTGACATGTTAAGCCTAGAGTGATTTTTCAATGGTTGATTTTCATACTTTGTTCCAGTCGGGAATGTACTGGAGTTTGCTTGCAGCGCTCTGCGGCTACTGCATGAACTAAATCGGTTAATATGGGAATAAATTCGCTAACATTGTTAGATAGGTGAGTGTCCAGACCTGCCTTCTACGGCCGTGGGTGATGCTGTCGGCTCCCTCCATGTTGAATTATATTTACAACACACAGGGGAGGTTAATTTCTCGATTTCGCTGCCAGGTATGCTGTCAGCACCCACCCACTCTGTGGTAGTATTTGCAACATAACTGCGTGTCGCTGTCTTGTCTGTGAATATATCTGCAAGTATGCGCATAGTTCCGACTGCAGAACGTTCTGTTCCTCACACAGAACAGACAGTTACTTCAACAGGACAACTTCGACAATATTTGTATTGTTCATGCAACAAACGGAATGGCAACACAGCCCTTGGCTGATTCCTCCCCTTTCCTGAATAAGTACTGTTTCGTTTCTAATGCCTCTGGCAGCTATGCATGAAAAGTACTCACGTAATGTTGAAGCTGTTAAACGTATGACTTAATGTGTAAGAACCGAATTTACCCTTTCAACCAACCTACTTTAATTTACGGTTTCAGGTGTTGCAAACAAAAAAAAATTACGATGTGTGCTGTACTTTAGTTGACACAACACTTGTTTCGTTATCACAGCCAATTGTAGGTTGGCTATAATGTTCAGGTGCAGTTATATGAACCAATTATGACATATACCAGTAAGAAGGTTTGCGAATAATTCACCCTCGAGTAAGATCATTGGTCAGTGAGTTTGGTAGTGCACAATACAGAACAAAAATTACTCACACGTGCGTAATGTACACAAATGTGTATACTGGGCCTGAATGGGTTAATCCCATATGAAGTTTTAGAAAAATCTGAGTACCAATCGTCACATCAGTATCATATAAACTTTTCTAAAAAGTTTCACATGTTCTTTTGATTGGCGCATGAACTGAGTGATCGTTTCTATGCAATGTTAATTTTACAAAAAAAGATCCCAAATACACAAAACACTCTGATAAATAAATCATAAGCAGTGATTTCAAAAAAGCTAATTTCATAATGAAGAGTCAATATGAAGTTTTTACGAAAGTTCACTGCAAGGACCTAGTTTAGTTTCGCTTGTACTCACGTAGAATATTTTAAGATACGGTAGCCGGATTTTTTTTTTCTTTCCATTTTAAAGAGCTTCAATGAAAAGTCTGCTATAAGCGTGGACTGTATGAAAACTCGGCCCGGACTTGTGTGAAACAAGATTTCCTTTCACACGTAAATAGTTTTGTGTGTCTGGTAGGCGGTCTTCTTGTCATTGATTATCCAAGCAGACGGGGTCGCGGTAGCTCAGCGGCTAGACAGCTCGCCTCCTAACAACGCGAACCGGGTTCGATTCCCAGCGGGGAGACTTCCGCTTTTTCGCCCGTGATAATCACGCCAGGCAGTGCTGCCGATCGGCGGGTTCTCTCGGGGATCTCCCGTTTCCTCCCGTTCTTCCGTTCCGGCGCTGCTCCATACTCATCTCGTTTCACCCACATCGGCTCTCAAGACCCCGATTTTCTTACCCGCTCGAACTCCTCCACTCCTCTTGAAAATATCATACAGTTATACGATTGTGGTGTTTTGTCTCTGGAGAGCCAATCATCTGCCACGCTTCACCATGAGGCAGTAGGCGATTAACTATTGAAATTAATTTAGCTCACTTTCCATACATTTACGAACATCTGCCGGTTTAATCCCCCCCCCCCCCTTTTATCAAATTTTCATCTGGGGATATCAACACCAGCTTCGCCGTGCACGTGCATACACTGTAAAAAACTTTCTAAACTGTAATGGAAGTTTATAACCTATACATTGTATGGAAATAATAATACCACATATCAGATTTCAAATATATGAATGTACAGTGTCGTTACTATATAAGGTTGTAGACTACCCTACACATTTAACTGTCTCGTGAGAGAATGTCGGTTCTCTGCCATGGATGTATGGGAAAATAGTTTACCATGTGCACTTTATCACTTTTCGTGTACATTGATATGGTAATTTTACGAACAATTTCTTAGAGTGTATTACGGGGGAACGCGACCATACAACACAATTAGACAAAGGATCATGCATTAAATATTTACAGCAGATATATTTTCTATTTATGACTGAATAACTCTCCATTGCTTCGACTCTCTATTTGCAGACCGCCTTCCACAACTGGAGTGCCAAAATTCTCGTTAATTCAGTGAAAAGGGACATACATTATTAGGAAAGAAAGCAACGATCTTGTTAAGCTACATGAGCTACAGTTTTCAAATTCAACTGGCCATTAATTATTTTTGCAAATATCTTTGAAATTAAATCTTTGTGTTATTTTCTCTATGTAATCTTTGTTAACTTCTTCTATAATAATACTATCGATATTTTCTTTGAGCGCACTGATCAAAGCTGCAACATCAGGGATATCTTTGCCCTGTGAAACTAGGTTGTCGGCAGTTTGTTTACAGGCACCCCTGATACAATCAGGGGCTCCTTTACCATGTCCAGCTTCATGATAGTTCCATGTTAAGTGTTGTACATTTGGGAACATGTCCCTAAAATGTTGTGATAACACAGTGAACATTTTTTTATTTCAGTCCTGGGTGCTTGGGCTGTCAGTCCAGAAGAGAATTGTGTTAACAGAGTCGGGGAGAGTTTTCAATATGGGTTTGAGATGAGCCCACATGGCATGAACGCCATGGTCCAAGCAATCAGATAATGTGCAGAATATCTGTATTGTATAAGGCATATCAAGTTGAGAGTTTTTACCATGAAGATAGGTAACCACAGTATGCAAAGAAACTTGTTTTCTTGAACCGCCAAAGTGGAAAGCTTGAATTTCCTCTGCAAATTTACAGTTGCAGTTTTCACTAAAGACCATGTGAATTACAACCTCATGAAATTGCAAGTTCTCTTTCCGATAGTTTAATGCTTCGTTTTGGTGTATTATTCTTCCTAAATGAGCAGCATATCCATGCTGTAACCGATCACCCATTTCCAAAAGGTTGACCGCAATTACATCTTTGTTCATTTTTTGAACTGTTTTTGATTCCCGTTTTTATCTGTGTACGTTTCTTTGGAAATTTGCCATTTCAGGTAAACACCAATATCATTTTCCTTAAAATCACTTAAATGAATTTCGTTGGACTTACAAGTTTCACACTTCCTCAATAAACAATTTCCATTGTGAATATCACAACATCTTTGTTGCAGAATGTCACTTGGTTTCGCTGAATAAAAAAGTCCATATTTATGTACAGCTTACACTAACATCTTTGTATTGGTGTGCCGTATGCAAAGACAGGCTTCTCTTTAATCAACAATCATTTTCTTTACCCACTTGAGCTTGTATCAGGTAAATGTTGAACAACTTATATTCTCTCTTTTGGAAGGATCTTCTTTCTTAAATTTTTCATACAGATTGTTCATGTCATTTTCTAAACATCGTACGTGTAGCCTGCTAGGTTCACTCTTAATGACGTCCTTATTCCCAGAAAGAATCCTGTTATTACGGTCATCTTCAAAGACTGCTCTTATGTCCCTTTCAGTCTTGGCTGAACTTCGTTTCTTCTCCCGACCTTTCTTATCACGTGTTTTAACTCTACCACCTTTCAAGAACTTGAAAGAGGAAATGTGTCTGTATTTTTTCAATATTTTTCCCCTGCGGGACTTGATGAAGAGACTCCTTTTTTCCTTCTGGAACAGGACCTTTCATTTCTTGAATATATTTAGAAAGTAGTTTACATAAGACTTCTCCCTGCAAAATTTTTCATTTTAGCATTTCTGGCTCACTGTGCATAATTTCTTCAACTCTCTTACGTGGGGTAAGTTCTTGTAATCCTTTCTGCCACTTCGTCTGCTGTTTTTTCTTCATTCTGTTGTACAGTTTCTTTAATTTTTCTACTTTCTGTTTAACTTTTTTAATTTTATCATCTTTTTTCCTTCAATTCACGATCTTTCTTTGATCTGGCTTCCTTATTTTCTTTAGCCACAACTGCCCTGATTTCTTGGTGTGGATAATTCCTCTTCACCAGACTCAAGCGGAGTAGTTGTTTGTGGAAATGTTCTTCTTTGTCTTGAAGAAGCAGTGCTCTTCCGCCATTGTTCTCGTTTCAGTCACCTTTCTCTCTCTCTCATTTCTGCTATAAGCTTAACGTGTTCCTTAAGTCTTCTTTTCTATATTTCTGTCGTGATGTTTCCCTCATTTCCTGTAAAAGATTCGGATCTTCTTTAGCCTTTGTCTTCATCAGGGCATATCTTTTTCTTTCTGCTTTTCGCTTTTTCTTGAGACGTTCCTCACGGCTCTGGGATTTTCTTGCCATCTGTGACGATAACTTCTGCTTAGTAAAATGGTTTGTGTACGTATGTGCTCTGACTCCTCGTAAATGACGACAGTGTCTTGCAACCTAGTATGTACAAAGTAGCACGATAGCTATATTTAGCAAGTGTCAAATATTATACATATTATAATACAATAGTTAACTTTTAAATAAAACGTACAGTTATGTCATTCGCCTGGCACATGTCATTCTCCTGGTCGCTATAAGCCAGGAGAATGGCAGCCAGGAGAATGACATTCCAGCATAAAGTGCATGCTGCAGCCTAAAATAATAAACCCAAAAAATGATTCAATAAGCAACTGCTATAAAATCTGTTGCCTTCAATTATGACAAAGTAATATCTCAACATGCATAAAAATTTTCTAGTGTTACTCACCAGAAGAATGACAGGTTTTCTAACACTCAACTCGTATTGCAACCTAACCTCGTGTATCTCTAAAAAAATGGCGGTAAGCATGGAATAAACTGGTCAGGTCCACCAACCAACAAAACAGAATATTCTGTATACGGAGCGTTGCAATGTTCAATCCATAGAGAAATAAATTGTTACACCTAAAACTAACTCAGGCCAGGAATATGACTAAAAAACTTGGGGGGACAGTTCTGCAAGCTCTAAAAATATAGCTTCTAATCAATCATAAACTTAAATGCCAAATATGTATCTGTATAAAAGTTTTTAAGCATTTCACGAAATTAAGGTTATGTTAAACTATTATATCTTTGCTATACCCATACAACATTCTGTAACCCGTGGAAGGGGACAGCCATGAGAATGACATTTTATACTTTATTTTCTATAAAAATCACCTTTATTTAGTATTACAAAAATGGATTCAGAGCTGCATAAGTAGCCTCTTTCACACTGGAAAATTCAATAGCTTACAAATCTTTTAAACAATACAAATGCAATGTTTGGGACTTAATTTTTACAAGTTATTTGCAAATGACCCATATATGCACACATATACATTAGCATACAAAACATTGTGGCAACTGAAGGCTTATAGTCATGTGGGCGAGGCTTCAAAGAAAGTAAAACTAGTATGTACTTTCATTACAATATTTGTTAGCAGCCAATACAAATTTAAGTGCTCATTTCCCTTTGGGGTCAAAGTAAAACATAAACAGTTTCAGTCCACATCGAAATTAATATTATTAGGTGCATTGCATTCCCCTCGTTGATTACGCCACTGAAACGTTTATTACAGTGTTTGTATTATTGAGAAAAGGGGCCACGAACGGGATCCGCTTGAAAAGATTCTAATGTTGTGTATTGGGATATGTGTTATTGCTAGTGAGTAATTGTTTACGAACCAAGTTGACATATGCGTAACTTGTATATTGGAGTGAAAGTAGTAGCACGGTAAATTGTAGTAGAACCACCACGTCAACAAGAGTTCAGTAATAATTGTGGCAGCACATAGTGTTACAACTGGGGTTCGAAGACACACAGGCATGGTTTGCCCATGCGTTGGCGACAATTAAAAATACATGTAACTTCTAATACTGCTACACAAATTTTTTAAAAGTTTGGTGTATGCAAAAATATCCAACAAGGTGTATAATGATTATATGTACATGCGTGTATGCCTCGGCTATGGGGATTAGAATTTCTGTTAAAACTTCTAAAAGTGAGTCAACCAAACAATTATGAATCTATATGGGAAACACCTTAAAATTATATATGGCAATTCATATTGGTACAAATTATTAATAATCACAAGATTCGTTTCTATTATGTGAAATATATCCAATACAATTCTAGATACTTGAAAAAAAAACTATTATATTTGTGTGAACCAAATTACCAAATAATGTCCTACAAAGATATTAAAATCGGAACACTAGACTTACTGAACATATATTGAAACTAATTGCACTAAAGTTTAACCAACACTATACCAGGTAGAAAGACTGCCGCTGCGCATATGCCAAAAAACTACCAGGATTAATAGTGCATTATATAAAAAAAGAGTAAGCTGTTCGTGCAAGCTAAAACTTGTAGTTTCACCGCTCCACTGCGTAAGCAGGACATCTATCGCCCCGATACATGTCCTGAAGCCACTCATCGAACTACCAACGCCGATGCCAGTTCAGGAGGATGTAGATACCCCGACGTCGTTCCGCGAGGCAGGACCCGTGGCGTCGAACTCAGGACTGGAACGCTGGAAGTCGATGATGCAGGCAGATGCTCCTCCGACCTCTGGAGAGCGTGGAATTCTGTCGATATGGATGGAGACGTCAGCTTGTCCTTAAACTATGGCCTCTTGAAACCGTCGCTCAACTCTCGTCAAATCGACGTTAAACTTAGTCTAATCCCACTGACGAGGTCATCTTCTTCGGGCTCATCGTTTTCTTCATATAAGTATTTTCTTCTAGACGTTAATTCATCAAATATTATTTTGCTTTTCTTCCTTTAATACGTTGAGGTATCAAATTAATTCCATTTGACAAATTTGCAGACATAAGATTCGAATAATTCTGGAGCCCTTCGTCTTTCACATCCTTCTCTCAAGGAAGCTACTTTTAGACTCCATTTGGAACGTTCTAATTTACTGAATGTTTCTAATAGAGCAAAAAATTCGTTATTTCCAACTGGCGTAGCGTGATTAAACGGGAACATTATTACAACTATTCAACTAACAAAACATTTTCACTGGCATTGACAGAACTCATGAATCAATGTAACGATTTTAGGAAACCATAAAACTATCAAAATACATTCTATTATATGCTAAACCTATGCAAAATTGTTCACACATCAAACATATCACAATCATAACATTGGTAAAATTGAGATGTTAGATAATCAACACTATAATTATGATAATATAAAGTATACGACTACTGAGCAAACTACTAACCAATAAAGTAATTATTCAAGTATTGGCGAGTGTTTAAATATTACGATTGAAGTTTTCGTGAATAAAAAACACAAGCAATCAATGTTCAGAGATAAGAATACACGGAGCTGAAATACAAACTCTCAATTCAAAATATAATTATGTTTACAGTTGACATTTCGCAGCTTAAGGTAGTCTTTTCACATTAAGGAAAATATTATTCTATGTACGTACAATTTAAAAAAAAAATATCTCACTTGGTTCTACTCCATTAATCAGTAAATACATATTCTTGCCTCGGCTTCTGAGATTTTAAAATCATTTTGGTAGATGCATTAGATCTCTACACCTGAAGGAAGTGTGAGTAAATTGTACAAGGAAAGTAATAGAGAAAAGTTATGCAGAATTCTTGAGGACTAAATCAGATGAATTATATCATATCGAACTGCTGCCATCTGCAAATTATTCCAGTCTTTACTTAAGAGTGACTGTAATTCTTCTAGATCAAGAAGTTCTGGTAGGCCATGATAATTTAATTGCTATCTGACAGGACGTGCAACAATTCAGAGATCCCTTTTTTGCTAATTAACCACCAGGACTTTCTTTACTTGCACCACACGCACATCGGCGACCTAGAATAATGATCTGAATAAATATTGGCTATAGGATCAACAATAAATAACCATTTTTCAATATATTTCCCATGAGCTTCAGGATCCAATATGTCTACTCAAAAGTTCCAAGAACGTAGATAATTTTTCAACACAGTCTAGTTTGAATTTGCCATAGTACTCTAAACGGAGCACTTTAAAAATTTCCTTGCAAAACATTACATACTAGTCGTTATTCGCTCCTTAAAAGAAAACATACAGCCATGCCCCACCCGGGATTCAAACTCAAGGTCCTTTGCTCCATCAACGTGCTTATCCAAGCCGCGAAGGTCGTCATTTGGGGGCTAAAAGGATAGGACAGTAGGTATATTTCACACTTGGCGCCTCAATACGGTTACGTATGGCACCAGCGCAGTGAGAAAATATGACTTCTCATAACAGAGGCTTCACATAACAGGGTTTGTGCCCAGGGTCCGTTTTATGTACTGGCAGATAATTACATGACCAGAGTACTTTTACTATGGACCATAGGTTACGCATGCAATCGACAATACAGATGGCCCACTGCGTGTGTCAGAAATATTTGGCATTCATTGGCATATGTGGCATTCACATAGTATAATACGTAAAAGTTTCATGTGTGTGGGTATTGAAGGATGCCATTCATACTTCGTAACATTTGTAACTTAATGTTTTCCGTATCCGGGGAATTTCGCGTCGGCCCGTTAATATTGAAAATGCATCAACTAAAATGAAATTACATTTGCAGCTGTTTATACATTATTGATGCAGTTCTGACCGTATACTTTAATACAATCAACTAGCTTTTACCCGCTGCTTCGCGCGCGTATCACATAGTTCTACCCACTGAGCTAGTGTGGCCCCACTATTGGGTGCTCTAGCCACTGAGCTGGCCCCACTTGAGATATATCTATCCACTTGGTCACTGCGGCCCCAATTGGAATAATTCTATCCACTGGGCCACTACCGCTTTCTGAAGGAAATGTTTACAGCCCATAGACAAAAAAGAAAGGAGAAATGACATTTTTCAAAACAATACTTTTCTTATGCAGTAACAAATCCTAAGAAAAGCTTAATCCAGTACCTATTTACAATAAGAATTTTCCGGAAGGAATGATATATTTTCCTGGAATAAAAAGTAGCCTATGTCACTCTCCGATCCTTCAACTATATCTGTGCAAAAATCACGACGATCCGTTGCTCCGTTTTGACGTGAAAGAAGGACAAACAAATACACTTTCGCATTTATATAGTAGTAAGGATATTACTATGCGGTAAACTACTGACTAATGGTTACATTTATATAGTAGTAAGGATATTACTATGCGGTAAACTACTGACTAATGGTTACATTTAAAAAGATTATTTTTAGCAATCTGTTTAACACTGCTATATTAAAATGCTGAATTAAAACAATAATTTAATTTAACGATTCTGAAAATATTTCAATATGTGGTTATACTCAACTCTAATACTGTAATTAAAGACGTAAACAATAAAATGATCTACATTTGCCAAACATTACAAGCACATAGAGTATAATAAATATATGCGGATATTTTGGTGGAGGGGGGGGGGGGGGTGGACCCAAGGCGGGGCAACACCCTCCGAGTGACAGGCTTTCCAGCTGGGACCCGTAGGTGCCCATCATCCCTGAACATGACGTGTGACCCTAGGATGGAGCGGCGTTGGAATGCGGGGGCGGGGGAAGCGGGAGTGCCCCGAGAGGGCCCGCCGGCGAGCGGCATCGTCCAGCACGATTCCCACATGCGAGAATCCGGGATCGAACCCGCCGGGGATCGAACCCGCCGGGGATCGCTTAGGTGGGAGGCGAGTGCGCTAGCCACTGCGCCACCGCTGCCAATAGAACTCTCATGGAAATAGTAAATATAATCAATAAATTGGCAGTGTAAATAAAATAAAAAATAAGTGGGTAAAAATACCAGATTATCATACGTTACAACATAAATGCTTTGCAGGTGTTGCAGTCAAGTGGTATTTTGGTGAATGCTGTACTTTTTTACAGCAACCAGTGAAATGTTTGCCTTGTACCAGTGTTCACTTGCGTTACCCATTTTCCAGACAGATCTGTAGCAACGGCGACACATCCTGCGATCAACAAGGAAGTCAAGTAATTGCATTAGGATGCGTTCTCTCGTACGTACAACATCGGCCATAATATATTTAATTCCTGTGCAAAAACGTTCGAGAACGTGAACGCAGATACTGAACTGACTGAAAACATATTGTTATACACGGTCCCGTCGTGCGATACCTGTGAAGGAGGCCACAGGCGAGTTTGGTGAACTAAGAGACGACAGCGTCGAGCCGGAGTGGAATGTATAAACTGCCATGGCAATGTGCAGAGAACATCAGAAAATGCGGGTCCAGCAAACACCAGGACATTCATGGATAATTCAACCACAAGGAGACTCCGCGTCTAGTGGACAACGGGAGCGAATCACAATGCATTACGCCAACCCACACACGTGGAGGGACATGAAGAGTGTACTGGACTGAGAGAAAGGTCGACGATCGCCAAGGGGCGAGGACAGCTGCTAGACCATGTGCGGCGAGACTAGAGTTCTCTCTCTGTAACCTAATTAACCTTCCTTAACATCTCTCTTCCGTTGGCCTCGCATCTGATATTCTATGTAACCATTTTATAACTGCTGGAGATGGAAATTAAATACTTTATTTTCTCTTTCTGTAAGTCACCTGCTTAGCTTACCCTTCTACATAATACTATAATTCCTTTTCATGTTCGTATTATAAGTGGAGTCAGCTCATAACATGTTACTTCGTGAAGGGGAATGGATAGTTTTTTTTTTTGCAGCTTGGTTGCAGGAATAATAAGCGGTATTATTTTGCGGTTACGGCGTGGGTTCGATAAGCTGCCACACCGCTGCTAATGAATCCCAGCAAAGAGAAGTGAGTGGGGGTCATTAGTTTATCGCGAGTGTTCTTGTACCCGGGAGTGAGAGAGACGAGTAAAGTGGATCTTGGAAGTGAGGAAGGACTCTTGGCGAAGCGCTGAAAGGGAAACGAGGAAGTAGTATTGGAAGCATGTTAGCCGCGTTGTAATTCAAGGAGGGGAGTCGAGGGAACTGAGAAACGTGCTAATTAAGAAGCCGCGTATTTGGCAGCAGCTAGAGACGTTCAAGTGGCAAGCGTTCTGCGTTTCCATGTCACGGAGCCAGTATAACTTGCGGATCAGCGCACCTAAGGTTTATTCTGCTCACGTTGGGATGCTAACTGACAACTGTTATGCAGCTGAAAGATTTCGCCGTGGGAATAGTCTGTTAGCGATTTCTTCACCCTCTTCGAATCAAGCCTTTCGAAGAATCACTCAATGTATGACGTGTCTGGTTATTTTACAAACGTACACTGTATCCCTAGCTTTTCATACTTGTGTTATTCTCAGTTAAATTGGAATTTTAATTATATGTTATTTATAACTTATAATATTTCATTTATCAATATGAATCAAAACCACGAGAACATGTGTATCTTAGTAATACCTTCTTGTGCAAAATATTATAACACTGAGTGAGCACGAATGTTGTGCGTTGTTCCTCTGGCGTAATTTTCCAGATTCGGTTAAGCTTCGTTTGCACGAGGCGGAGGAATATCCTGGAAGCAGAACTATAGCAAGGCTTCAGAAGAATGCGAAGTAGCCGTGAATGGAGTACAGCACTCGAGCTGCGTTTGTAGACGATGTTTCCCGTTTTGTTTGTAAGCAGATGGGGTAATTGCAATTTTCATGTAATAAATATAGTTGTGTAAAACCTTCTGATTTTTATACAGTTATAACCAACGTAAAACATAATTTTTGTGATACACAAATACTTTAGTTAAACATGACAACAGAATCCTTAAAGTTCCTCATTTTGACAGTTATATTTATTTCAAAGATGTCTGTATACTAAATCTCAACGCCAAACACGTGTACATTTTAATTGTTTACGCTCGTACACGGCATTATAGATCGTGAATAACAGTCACTTATATTTTGGCACGGGCGCGTAAATATGACAATCCAGGCCAAACACAACATTTTACACACAAATATAAAGAATTTATCAATTTGCCAGTAGATTGAAAATGATCTCTTTGAAAGAGCGGCGCATCTAAAGGCTGGAAATTCTCGCCTGTGGCAAACTCTCCCACAAGGAATCGCGCTTTGATTCCAGTCGAAGTAGAATAGACCATAGCGCAGCTGCTTAGAGACATACAATGTAGCCTCTCACAGTACACGGTAGACGAGACTATTTAGCAGTAATAATATATAAGTGCTTATTAACAGAGACCGTAAAAATTCGTGAGTGCAGGGACCTGTGTACAATACTTTGACAACGTTTTCATACTGAAGCAAATATTTTCATGTCCAAGCAAATATGTCAGCTAAAGGCTGTTCACGGCAAAATAAGCACCTATGTAATGAACGTTCGAGAGAAAAAAAAAGGATATCACTACCCGCCAACTGCACATATGCTACCGTACGTACTGGCATGCATGTTCTCATTTAAGTTGGCAGGGAATTGAGACATATAGTTACGAGTCCCAATGTCGCATTGCGAGTTGTTAGAGTGTGGGCAAGCCCTTGCTGTGGCGCTTGTGTGAAGTGGAGCTCCACCACGACAACCAGAGCAAATGATAAAGTAAAGGCTGTTCACAATAAAATGAACACTTTTGAAATCAACCTTAGAGAAAAGTTACTGCCCCTGACTGCATCTATTTTAATGGGCGCAATGAGTGACATGTGCCCTGTAAAGTTGGTAATGATGCAGGGAAAGTAGTTCCATATTTCAACGTCGAATAATACGTGTTAAATGACCATTTACAACGACTTAAATTAATTCTTTCGCTTCCTGTTTTTGTTCTAATGCATCGAAGTGTAAAAATGAGCAGATTCGTGAAATTTTCCCTTGCTAATAATTATAAAGTTTCATTTGACCGACGCCCATGGCGAGGTTAATTTTACATATGGCGGAAGATTACACAACGTGCATGCAAGTAGAGCTTAAGCAGGGCTTCCAAAAGTGCTCATTTTACCGTGAACAGCCTATAGCACGTATAAAAGGAAGCGAGGAAGTTAAAGTCGGGTCGTAACACATCAAGCAAACGACGGGATAAGATGGACCAGCTGATGGAGTTTCGTCCACCGCAGTCGTGATTGCACTCAGCCTTCGCCAACGCTAAGGTAATGCCGTTCCAGCTGGTGACAGATGAACTCTTAGCTAGATGCGTGACAATGCGTTAGGTAGATAACATATATAATACATGCAAGATTAGAGTAACTTAAAGTAACACGCTCCCGCAGTGCAATATAAAGTTTAACGTATCATGTAAAGTGTTTTATAATATATAATGTAACAGAACGATCTCCTAAAGGTTTCAAAGAAAATGATGGAGTGAATTAATATTGTGTTCTACCTCAGAGCTCCGTTTACCCCCAATTTATACGTTGTGTGGTTGCCCATAAGGCACCGCGACAGAGGTAATGTCAAAAATCTATGACAAATTGAAAGGGAGATTTTCTTCTTTTGGCACATTAGGAACGAAACTGCAGGTTTCCACCCTCGTGTTAACTTTACTGACGTTTGAATAAAGTCATTAGGCCCATGGCAACTACAGTATATCTCAAGCAAGGTTTTCAGAAGTGTTGAGTGAACCATGGACTCAATGGCTACCACAATGCGAGGCAGTGATTGGGATTGCATTTTGTCCCGACTTTATTACACGTTCAGGGTCTTCTACGACATGTGAAACACAACCTTCTTTAGCTAGGGGAGGAAAGTTTCTAAAAAAAAAAAACTTTTGTTCTAATTCTACATTTTCCTTACTTATGTTGTCTCATGTCCCTTGATCGGCTGTCACCTAACAATAACACATTTCTCAGTCAATCAGCAATGGCGAGACGAGAGACAACCAGGACATCTTAATGTTAAATAAACATTTACCTACCTTTTACCCTCTGGGAAAAAATGAAAAATAACAAAAATAAATCTGACACAAAACCCAAAACCGTGATGCACTGGCTCGTGAACACCACAGAGGACCGTCTTATTTTGCTGGAAATGTGAAACCCGAAGATGCTTTTGATAGAGGTCACTTTCGGAAGAAGATAGTGACACTTGGGAAAAACCGAGACGAACAACCCAATAGATGACGTGGTGCCCCTCGGACAGAAGATCGCAGACAGGTCCACTCGCAACGAATGAGGGGATTCTGGGCACAAAAGAAAGCCAAATGCAAGATGGCTTAACGTGGTCCTAGTTGGTCCCAATAAAAACTGAATACTGTTTAGAAACAAATTATCCTCTATGTAAATAACTGCTAAAATAGACCATATATTATATTGTTAATTCATATTATGAAGAGTAATTTGGAAATTATATTAAAATATCTGACAAGATAAGCACGTACTCTTTATATATATATATAATAACTTTATGATAAGGTGTAAATATACCCGAAACTCTGCAATGTTACAGTGTGTATATCTAAAGGCTGTTCACGATTAAGTGAGCACTTTGAAAATAAACCTTAGAAAAACGTTATTGCTCCAACTTGTATATATTGTAACGGGCGCACTGAGCGACATGCGCCCAGTAAGGCTGATAACGATGGAGGGAAAGTAGTTCCATATCTTAACATCGAATAAAAAGTGTTAAATGACCATTTATGATAATTTAAACTGTCTCTTTCGCTTCCTGTTTATTTTAATGCGCCGAAGTGTAAACATTTGCTGATTTGTAAAATATTTACTTTTCTCATAATTTCAGTTTAGCTTGACCTACACATGAATAAAGTGATGAGGTCTATGTCAATGTTAATTTTACATAAGGCGTGCATACAAGTAGATATTTAGTAGGCCTTTAAAAAGTGATCATTTTAACGTGAACAGCCTATAAGAGAAAATTTTTTTTTTCGCCACAGCGTGGCGTCCGCAGTGATCTCTGGAGACAGCGTGAATGCTGGAGGAGAGAGAAAGGGGGTAGGAGAGGGGTAGGAGGTGGGTTTTAGGCGAAAGGGTGTAGAGGTAACTTGTAACATTCCGTTCTTCCAGACTCGCGGACATTTGCCTCGGACCCAGGACGGCGGCAGGAACAAAGGACCTTGCTCGCCCCTTCCGCAGCGCCGCTCGGCAACAACAGTGGCTCCCTTCATTTCGCCAAGTGTGCTCTTCCTTCCCTGACACCCTTCCACCCTCCAGCAGCCCCCTTCCATGTGCAGTGTGTCGTCGCGGACGCCCTCGTACACGCACACGCAGCCGAGATGCTCCAGTGTCTGGTATCCCTCAAGTGCCGATTCTCTCCCATCTCCAGCTCGCGCTTATCTCAACACTTCCTGCAGGGAGGAGACAAACCAACACAACACATACGATGGTGAAACAACACCCAAGGTCCAACTTCCATAAATAATTCAGATTTGGGAATTGACTATCAATATTTATTACTGCCACTGTTGCTCCGCCCCTACATATTTATATAACAATTTCTGCGAATAAACACTACAAATTAATTCTGGGGGATTTGCCGTGTAGTGATTCTTTTAGATGATCCAAGCTCCAAATAAATACCATGTACCAACTGTAATAAATGTAGTACGTCTAGTTAAGTTGGCAGCAGTGTAGGAAGAGGGGTTCTTGCAGCGCTTTCCGAACTGTTAGACGGAACATTAGGGTTTCTTCAAAATTCTCATTAAGAAGGTTACACAAAATCACTCGATGTGCGGTCTGTGGTTATGGTGACTGGTAGTCTATGTCTTTAAGGAACCCACACTTGGAAGAATTCGCAGGGCGTTAGGTCCGGTGATTATAGAGGCCAACGAAGAAGTTCGTTATCGTTTATCACCAGCGCAACAAGTACAACTGATTTGTAGTCGGTTGTTGATCCCACTTCTGACTTTCTTACGAAAACATAAGGGCGCGTCATGTTGTAAGATGCAACCAGGAATTTCCTGTGATTGCTGTGGTAGGAACCATAACTGTATCCCACGCAGGTACGAAATTCCTACGATGATTTTCACGGTGGAAAAGAACAGGTCGTAAACTTGATAACTGATGACTGCGCTTAACACATTCAGCTTAAGTGAGTCCCGCATATTGTTACGCTTTATTTTAAATGGGTAGTTTAGTTGACATGTGACACACTCTACATTAAATTACAAGTTGGGTTAGGCACAGCTCAGATGATTAACACTATATTGTTGCTCACTATATTACATAAATATCAATTACATCTTGTTTACAAACTCTGATACTTCATATTTAACACGGAGGACCGTTAAATATATTGAATGTTTACATTGTTATAATAATTAGTACTATCAATTGAATTGGTTAATTATTGAATCAAATCCCCGCCACTCTAAATAGTCCACAAGGAACGTCGTCACCTAGATCATGATGCCGAAGGCTGATGACTAGGCGTATCTCGGCGGACGGCACGCCCCCATCTCTTGACGTCGTCCTGGTGCAGTGTCTCGATGACGAAATACCTCGTTCGCCGTGTTACCAGCCTCAATATTCGCCCGTGTTGAATAGCGACCGGTCTTGCCTTCGACTCGTTGGAGGGGAATTTGTTTTATTCGCTCAAGGCTTCGTCCCCAATTCCTCTTGCTGTGATTGTGCTCGCGATAGGACTGCCGAGCCCGTGTTATTGCACGTGACAATATGCTCCATATTGGAATGCGAAGTTCCCCCCTCCACCAAAAACCCGGATTCTGACCGAAAGACTGGTCGGTGAGCTGCAACCTGCTCCGGTTGTGCCCTGGAGAGGCACTAGGGGCATGGACAGAACTCCGGCCAGACCACACGCTTGGTTTCTGAGGGCGAGGGTCCCAGAACATCTGCGGTATGTGGGGGGGGGGGGGGAATGGGATGTGCGAACGAACCGGGCTTGGGCTTTGGATATGGCCAACGTTGGCATCAATCTGTTACGGCCCTCTCGGGCTGAGAGGACGCAGTTCTTCTACCCCGCCCTATTGGCAGGCCGTAGCGCAGTAAAGCCTTGTGGCTAAGAGCGCTGCGTTAAAACACAAAAGCAAGAAAGAGCGGGAGCTCTATCTGTATGTTTGTTTATGGATGTTACCCGAAAGGTGCAAGGTGGCTTCGTCGCTGAACAGTAGGGATTTCAGAAAACCAACGGTTTCCATTAGAGCCTGCGTGATCTTGCAGAAAGAACATTGTATAAAACTGTCCTTCGATGCCAGGACCTGCAGTAACGATATTCTCTACGGATAACATCGAAACTTTGCTCATAATCTTCCAAATAGTCGGCTGCAATACGTTGTTCACTCATCTAATCTGTACTATTTCAATAAATAATTACAAATAATTTGTTGAGCGGAACACATATATGGTCGTCCCAACATATTCACCGAACTATTTTACAGGAATTGCTAACTAATCGGTTTGGTTACAGTAAATGTATTATAAATATCGAAGGCAGAGTCGAACTAATATTTTGTTTGGAGTGAATAAGCTTTTTGTTAGTTGAAACTGTTTGATAGGTTTATTATACATACTACAGAATGTCTGGCGGCAACAAATCTAGCTCGCTCTATACTGGTATTTAATTGGTTGGTGTTTAGTAATCGGGTCATTTGATTGTCTTCATTCGGAAATATAACATAAGAATTTATTTGCAATTTTCGTGAAAATTAGCATATACCAGTGTTTCTTAGTGCATTTATTGGTACGAAATAATGGAATTTACAACCCTAATGAAACGAAAACAGTATAAATTGAAACTTATGGCTATAAAATCTAAAAATATTTATTTACATTCATGTCCTGTATTAGAATTTTTTTTTATTTCGAAACATTTCTATAACGTTGGTAGTCACACTAGAGGAGGCTGCTGAGGAGTAGTGTTAGGTCGTAAGTGTTTCTGGGATCAACATTTGGTCGTGGGTTAGTTTTCATTTTGACGTGACATCTTACTACTCAGCCCCTTATGTTCAGAAAGTGAGCGTCACGAAATGTTGCTCTCGGGTACACGGCAATTATTCGTTGAGAATGAGCAGCACGTTAAATGTCAATGCACAGTAGTATAGTTCGGTCCTTTGGCTTCATGCTTCACACACAAACATGTCGTTCTGACGTCATCAGGCCGTGTTGGGAGCTGCGTTGAGAACTTCTGATTTCGAACGGTTTGGTTCCTTAAGACTGCTGTAGCGACTCAACGGCTCGTCCGATCTGAGAAATTCTGGTGTTAGTTTGTGCGTAAGAAAAAATAGTAACTAAAAACAAAGTACAAAATCAAAAATAGCAAACACGCACCTACTGACTTTCTGACCAATAATCGTTTTCTTTGCAGATTACAAACCAAAATAAGTAAAAATCACAAGATAGGCGAAAAAGGACACTAATGATATTTATAATACGACTAGTGCTCGACAAGACAAGTCTAATACTCAAAGGGCGACTGAGCTACCTCAGTCCATTCCAGAGTTATTTGAAGAACACGTTGACAATTCTACGCAGCAGCGGAATGCGAACGTGGCGATCGCACCATCATCACGCACAACGTCACGTGACGATACTAAGACTAAACATAAACGACACAATCATCGCAAAGGCAAAAAAAAAAAAAAAAAACGCTAAGATAGACTGAATCAACAACTCAGAGAATCAAATGCAAAACGAAGTATACTAAGAAGTCAATAGACACGTCTCCAGCAAATGCATTATGGCGTTTCATTTTATTTCCTACCACCATACATTGACGTTGACATGAAAAAATACGTACGGCTGTATAGACAACAGAGCGCGCCCAATTTTTGTGATAACGGAAACTCTTTAATACAAATCTTTGGACGCACCAACGAAATCTCACAAGTTTCAGGCAACCCAATAAGAACAAACAAATCATTTGGTTTCAGCAATAAAATACTTAACTGCCCGTGTACAAACAATTTTCTTATTTGGGTGAACTAGTATGTGGGTTTTTCAGAGTGCTCCTATATATTTACATATAAGTTTATAATGGGTATCCTTTTGTGGGCTCAAGCTAGGCTCTTTACTATAAAAAGAGCCGCTATTAAACAGAAAATGATAGGCGACGTTCTGACACCGCGAGGTGAAAATCAATTAGGAAGCGATCTCTCGTCATGCCACGAAAGTGAATCGGGAATACGAAGGCACGCCATTGACCTCAACCAACGTGGAGCCACGAACTGCAACATCGCTACTTGATTGTCGCCAGAGACGATTCTGTGATCGAGTTCTCACCTACGGTCAAAATGCTCTTCGGCATGGGAGAACGTTCTGCACGAAGAGTCCTCTTCGCGTGATGAAGAATTACGACACTGGTCCCGTGCTGTTTGTGCAAGGCAATGCACTGGAAGAACACACAGAGATCTGCAAGGATTCATCTACCGAGAGTCAGCAGATGTTGCCCCGGCAATACCTCTTCTTGCTGTGTCGATGGGCACCGATTCGACAGGCGATCACGACGGCACAGTTAATGCCGGAGACGGGATGAGTGCAGCAGAGTCGGTTTTGTATGGACTTGCAAGACTTTCGCCTCGGGAAGTCGACGAACTTCAAAATAAACTGCCGTCGGCTCTAACTACTGATGAGCACACGATTCCTGCTGCGATGACCTTGAAGAGGGTATTAATAAATATTAACACGAAGACAGTTATAGTACTAAATACGATTATAGGCGATTTTCTCGATGCACTGACACACCCGTCTACCATAATTGCTTCAACGACTGACATGAAGAAACAGAAGACACGGAGAATGCTCGTTATATATTTCCCGAAGATTCGAATGAACTTGCCAGATGATGTGATGAAATGATTTTTTCCTGAAATTGTTACTATATAATATCTACAAAATAATTGGTTTTCCTTTATTTTTGTGTGACGTATCCTTTGATCCCTCACAAATTAAAAGTGGTGCTATGAGCATTTGACTATTAACATGCAGATCTGCACATAGAATGATAATAAAGACTTTAGTATAAAACTACATTGATAGTTGACTGCATACAAAACATTAATTTTGGTGACATTTACAAATCTGGAGACAGTTTGTGACGGGCTGGAACACGTCGCCAAACGCCCTCGAATAAAGACAGTATTTGGTTTCCTGACATTTTGTGTCTGCGAAAAGCTCGACGCCACGAACAATTGAATACGCTGGTTATGGTGTTAAAAACCTCTAATGTGGCTTAAAACTATTACACTCTCACCCTGCAATGTTCTCGCCAAAAGACATTGGAAGACGTGAGGTAACAGGAAAATGTGTATAAATGTACGTGCCATTTCTTCACGTGCAGCAGCGACCAGCCTTGGCAGACAACTGTGTAGGGGATGGCGTTTCGGCTGTTAGCCACCTGAGAGTAGCACCTTCGGTGGCAGGCGCTGAGAACTGCTCACACCTGTGCGCGCGCAGTACCGACCAGTGACGTCTGGTTACGCCAGAACTGGCAACTTGGTCAACATGCCGGAAGTGTGATTTCGTATCGCAATACTATTGGTGGTTTATTTTTCAGTTATGTAGACCCCCTAAGGGAAATAGGTGTCCGCTGCATCGGTTCGCCTTATTTGGTAAGATCAACTGCCATTGGTCGGGAATGTCACGACCCCGATAGGAACAATTGAAAATGCCATGTATTTATTGGAAATATGTTTTTTTTTTCTGGGGAAAATAATGTGCCGCTTATGTGATTGGTGGCGCTACGAGGCGGAACTGTGAATATCATTCCTGGTCACACTTCGTTCGGGATCAGTCAGCGGCCTCGAGGAGAAAAAACTTCTACTAGATAAGTAGCATTCTATATTTGATACCCAAAATGTAGGCTCGTCAAGCGAATAGGATCTTCACGTCATTTTGACGTTAGGCGAGGGCAATGGTGGCCGGAATTTTTAAATTCTTTTAAAATGATAGCGGAATGTTGGTCTCTCATCCGAAATTTGATAATTGGTGTAAAGTAAAGTAACCTTTTGTAACTAAACTGTTTACCCTTCCGAAACATGTGACCGAGTAATACTAGAATGAAAATTTTGGTTGTAAACGCTGGTGACCAAGAGAATAATTATGAAAGTTGGTCTTAACATTTTGAAACCAAGTAACGCCGTATTGAGGCGGTGATCTTTTGTAACCAAGTCACGTTTGATACGACTATGGTAGTTGATATTCAGGACTTTATTTAGAATATTTGTAAACAAATGAAAAACTTTATGAAGTTTGAGAAGTCTTCACGTAGTAGCATTTGCTCGCGGGAGTTAAGGCCGAGGATTGTCAGCAGTTGCTCCTATCCACTTGGGATCGCTAGCAGATGGAGGAAAAATACTGTGTAAAAATTAGAGGTTACAATTGTCTATTGATTCATGACTAGTAAAGGTAATAGGTGTTACCATATTGGGGTTTCTTGTGTAGGAATAAAATTAATTTTCTAAAAGTTCAGAGTAAAACATTGGCACGATAGCATTTAATCTCAATTTTGTACAGTTGTATTTTTGGGGTAATTTGCCCAGTGTAAATTGTGATGGCCTTCTGTCTTGCCAAATGGCCAGTTGTTTGCGTGAATATTACCCATATCTTATTGGGAAAAATCAAAGTATCAAAGTAATAGCGAAGTTATGTATCTGAAACGAATATTTGCATTTTACTCTTTTTCTTTTGTGGTAACTTTGTGTTTTATGCATATTTCAATCAATTTGGAATCTAGGGGTAAGGAAGTTTATGTTTGATATTCCACATGTAACATGGACAACATTGAAAGATAACTTAACAAAAATAAAAGAGAACAACCAAACTTCTTTGTTTCTGTTATAAGTTGTTTACCACTAATCATCCCACCCTCACATTGCATAAAACAATATATGGTTCTTTTGCAATGGCGTTTATGCCATTTGACGTTCTGTGGACTTTGCTAGGTTTTTATGCAAATCCGGCACTGCCACGCCCTTGCCTTAGGACGTAGCACGGCCAGAAGTTGGTGAATATTTTTTTCTAATATGTATTGATAGAGATAGACGACAAACCCATGGATTGAATATGTATTGATGATTGATGCAGATATTGAAAGATTGACGGAAAGACTGACTCCTGCAGACTACCTCCTGCATGTGATGTCTAAATGCCTGCATTCGATTGGCCAGCTGCAATCACGTGGCAACTCTGCGATTGGCTGGTCGGTGTCCGAACAATGTATAAATGGCGTAATACGAATGGTTCAAAGTCAATATGATGTCACCGGGCTTGCAGATGCGTATATCATAATCATTAGGGGGTTCAGCTGAGAGGCTTAGTTTGACAGCGGCTAACGTGAAAGCTGGATTGTCTCTGCTCGTGTAAACGATTGGAATGATAATGACAACAATGATCGCTGGTCCATCATCGGCGTGATTGGCAACTGTAACATAGTTTCATTCACTTGACTCCTGCGTTTCAATGCCTACAGCGAGTACGAATGTATCACTCAACAACTCATTAGCAGGTGCCACACCTCTTTCTATGAAGACAATCTCATTCCTGGTTCCTGCTCCTTCCGACGTTGCTACAGCCGAACCATCTGGCTCCACTAGTGTATCATCATCGTATACAGAACTTCCAGTGGGTTATCTATGTCGCTAATTCTGCGAGCACTCTTCCTTCAAGCTTTCTGTACGACCACATGAAGTTTATAAGTGCCAGAATAGCTGGTTTTATGTTTAATGAAGGACTGAGGTTTGTATAAGAATGAACACTTTACATGGACGGACATAAATAATTTTGTAGTTATGTATTTTAATAAAAACACGTAATAATTTTTTATTACAAACCTTATATCGTAACCAGTCCATAAACTGTTTCCGTTAAAAACATCACAATGAATAGAATATATAGGCTAATCACTATGGTTATAAAGGGTTCAAACATATATTCGCGGAGCTAGAAATCATTCTTGTAAACTGAATTTCACGAGGCTACCTCCTAAGAGTTCGCAAATTATATTCACCTACCTAAAATGCCTGTACATATTCGCTTGCTTACGAGCCGACTTGCGAAAAAATGTGGTCTGCTACATAATTATTTAAAAATAATGTATAAAATCCTTCAATGTGAGCATAGGCACTTATGACCGAAAATAAAGAAATGTTTTAAATACAACATTCGCCTTTAAAAAGTTTTCAAAATTGTAAATACGATGAATTTTCACTGAAAAAGATCGCAAATAAATGTGCTCATGAGCCAGATATGCATTTATTAAAATAATATATAACATAATGTTTAATACACTATAAATGTATGAAATTGTAAGAGGGAATGACAGCCGCTTCGTTTTATAGCTATTCTAGCAAATATGCGTTAGTAGCTAACTTGTTAGAGTACCCGACTCATGTTTGTAAAGTTGTGGGTTCGAATCCCTATTCCTTCATGAGAAGTTTTTTTTAATTTTAAATGTTCCCAGCTGTCACGGGAAAGTGTAAAATTTATGTAATTTAAATTTTATAAACTGATTTTGCATTACAAATCACTTTGTGATATATTTCGATGTATTTTTTTTCTTTAAGATTTGGGCACTTTTCAAATGATACATACAATTAATCTGAATAAAATAGTTCTTGTAATTTACAAATGCATCGACTCCTATATGTGTGATCGTTTTACTATTGATTTTTCAAGGTCAGCCAGCTGGCTGATCGGCAACAGCAGTGTGGGGAAAGGTGCTGGGCAGCAGGTAGGGCATACATATTAAATCCAAAATGGGGGTCCTGACATTGAGTTACATAATCGATATGACAGCACGGTCGTATGAGCCTTGAAAAGGCGAGTCCGGTGATATGTAACACTCAATACTTATGCATGCAAAATTTTTAATTATAAAAAAATATATTTATTATTATTTTTTTTTGTGATTTATTTTATTCTTCATGATTGGACGGTGGGAAGGTGTTGGTCGACATTTATTCGTGATAGTTAGGAGCCGGACGGGTGTTGGTCTATAAGTATTAAGGGAGCCACCAAATTTCTTCAAAATGGCTCGAAAATTGGATTTGGGTGGATTCCTATTGCATATTCTGGGACATGGATTTTTTTCACAAATTTTTGGAAAAGCGGGAATTTTGCAAGGAAAAGGGGAAATTTTGGGTAAAATAATTCATTTCTGAACTGATTTTTGAGGTAAAACAAGTGATACTGTAAGGAAAAAAAGGGAAATTTCTAGATGGTGGATGGCACCTTGCGCCTCTCCCCATTTCCCTTGTCACGGACTACGCAGTACCCTACTACTTGCACGTACAAATTGAAAATTGAAGTAAAGGGTAACCAGAAATTAGAGAAATTTATGCTAATAGAAGTATAAAATGTATGCGGGGAGTACATGACATATTTAAGAAAACAAAAATGTAATACATGAGGGTGATTTTCTCAAATGTTTGATTCAAAAACTGCGAAGCTATCACCAATAAGCTATCGGCTGGCACGCTTCCAATTCTGCTTCTACTATTGGCTGCTTGTTACTCCCGGAGACGGCATTTCCTCTGATTGGTCACGGCGTGCTGTGGGATCATCCGCTAGAGGCTCTCTAGTCAATTGGCGTACTCTAAAAATATTTTGTACTTTTACAAGAAAAATCCTTGGAAACCCAGTTGCCGAGAAAATCCTTTGTAAAATTATAAAGAGTTTTCTGGTAAAATATGCAAAACATTTCTGTGTAATATTACAAATGATAGCCTCGTATTACAATTGACATTATTGGGAAGTGTACGTAAAATTATTATTTTTCTTCTAAAAAATGTGATGAATCAGTAAGGGAGAAGAACTACAAAAAATTATAAATATAAGTTACAAAATTAAATTTTTATTCCCTGCTAACAAGGGGATTCGAACTTACATCCCTTCCATTACAAGTCCGTACATTTTACCAGAAGACTAACTTAACGTACGACTTCTGATGCTTATTTTAGTGTAAATATAGCTGCAAATACATACAAAATAATAATGATGTGTACGGTTAAGAATAACAGGTACATGTATTTATTTTAAGAGTTATGTTGTTGAGTTAAGATATTTCGACACCTCTTAACGGGGTATTACGAGATTATTTAAGAGTTCTGTGCAGCTAGGAAACATTAACAAATAATGAATAATATGGTCACGTTTTATTGAAATTGTCATTTTGTTATGATTATTTGAGTTGTTTCAAAGTGTTTTACATAATTCAAACTTGCAATACATTTCTTTTTGCACGCACCTACACTTTACTACATCGCCCACAGTTTTACGTTGTTGAGTGTCCGCCATTTTGCTGAAGCTCGTGGATACGACTCGGTGCAGAAATTTTTTTTTTCTAAGGTCTATTACAAACACGGGCCTTGTAGTTTTACAAACGAGTAGTTTCGAAAGAAAATTCGTTGTACTGTTACAAGCATTTGTAGAATTGCAAATAATTTTTCAGCAAAAAATCACTTTTTTTTTTTTTTTTTGAGTGCGAATGCAGACCAGAAATAAGACCAGAAATGTTTACTGGAGATCTCGATACGAGATGTAGTAGTTGGACTTCTGCGTTCGCAGATGTACTGCGCCTCAGCCTTGGAAGTTTGAACTTCAGTGCTTTTTAATCTTCCGATCCCGTCTTGGATTCTGGTCGGGGAAAAGGATGGGTAGGGAAAGAAGGAAGGGGCGATTTTAGCTCGGGACTCCTGCAATTGCCTTGCTGAAGTGTGATCCGGCAAGTTGATATATCCCGTGGAAGAGGGATAGCCGGCAAGACTAAATGAGGCTTCAGGATCGAGCCAGTGCCTTGCAGGGGAGAGGAGGAGAGGTACATAATCACACAGAGAGAGGGAGAGAGAGAGAGAGAGAGGGAGACGGAGAAGCCGCGTTTGTCGCGCGTCAAAGTGAGGCAGGTGATTGCGAAGTGGGCAGAACAGTGGAAAATGAAGTTGAATGGGTAACGAAGCTCTGCGCACAGAGTACAAGAGCGGATCATCTCTTTTTTTTTTTTTTTTAATAATTCTATCCCCTTCCGAAAGAACGTGTACTGCGGAGGACGAGAAAGCGATTTCATCTCGTCGCGAGGCAAACGACTCCGCTGTGAATAAAACTCCGGATATTGTGTTTGCGAACTTAAAACAGCATACCGGCCTCGTGCTTAATGCCTCGAAAAGATGTTTCACATATCCAAAGAGGATAGCGATCTATCCCAGCCCTCGTCTCATTGAAAATAGACACAGGCATTCCTGTATAGCAGTAATTACTAAATATCGTAACTTGCTATGTATGCAATAAGACAGACACTCCATTTGTCAATGTTCGACGTTCAAGGCGTAGATCTTCCTCTTTTACAGCAAAGAAGATTGGTTCGTAATAAACGGCTGTTCAAATAATATAAAAGTAATCAATCTGATTGAAATAGAGATTGTGTGGTTGTGTGTATGTGTGTGCCTAGCTTACTCGAATTCCAGATAAGTTGTACTAATAACATTGTATTCCAAACAAGAGGTGAAATGTTTCAATACATAAAAATACAAAATTTTCAATGTTAGCATACCTGTTTATGAATGGTATTCAGGGACGCATTACAAAGGGAAAGTGTCGGTCAGTGGTTCCTTTCCAATAATACAACTTCAGAATTTTCAAGTAATATGCCTAAAATACTCATATCGAAATCAAACTCCTGTAAATATACGCAGTTATAGCATCACAGGTTTTTACAGGGCCATCTGTCTATATTATTGATATTAATTGAAATGGTAAACATATTGTCATTGACAGTTTGCATGGAAACCTGCAAATGAAACTGAGGAATCAGATTTTATTGCCTGCATTGTAAACTATAGTAAAAGAATAGCTTAGTTATTTTTTTAAAATTAATACAATATGGTTAACAGCTGTTCTCCAGGCGACATCTTTAAAAAATGCCAACAATCGTTTTTGTTTTTGTGCGTCGAATATAATTTATATTTTGTTCCCTGCTGTAAGGGCGCACTCCGTGCCTTCGCTGGCAATAGGATAGTGTTACGCGCTGCTGCCCGGCGTTGTGACGGTGGACCCACCTCACGCCTCCCCTCCCCCGGGGTTGCCTCCTGACCACCCCTTTCTGGGAAACCCGTGAATAATGGACAGCGGCCGCCGGGCTGTCGCACCGCTCGTCGCTTTGCTTGCGTCATGGTCCATCTCCCCTGCTGGAGGTTTCGACGGGTTTAGCGACGATGCAAGAATGTTCTGGGCGAGACTGGTTGGCGCCTCAACCCTCCGCGACGCATCACGAGAGTTGGGGAAGATTATAGGTGGCGGCCTAAGACACTATATACACTGCCGCAACCCAGCGGCCGGCAGTCTTTGACGGAGGCCATCTGGCCGAGTGTGCGCGAGCGAAGTGAGGTGTGGACGACGACTGGAGAGTGCGGGACGACGGCGAGTGAGGTGTTCGTGGCTTTAATGGACGAGAGGGTGTGAAACCGACGAGTGAAGCCTACTGTGCGTGAGGGCTCTTGGAGGACTCTAGAACATTGCGACTGGCGGGACATGGACTGAACTGAGGTGGGACTGAATGGAAGTGTAATATTGATTTTATTGTAAATATTCGAACTGTCAATTTAGACACATAATTTCCAGAATATCTGAATAGGTTGATACTCTGTATATCGGGACTTGATCTTTAATTATTTTATTTAATTGATTTCTTTGTGTTAATTATAAATAGTATTAAATTGGAGTAATAAGCTGTGAACAGTAAGTGATATGAATTTATTGTGAGATTTTGAGTTCCGAGAATTCTGCTGTAGTTATTGTAAATAAAATCAGGAAATTATAATGAATTATTTTATTTGCTTAAGACCTCCATCCCTTAACGAACTTGGTATAGCACACTTAATTTCTAGAGAGAGAAATTGTTACAATAGTATAGGAATTTCCATGTAAAAGAAAGCCGGCGTGTCTTGGTGACTTTTTGTCCTAGCTATTTCAAACAAACACCATTATAGAGATTTTGCAGAAAACATTTGTGCTGCAGAGCGAAATCAAGGTATTTGTAATTATAAACATCTTCAATTCTGAAGCGAAACATTTGAATAGTCATAGATTTCAGACTGTATCACTTAAATAACGCAGCCGCACAATTGGTACAAATTATCTGATTAATGAAGTCACTGTCACCTATATCTAGCTCTTAAAACAAACGAGCTACGCCGTCATTTGTTGATGAACGCGGACCAGGGCGATTCGCGGCACAACGTGTAGCATGGACTCACTCAGGCTGGCCCCGGCCGTAGGGGGAAGCCTGCGTGAGCTCTCCGCCCTGTGCTACCCTATCCACCATCTCAGGTACCCGCGCTTCCCGGCCTTGCTGCACCGGTGAAGTATGCCACAATAACATGAGATATACACAGTCGTCATACATGATAAAACAAAAATAACTTACTAGTCGCTTAACGTAAGTTCCAAAGATATATGCATATAAACATGATAATTTTGTAGCCTATCTATAAGTTACACATAGTTATTCCCAATACATTATTTCAGCTTCTCAAAAATGATTTCGTACATAATATATTTCTACTGAAATGTACATACATTGAGGGCGCACCAAGTACAATTTAGGAAAGATTACAGTTATGCGCGCGCGCCACACACGCGCACACACACAAACACACATGCATATATACACACACATATATCACTTCTACATTTCGAGTCAAGTTTCTTTATGCTTACAGGCATTAATTAGACAGTAGTGACTGACTTTCTGTAACGTTTCGTATTCCTGTTGGCTGGCGTGAGAACCCTCCGCGAGATAAGGATATGTCTGGGACACATTCCCGTATCCATAAAATTTATTCTGCGCGTTGAGGGGGTGTGGGGGGGAGGGGAAGAGGGGTACGGGGTGGCAGTTTAGACTTGACATTTCTAAACACATGATCTGTGCAATGAAATTCATTTTAATGCAGTGTAGTGTAGTGTGGAACAGAAGAACAATACACTGAGCAAATCAAAATATAGGTCCTGTGTGTTATCAGGGTTGATGCTGCAGTGTTGGTTCAGTGTAGTGTGGTATGGCTGAGGGCAAATTAAGATTAAAACCAATCTGTCCAAGAAGAAAATACTAATACCAGGAGAATGAGGGTATGGAAATACATATACACTCAACAACACGATTATCACAAATGCTACAAAAGACAAAAACACAAAAATTACTTTAAAAAATTATGTGATGTAATATTCAAATAAACGTGTTACACGTGCAATATCAAAACTGCTATGCAGCACACAAATTATTTCATTAAATATGATTATTCTCACCAAGAAGCAACTGATTATGATAAAAATACTGATTTTAATATTTATCAACTTTAAAATATACATTCTTTGATTCTAATAGGTTCAAATGCCATTCACAGAATGTATTAAAGGATCTTATATGATACTCTTTCAGAACTGATTTCAGAATTAAAATTGTATAATTTTCATTAAATAAATACTTTAGTCTTCTCAAAATATAAATGCTCCGGTTAGTCAGTGTTCCAAATTTAGCTGTAGCAAGAAATTTCCTTAGTCCCACGACGCCTGGTGCAACTGCACTAGGTAACAAATTAAAATACTGTTTTACTAATATTGCTGCGAATTCCGGCACAAATTTATGTTTCAACTCAAGGAAACTGATGAATGTTACAGTAAAAATTATGATTTGGTGCAGTTTATTTAAAAAAATGTAACAATGCAAAATGAGTTCCTAGGTAAAACTATGACCCTTGTAATATCTCAAGGTCGCATTGTCGCTGCACATTATCCCATTGGAATGTAGCCCCTCGGCAAAGAGATTGCGTAAAACACTGGATTACAGCTCAAAACAAACATGTACAATATATGCATACAACCCAATATGAAACACATGTAAATACTACAGAAAAAACGTGAATGGCTGGACAAAAACCACATTAAATATGTGATATACACTATAAATTACAATATTGAATAATCAGATCGAAATAAATCAATCACGTCTCTATCACGTGTTACAGACAGTTCATATCGGGCGTGGAAGCGTTACAATGGTACCAAACAAAACATGCTTGGAGCAAACATGGCGGCTTTATACTTGTGTTGGGCTCAAATTACTGTAATATTACCTGAACGTTATACTGCTCAAGCAATATAAATAAAATGTACCTAACAACAGAAGTAGTAGGGCATAGTTTGTTCTAGACAAGGGTCCGGGGTCTAAGATCCGAGATCCGGCCGCCATGTTGATTTTTTTTTAAATCGCTTTTTTCACCCAAAATTGTACGTTTTATCCCAAAGATATATAAAAATTCCCCCCTTTCCCTAAAAATTCACTTTTTTCCTCAAAATTTCCCTTTTCCCCTTAAAATTTCCCTTACAAAATTGTTTTAAAAAACTCACATTTCCTGAGGTCTCCCCCCACACCGCCAATTACTCACCTCTGTTCGAATCCAGCAGACGTCTGCGATACTGGAGGCCACCATTTGGTAAGTGACCGCCATCTTGGTAGGTGACAACTATCTTGGTAGGCGATCACCACTTGTTAGGCAACCACCATCTTGGTAGACATCCCTATCGGCCATCTTTGAAGCCAAAGACCATGACCTTGACCCCATGACCCTATTATCACATGACCCCATAACACCATGACCCCATGACCCAATCTGCTCCTTCTACTCCATCTGCTCCAAGTGCTCCAAGTGCTCCATTTGTACTGCTTGCTCCCACCTGCTCCATCTACTCCCACCTGCTCCATCTACTCCACCTGCTCCATCTACTCCACCTGCTACACTTGCTCGACTCTGAATATTTTCCACACTCATGTAGCGTAAATTTTTCCGCTGATGTAGGACTTATATTATCTTGCATCATGTGTAAAGACTTAGAAAAAAATTCCCACTGTATATAGGAGTAACAAAATTTTTTAATGTTGCATAAGGCTTACAAAACTTTTAACACTGTGTAGGAATTTTATACACTAAAGCCATACCAACACAAGTAAATAATATATTACTTTTCACATAAAATTGTGTGTGTATGTATCTTCTACATCGTTTGCAAAAGACTGTTGCTTCTGGCACCATTTTAAGAAAATTTTGTGACAGGATTTTTATGATATGAAAGATTTTTTATGAAAAGTAATTATTTATTTATACAAAAACATTTTCAAGTTTTCAGTCTTGCAAATCGATTATGAAACATATGAGTCACACATTGCCCTCCCCATTTTATCCGGGCTTGGGAATGGCTACACTACAATGATGTAGTGCAGGCAGGGTTACAACACTGATAAAATTTCGTATACAATTTTGTAAAAATATCTTGAAGACAGCATCATTTTTTAACGTAAATATACAATGTAGGGAATGCTAACACACAAATATGTACACTATGTCCCAGTATAACTTTTATAATCTTTTTAAATTATTTACAAATTGTCCACATTATCAGCGCTCTCCCCCTTCTGTGCAGCTGGCAAGTCATATTCACCTGTTGTATTGTTGTATGTAATTCTTTCCCCCTCTCCTCTTACCACCCAGCAAACTACCGAAGTAGACTTCTCTGGAATGGTCGTTTGGATCATTGGGTACTAAGCCCTACCATAACAAGGTGGAAAAACAAAAATCCGTCTTGTATGAACTCCAGTGTGCAGCAAGACCATTTGTTTTTAGCCAGAATATCTGTGTGGCAATGTATTCACACTATCCATACACACTTGATGTTTGTCATCCATCCACACAATTGCCTATTTATTTCTACATTCTGAATGCAGCTGCTTTTTGTGTGACCTTATGCCATGTACAATAACTCGCAAAGCCTTCTCTCTGTATAGAACACGGATATAGTCTTCGAAAGAAATCTTATTCCTAATAACACACTTTTGAATTCCTTTAGCCTTCTTGCAAATGTTGCCTGCATATCTGTAGGCATACAACTTTGCACGCAGGCCTACGAACTCTGCCATATGTACACCATTACACTCGTCCTTCAACTTGCCGATGACGTTTTGTTCTTGAGCGAGTCAGTAGACATGTCATGATAAGAGTCGAGAGTTCTTATTTCGTAGATTATACTGTCGGTGCCCATGTAGGCCAACTGCAGGTTCTCACCAAACCTTGTCTTCAATATATCGTAATGAAAATGATACATGAGTACTTGTGACAAATCCAGTAATTCCACGCCATCATAAATAGGCTCTAGCTTGATGAGCAACAGGTTTTCTGAATAGATTATTCTGACTTTGAAGACAGGTTTTGCGACAAGTTTATTGAGTCGCTTCTCGTTGCAGATGAGGCTCATTCTCTGTCTATTACGTTTGTTTTCCTGAGTTTGCCGAAGACTGCGTTGTTTGCCAGCTTGAAAAAGTATTTTCCAAAATTGTTTGCTGCTGCAGTACGTCTTGCGGTATTCACTGGATGTATAGCTGTAGCCAGGCACACTGCTCGATCTCTAGCAAACGATGAATCTTCTCAATTTTCAGTCCATGTGTGAGAGCTTGTTTGAATGTGACATAGTGAACTATATAATTTTTCTTGCTCATAAGTGTAGTCATCAGTTTCTTCTGCTTGGATTCCCGCGGACATTCAGTAATTGGCAGAAACGGCAAGTCCTTATATTCACTGTGCAGTTCAGGCAGGTAACTTATATCACATTCGATGATGTAGCCCACAGGAGAATTGCCAGGCACGCCCATGACGTCAAGGTCTGTACTGGTCCACTTGAAATGTCTTATATGTAGAGGCAAACCCATCGCCCAGTTGTACAAATTGTTACCTTCCATGTACATAAGGTATTTCACCGGCTCATAAGGGACATAATTCTCTTCATCATACATGCTCGCTACACAGTACCTCTTCACATACTGAGCCACACCACCTGTTATGCCATTCTCGAGAAACATGCACATATGTCGTAATAGGTCAAAAGTTCGAGTTTCAGCGTGGCATCAAATGCGTAGCCAGGCAAAGTTATGTAGTGAATGCAGTCCAGTCCATTCGTGTCTAGACAGAGGTCGCTGAAGTTTTCAAATACATCGGGGAATAGCAGTGCGTCTGTTTTAATGTAAGTATCTGAATAATTCTTCAATATTTGACAGTCAAATTATTTTCCATACTTGCAGAGCATGAGCGTACTCGGCATCACTTATGTTCGTATCTGCCAGCCTGTTATAAAATTTCTTCTTCAATGGTAGCTCTGTCTCGTTCTGTCTCTCGATGCTGTCGATATAATCATACGGGAAGACTCCCTTCCTTGTAACTAGAGTCAACTCATCGGAACTGAAGAATTTAGATGTACTGTTGAACTTGTTTGCTGGCAGGTTCCCTGCTAGGGTTGACAAACTGCTGGCCATGAAACGGAAACTGTCCTATAAATTTGAATGTTGAACTTCTCTCCGAGTGGTTTTCCAATAGTAATCATCTTTCTTCATTATGTGGCGTGATGGTAATGTGTTTGTTGTCATATGCCAGTTCTGTAAAGATGAAATTTTCATCGTATACCAGGTTAGGAAAAAATACCGGAAGCCTCTTTAGTCATCTTCTGAGCAAATTTCAGTTGTTACAGGCTGCTCCAATATACTGGTCGCTAAAGTGGCAGTGGTCTCATACCTTCGCATTAAATTTGCCGAAATTTCCTCCGAAGTGGCAGCATCTTGATGCCTGGAGATATGATAATTTTGTTCTGTAGTTAGTGGTAGCATCTTCAGTGAACTTTCGTAGATCGCCTTCACTTTCTCGCCAATCTCAATGATTTTCTCAATAGAAATATTTGGTGCATCCATGTCTGTGTTTAGGGTAGGTTTTTGTGGCAGCTCTGATGTCAGCATTGCAGGAATAATGTTATTGCCTACATGTACGAAAATACAGAAGCTGTAAGCTTCGTGCTTCTGGTATGCCATCGTGAAAGCCTTCTCAGGATCAGGGTGGCAGGTCTGAATCGGTACCAAAATGGCTTCGAAATCTGAGTAGATCACAATCGGTAGTTTATACTGGTGCTGAATATCTTTGAATCATAGCACTGGATACCTCGCATCCTTTCCAGGCTGTGGCATTTCAGCTCGAAGTGGTGCATATCCAGAACAAATTATTTTGTGTTAGGCCAGACACTCGTTGCTAATCGTCGAAATGCATCAGGCATATCTTGCATATATGCACTGTGCCACAATGAGCCGTCTTTTGTGATCGTACCAGTCAGGATAAATTTGAAATGTATCATTAGTGGGATATCTCTTCATCGGACAAAAGCAGCAAGTCTATAAGATCGTTATTTTCTTCACAGCGGTCACCCGGAGAGGAAAAATCTTATCGTTTCCGTCAAGGGAGTAAATATTGACCGATGTTCTTGGGTTCTTCTTCTCGAACAATTTGATCTGACGTACTGGTGTTGGAAATATGATGCCTGAAAAGTCGTACCTGTCTTCAACATTGCTGTATCCCATGTCTACATGTTGCAGAATAGTACCTTCCACGAACTTGACCAGTACTACCCTTTTAAAACACGCGTGATCTTCATTTTCTGGGTTGATTACCACTTTCTTAGCCTTGATGGAAGCTGGAAAATCTATCCATGACGATGGTTTTAGAGGATCTTGTTTGTTGATCCGTAGTTGGAGTTTGTTGACAGAGATGAGCGTCCATCCAGATCCTTTCTTGGCATACTTTTTTCCTCCAGTACAGAACTTCTGAATACTTTGTGACACGGCATGTTCAATATCGTCAGTATTGTAGACTGGCACATTTCTCGCCTTAAAAGCTCTGGTCTTCATGAGGCTCTGGCTTTCCGTAAGTCACTGCAGAACGATGTTAAACTTAACTGCACCACGGTTTTCTACTTCGTCTGTTAACTGTCAAAAAATGTTCTCGTGAATGCATACCAAGAAGTCACGTAAATATCCGGCATTACCGTCATTCTCTGCTACATAAGTTTTTAAGTTTCCACGGAATGCCGTCTCTGCCTCGACGGCTACTTACTGAACCAGCTCACATCCTGCTTCATGTCGTCATGCATGAGTCAAGTGTTGGACAGTCTTGTAGCAATACTTGCAACTGGTGGTCGCCACTTTCCTGATGGTAACATTACAGCTACGAAGATGCTCTTGTAGTTTATCTCTGCGACCAATCATTTTGCCGCACTTTTCGCACATCAGCTACTTTCCTGGACGTTGTAAGGCTACAACTCCTCTCATACCTTAGCATGTTATTACGCATAGAGAAAGCCTTGCCGCAAAACTTGCAGTGGCATGCTTCCATCGCTGACAAAATCTAACAAACTCTTGATATAAAATCCTAAACTAAAACTCTTGAAGTACTAACCAGCCTAGAAATCTTACTGTATGACCTAAAACTATTGATGTACTAAAAAACCTCAAATCTTGATGTATGAACCTATAATATTGATGCATATCCTAAAACTACTTATGTACTAAAAAAAACCTAAAATCTTGATGTTCTAAAAACCTAACCTACAAATATTGTTGTATAACCTAAAATACTCGAAGTACTAAACAACCTAACCAAAAAATCTTAACGTACTAACTAGCCTAAAATCTTGATCTAAAAAAAACCTAACCTAAAACTCTTGATGATCTAAAAAAAACTTTAGTCCATAAAAATACAGTAATAATAATTTAAATTGTAGCACCTACTTTAAATAAAGTAATTTTTTAAACATCATATTTATACATCATAATCATAATGTAAGTACTGTAGTTACATTGATAAAATAAACAATCGTGCGTGACACATCACGTTATTCTTTATACGTTAGTTATAGATAAAATTATCATTCCTAAGAAGTTTTGGGCAAAATCATGTAAACTAAGAAGCCAGATGTTGCATGTAGCTGGAAGTTGCAATGAAGATCAACATGTGTCTCACAGTACAAGTAATCCGTGTGATATTTCAGATGTAGGATTTCTTTGTAAAACGTTTTTAAATTGAAGAATTAAAGAAGCCTGAAATAAAACACAGCCAGAACTATATACAACACAGTTAAAATTTACATCATAAAACAATAAAATATTAAAAACCTTTTTATCTACAAATTTTATAGAAAAATACACCAATGAGTTTGCATATGTATAACGCTAAATATTCCGAATACATTAATGAAACCTTAAGGAGTAAATACACCAGAACTGCGAAATGATTTAAAATGCGCTTATTATATAAGGTAAGTAAATGGGAAGTCAAATAAGAATTGATTTTTTTCTTCTTAAATTCTTTGCGTGCTTCCAGAATATTTAGGGGTCCACGGACAGTTTTCCTTCTAAAAAAACAGGCTCTACTATCTTAGGTAACAAACAATTGATGTAGAAACGTTCAAGTTTAAGGAGCATTTCCTTTTCCCGCATTTCCTCGTCTCTGTGCAGCTTCTCAATATGGAGAGGTTAGTTTCGGTCATACATAGCAATTAAATAACAAACATTTCGCTCTGTTTTGCTAAGGGTGTCCTGAATTTGATAATGGTAGTGATGGGATTTTTTCAGTTTCAACCCATTAAATGTAAGTTCCAGGAAAACTCCCTTTTTTTGTTTTGCTGTTTCCTCGAGGCCAACTGTTCTTGCTGATGGACCGCACTTTCCCTCTATTATATCATCTTCTTGAATAATCAAACCATCGGGGCTGGCGCCCAAGAAACCATGGTGTAAACTAATGAACAAACCGCACCTTGTAACTGTTGACCCGGTTTGACTTTCGAACTGTTTCACAGCAATATATTCACACCGGCGAGGCGACCATATTCCATCGCTGCTGAAGAAAAGTTAGGGACGTATAGCAACCGTTTGGCAGGATTCGCACAGGACGTCGTGTCCTTCCGTCTACACACTGCACGGACATTGCTTGCAGTGGAGCACAGGACGTCGTGTCTTTCCGTCTACACACTGCACGGACATTGCTTGCAGTGGAGCACAGGACGTCGTGTCCTTCCGTCTACACACTGCACAGACATTTCTTGCAGTGGAGCACAGGACGTCGTGTCCTTCCGTCTACACACTGCACGGACATTGCTTGCAGTCAAGCGAGAACGTCGCATATCGTGCCATAACTCGCTGTCTGCTTGCCCACAAGTTTATTTAGCGATTTTGTCTCGTTCATCTACAGAGACTTATATAGTGTAGTGACAAATTGTTTACACTTCCTTGTCAGCTCCAACTGATCTTCTGGTTGTTCAGCTTCTGGACCACAGTCAGTGTCTGATGGGGCAGATACTTAAATAACGCTTTGCTGGTCTTTCGGCATCGTTGTAACTTAATCCGCGTCTCTTCCGTGCATTTTGGCGTTCAATTTTCTTGTTTAATATTACCTTTTGTGTCTGTCCTGGACTTCGACCAGTTAACTTTTTTAATGGGCTGAGTTCCAATGAATGCCGTTTCTGAAATTGTAGTCCTGCGCCATAGCATCGTCACTGGAAAGAGCCTTTCTGGGTGAAGTTTATTCTTTTATCAGCATTGTATCTGACTACAAGACTAATATAAAATTCAGCTGCGTTGTTAGTTCTATGTCGTATGAGCCTTGGAGTTTTGGTAACTAGACGCTGAATAAGACTTGAAACTTCTTCCAGTAGTCCTGATTTCTTGATTCTTCCTAATGTACCCTTTTCTTCTTCCTCCTTGTTGCAGAAATAGCTTCTACATCGCTCGTGTTGTCCGAACACATGATACGGACCATTTTCCAAGTCACGAACCAGGTCCGACTCTTGTTCGCCTGCACAGCCACAGTACTGAATAGCACCCCCTAGCCGCGGCAGTCAGGCGAGGGATAGACGACTTTCCTTGCATCCGCAGCAAAATTCTTGTCAGCAGCTAAAGTATGAAGACGACTAGTGTAGTTTATTATGCAGTGGTTTGTGCATTCAATGTTATGTATGGAACGACCATAGGGCACACTTTGTAACAGCCTCGCACACACACTGGAATAGCCGTCCCCTACAAAATGTTTGTATTGCATTCCATGCATCTGTTCACTGCTTCTAAAACCTTCTACGATGTCTTGCTCCATAGCAGTCGATGGCCTATTATTGTCCCAGTTTTTGTAGCACACGTGTGTCTTTGCCGGCACATTGTCTCGCTGCTCGTTCGCATAAAGAAGAGTACTTGTTCCTTACTCCCAGAAATAGGACTTGCCTGTTAGTTCACCGATGACAACCTAAAATTATATAAAATTAACATTATAATCGTGTCCCATTTTCTCTCATTTTGCATAGGTAATTATGCACCTTATGCTAGATTCAAGTCTATTCAATTTACAATCGATTATACATCCTTTGAATTAAAAAATGAAAACATAACACGTTGAGAACGAAAACTAAGAAACGAAAAATTATTGAGAAAAAAAAAACAGGTACTTCTGGTAAGTCAAAAACAGGCTCGACGCATTATTAAAACTTTTACTGCTAAGTTTACTCTTTACCCGCACAACGTGTCGTTTGTGCAACACAGTTGAGAATAATACTGCATGTAATTTTGGACTCAGTTCTCGGACAGAAACAATTATGCATACGTGCAACAAAATGTTTACACCGTATCGTTAAGGTGGCAGGAATGCCCGTTTAATACAAGTTGACATTATTCCATTGTTTCTACTTTTCTGTATGCTTATAGAAATATGAAATAATTTTTTAACATCATACGAAAACTAAGAGTAAGAATAAAATATTAAATTTTAAAATCTGTATTGCTTTTTGTAAGTTGCTTATACACTATAACTGCAGCGACATATACAAGATCTACGGGGAAAATGTCCTCACTAGATATGAAGTCAACCCACTTTAGGAGGCCTCTGCAGTCGAGTGACTAGACCGCTTACCTCCCACAAAGGCGGTCTGGGTTCTATTCTCGGCGGGGTCACCTCAGTTTTCGCACGTGGGAATCCTACCTGGAGGATGCCGCATGAAGGCGGGTTTTCTCGGGGATCTCCATACCTACCCCATTCAACCTCATCGGGCATGAAGAAAACAGTCGCGACACACAAAAGACACAAACCAGTACTATTCGTCAATGTTTGCATTTTCATACAACTTATAAAAGAAAAAAGGGGGAGGGGGAGGGGGGTTACGTATAGTAATAACATTTTTTATTACCAACCTTTTAAACGGAATGGACGAAGTGTTAAGTCATGTATTCACAGAAGGAGTTGATCATTAGTCCCTCTACGTAAGACTGATCGGGCTAACTTACTTCGCAGGACGCCAGAGTGGAAATTCCCGGAGTAGGAAGTCAGTTGTGCAGAGCGCCAATTACAAATGAGCTGCTCACTCTCACTATACACCCGCATGTCGCATATTATGGCGCACCATGAGTGAACTGAGGCGCCCACTCTTCCTGGACTTTGTGCACACTCTCTCTAGCGAGAAAAGGCGCAGAAAAGTTTTGCTGACTTTTTTTAAATCATGGATGTAATTATAAATTGACGATCACAGTTATTAAAATATTTCATATGAAATATAGTGAGGATTTCCTTGGAAGATTATATACATTTGCCAGTTTGGTAGTTCAGTGTTATACATATATGCATGAGTTTACAGGACCCATTATTTTATATTATTTAATTTAAAAATAATTTAATTAAAAAAACTTAAATATTACATATTTACATTAAAAGTATATATGGCTTATTATGATACAATCCATTTCAAATGTGGGACATATTTAAATAGTGTTGGATACCAACGTAACTTAAATAATGAATTTGAGATAATTTTTTCAAACATCGATACATATGTTGCAGGTAAGCGAGAGAGTGTATACGTACATTGTCAAGCACTCTCCCCTTCGCACATTCTCTCTTGAGTTGGCAATCAGAGAGAATATCTATGAGTTGGCGAGAAAGAACTTTTTAGCGCGTGGATTAATATTGCCCCCCCCCCCCCCATTTTTTTCGTTTTAGCCTTTAATGACTAACCAAATTAGTAATTTCGATAGGCCGCCATTATATTGAATCTATTTAGTTGTAATCTAAATTAAAGAATGTGTATAAATAATTTCGTCCGATAGTTTTATATTATGGAATAGTTTGACAATTATGTGGTAAAGGACACATGTAAAACATAATTATGCCGCTGCCGATTTCCAAAAAGCGCTATTCCTAATGTTCGTCAAGTTCTCAACTGTAACTGCAATTAAGCATGTCAGTAAAGCGGTTTTAACCTACTGATTGGTGTGTACTTTGCGCCTCAGAGAACTTTTCGTGTTTGGAAAATCAGTACAGTATTTTATGCGAGATATTACAAACTGCCTCTACTTACGGTAGTCAACTAACACAACCCTCACCTGAAGAATATCTCTTGGTGTTCAAATGTGTGGGTTTTATAAAGCGAACGAAATATCAGACACAAAGGAAATAAATTTCATAAACGTGTGGATGATTTTTTGCCGAACTTTTAGTATTTGCCGTTGCAACTGAGGAATCTTTCATAATCCTACCATTCGCCTATTGTTCATTAAGCTTCACCAATATTACTGGAAATAATGACGAGATAAAATTCAAGATTTTCATATAACTTGTGCTAGCAATGCGGGGTCCGAGCGGGAGGGAGGGATGGCGATGGCTTTCTTGGAATTACTCAAGCCCATCAACGTTCCGCCTGTCAAAATGATTTTCGCTCCTTTGACAGGGAGTTCCAGGTAAACGAAGATCTGCCAGCGGTGTGGCTAGAGAACATATTCTGATCTAAGATTGTTTCAAATAAAAAAGAATCACCACTACACATCACTAGTCAATTCTGCAGGATATTAGCAAGGGCGCCCATTCGAAAGAGCTATAATACCAACCATCTATAAGTTTTTCCTTGTGGTTAGACCACTAGCCATCTACGAGAGTGATCCGGGTTCGATTCCCGGTGTGGTTACCGCAGATTTTGGCGTTTAGCAAACGTTGCAAATGTTCGCCTCGCCGGCGGGTTTTCTCGTTGTATTCCGTCGTTGCTACATTTTCACCTTGTTTACACATTATCATCGCTCAAGAGCTCGGCTGTTAGGCACAGCGACTTCTCTTAATTATTTTTATTTTCAAAGAAATACCGGGGGGGGGGGGGGGGAGGGGGCCTTGTCCGCTGATCCGCCTGTTCCACTGGATCTGTCTCGGAGCCACGAATCTGATTGAACTGCTCTGAGTATTTTAAGGCTCTCGCATCTAGAAGCTTCAAATCCACCAAACTGATTTGAGGTCTCAATCATGACATTTGTCCATATTTTGGAAAATTTTGGAAGTTTTTGGAACTGCCCAAACTTTGAAAATTTTTTGTGACACTTTTAAAAATAAGCATTATAATTTTTATTCTTTAAAATTCTTAAGGTTAAGGTCACCAGGGTCAAGGTTAAGGTCACTGACATCCAACATAATTGACAAGATGGACGCTGGCCAACTGGAGTGACAGAGCATGAAAATGAATAGAGAGGAGTTGAGAGGGAGGGCATATGACGGTATGAACGAAAGCTAGTGCCGAGGGGGAGAGGTGGTGTGGATTGGTGAGTGGGTTGAGTTGGGAGCGGAGGGGAACCGACTGTTTAACCAATGAGAAACATTGGGGGGTGTCAGTCGTCTGCTGGACGTGCTGCTGGTGGTGGACCAACAAAAATGTAAGTTTTTAAAATAAATTTTAAAAACTTTTTTGTATAAAATTTTTATATATATTGTCTGAAATTCCTAAAATTTGTTTAAATGTTATCGAGTCAAGATCAAAGGTCAAGCGTCAAGGTCGGATATAAAGGTCGAGGTCACTAACCTCCAACATGGCGGAAAAGATGGCCGTCGGCGGACCGGAATGGCAGAGCATGAACAGCTTTATCGTTTCACCACCATACACGTTTGCGCCAAAAAATACTTGTCCATTCTGCTGGCGTAAGTTATAAATTACCTACGCAATGCACTTTGTACAGGTTGTACATACTTACGAGTCTCGCCTCTTTTTTTAGCCTTCAGTCTACTTCATGACTGAAACATCTCTGGCCTCTAACCCTTGCCGCTTTAAATAGTCGTCTTCTAACGTTCAGTTTTTCTATCCATTGTTTTCGCGGTTTCTTATATGATCAATAACTAATAATAACCGAGGAATATCTTAAACATAATGCCAACAGACCCTTAAATTTACACACACCATTCGGTATATGTTCACTATGTAGATTTGATATCGTAGGTAAATTGTGGTTGCCAACTGATTTTTACCAAACTGGCCACAGTCCACGACTGACGCCCGTTTGCAAAGGAACATAATTTGTATGCTTGTAGTTTACACATGAATGTTAACGGATTGGAGCGCTTTTGTTGTAAAATCGTGGGACGACCTCTGCAATACCAGTTCTAACTCGTAACCCGTTCCGCCAAGAACGTGGACCGAGGTCGTTTTGGGAAAGGAAGGACTCAACATAGAATGTGGGGGGGGGGGGGGGAATTGTGGTTGTTCGTCTTTACGTAAGAGCACTCGGTCATTATCTGGTGAAGATACAATTTATTCGAAAGCATGTTAGGACTTCAAACTTCACGGGTTATTTTGAACTTTTCTGAAACCTTGCTAAATTGATACTGTCAGGGGGTATTTCTCGACCTCATGTACAACTAAGCTTGACAAGTCTGGGAAATTACACCAAAGCGACAACGCACCGCATTCGAGCGCACTCAGTGTAATCATATTAGAACTATTTCTTACTAGGCGTTACCAACACACGTGATTTACCACTGTTTTAATTATTAATAAAATATTACAATTTATATATAAAATGCGAATAAAACTTCAATTTAACCAAAAATAAGATATTTTAATGTCGCCACAATTATAAATGAAGCGCTTATGATGCATGCAATAGTTAGGAAACAACCAAACACGTCATACGTGGTGGCATTTTGCTAATGGTTTGATGAAAGAAAGTGCGAAGAAATCGTGAATACTCTATACACAGGCTTTTCCTAGCAACACGTCTTGGATTTGGCGACTGAAGTTATATAAGCTGAAAATACTGAAGAAATATGCAATCACAAACATTTATGACTTTCATTTTCGTCTGCTGTTCTTGGATTAGCTTCCTAATTATTTTTTGCGGGTTTTTCTTCAAATTTCTTTAGCAGCGGGGGCCACGGTGGCTAAGTGGTTAGACTTCTTTTTTTTTTTTTTTTTTTTTTTTCGTGGCCAGCCAAAGGACTGTTAGGCAACTTTCGTATCACCCCCGTAATTGTGTTATTTCTGGGTAATAAAGGGATATAGGATGCTTCCTTTTTAATTAATTATTTCTTCTATTGGATACTTTATTTTCCAATTACAGCCTTTATGGACCATTTTAACATAATACTGCAAATTATCTACACCCAGTTGCCTGGAAGGTGAGAGTGGTTAGACTGCTCGCCTCCCACCAATACGAACCGCGTTCAATCCCCTGGCCAGTTCACTCCAGATTTTCGGAAGTGGGAACCGTGCCGGACGATGCCACTGGTCGATGGGTTTTCTCGGGGATCTTCCGTTTCCCCCGCCCTTTCATTCCGGCGCTGCTCCATACTCACCTCAAACACCCTCATCGGCTCTCAAGACCTCGCTGGTAAGAGCCGCCCAGATCTCTTCACTCACTTTCTGGCTGTGAAAGCTGTTGTGCGTGAACCGCGGACTAAATGAACAATACCAGTGCTATCCAAGAAGCAGCGTGAACGAGTTTGGCGATGGAAACATAAAAGAGCTATGCTCGCCACAAGACTGCCCTCTCAAGAGAAGGTTAATATTTACTAGCGGGATGCGCGTCTCTGGGTAGCGACGATGAACCGCAAAGGGAACGAAAAACAAAACTAAGGGGCGTCTTCTTAATTGTAATAGGTGTTTAGGGCTGCTTCTGGGGGTGTGACTTTTCCCTTCGTCATAAATATAAATATTCAGCGGCGCAAATTTAAACGCCGTCCGCTTTCTCCCGTGAGCCTAACGTTCTTTCTTGTGGGAACGAGAAAGAGAGAAAGAGGAAGAAGAAGAAGAGGAAGAGTAAAATGGGGCATTAATAATGACATAGATGACAAGGAAAGGGGAATATTTCGCAGGCAATCTGCGGTAATGAAGCGAGCTAAAGAAAAAATATATTTTCTCCCCTCCTTCAGAACGAAAAAAAAAAATATTTATTTGAATATCGTCACTGCTGCAGGAGGAATTCCAGTGGTATATATATATATGTATTGCAGGGTTTGGTGGAAGGGATGGCGAGGAGGGGAGGGGGGAGGTTAAAATTCTCCAGTTTCGGCTGCAAGCAGCGAACAAACTCGCAGCTTAGTTCCGTGCTAAATGTTTGTCAAGCTTTTTTATGCAGCATATGTACGGTGGCGAATAATTTTCTTTGGGGTACACCCACCCAACTTTATTACGTACGTAACCTTAAGTCCAAATGCTCAACACTTTATACGCTTTTTTTTTTAACGACGTTGTACTTTTTTCTATCGTTCTTTTTACTGAACTGTTAAAACATCAGAAGTTAAGATACATAAATATTGCATTCTTAGTATTTTATTATTCAATTTGCGACATTTCATTAAATACACGCGATTTAAAAAGTTTTACTTTTATGGATGAGCAATTAATTTTTTAACTGAATAATTGCAACAGCATATCCATTAATAATTAATTTTCTTATTAACATTAAATTTAATCACAATGCCGACATTTATATTGAAACTTCATGTCTGACTCCTTAAGTATAACTTTTAATATATTTTACTCCCCAATCACGTTATAATATATATTACAAAATGAAAATTAATAGGTGATTCAACACCATTGATCATTCTTGAATGAAAAGGATTGTTATTATTTTGAAAGTATTATTAAAAAAACAGCATTTATCTAGGCATAACTCACGTGTATTAGAGTTTAGATCAATAAATAAAATTTGAACCATTTGCATCTAATTATAACTGAGTGAGTATGTCAAAGAATATTTACGAACACATTTAGTCGCCATATAACTTCTCACTTAAAACACACAAACTATTCAGTGCCATCTAGGAAGCAATTGTCACAAATTTATTACGTCTTTAACAAACAGTGACTTGACAAAAAAATCCACCTTCTTCTTCAGTACAGAAAGAGTGAGCCCCAAAAATGACAATTTCTGATGTACTGAGCGAAAACTAATTTAACGATCCTTTTAACAATAACTGTTAGCCATACTACCTGATATTACTTTAATGAGCAAAAGTTTGACTGTAAATATTTCTTTGAAATTGCAGCGAAGTTCAGGAAATCCCATAATTATTTCACAGGTGTTCAGTATATCGACGTTTGTAATTCGCTGTCAATAGTTGCTTCTATATAGAACCTGTAAACCAGTGAAACGTTTGCGACTGTAGAAGTCACAAACAGCTCGGATTTTTTCCCGTTCCCCGTTTCAGTGCGGTAGGGAAATTTCACACACAACATTTTATCGAGAGCAGAATTTGCATCTTATGAAAATGCATTGTTTGAAGTGTTGATTTATTGCCGCTTTTTTTTCTTCTATGATACTCGCTAAAATTCTTATCAATCTACAAATTTGTTATTTCTAATGTGTTGACAATTTGATGACTGGTCCTGATTGTTTCTAGAAATTTTGCTGTGTGAAAATTTCCCTGTCGTTGGGAACGAATGAATCTTTCTTATCTGTCATCAGCAGGTACTACGAGAATCACAATGGCAGTGAGTATCTGTCAAGGTAACATTGTGTTATAAATCACCACACTGCCGGACAATTAAACAGAATGACTTGAAGAACCATGCCGATTATGGTCCAGTGTATAACACCTTGGTAGGTGCACTGATATAGGCTGTTCACGGTCAAATGTGCACTTCTGAAAGTCCTGCTTAAGATTTACTTGTATACACATTGTGTATTCTTCCGCCATATGGAAAGTTAACATTGTCACGAGCCTCATCACTTTATTCACGCGCGGGTAAAATGAAAACGTGCAATTATTAAGAAAGTAAATACTTTACCTATCTGCTTATTTTTACACTTCGATACATTAAAAAAATAACAGAAAGCGAAAGAAATAATTTTAAGTTATCGCAAATGGTAACGTAACACTTTTTATGCGACGTTAACATGTAGAACTACTTTAAATTCATCGTTACCAACTTCATTGGGCGAATGTCCCGTAGTGCGCCCATTAAAATATACGCATGCACGCAAGAGCAGTGACGCATTTCTAAGGTGCTCACTTGATCGTGAACAGCCTTTACCAGCAGCAGTGGACATATTAACCTGTACACGAGGATCTGTGCGACCTCGCAGCACAGCCGTAAGGGGCAGCGGTGGCCGACAGCACGCCCACCTCAGCGCAGATCATAGCAACTGTGGCGCCAGAAGTGTCGACACGAACAGCTGGGGAGTGGAAGCTGGCAGTGAGACTATGAACACGCTAGTCTCCCGCACATGCTGTAGCTTCAACGCGCTCAACTCGACTGGTGGCGTCGGAGGATCGCCTGGAGGATGGTGCGGTGCGGCGAAGAGATCAGCGACGGAAGCACATTCCTCCTGCACGCGAGTGAGTGAAGAGATCTGACTGCTCTTTGCATCAAGGGCTTGATATCCAACGAGGTTGAAGCGAGGTGTGGGGGCTGCGTCGGAATGCGCGGACGGCGCGGGGAGGGGAAACGGGAAATCTCGGAGAAAACCCCGCCGGCCAGCGGCATCGTCCGGCACGATTCGAAGATCCGAGGGCGACCCGAAGATCGTCGGTCTTGTGTCCGAGTGGGAGAACGCGAGAGACAAAGGACGAGTGCAACTCTTCTGGAGCTATGTAAACAGGTCGTGCAGGAACGTATAAAGGTTGTTCACGATAAAGTGAGCACTTTAGAAATGAACCTTCGAAGAAAGTCACTGCTACTCTGCATGTATATATTTTAATGGGCACGCGGAGTGACATTCGCCCAGCAAAGTTGGTAACGATGGATGGAAAGTAGTTCCATATCCTATCGTAGAATAAAAAGTGTTTATGATGACTTAAAATTATTTATTTCACTTTCTGTTTTTATTTATTTTTTTAACTTAACGAAGTGTAAAAATTTGTAAATCTGTAAATTACCTATTTACTTTCTTAATCATTTCAGTGTTTCATTTGACCGACGCATGGATAAATTGCTGAGGCTCACGGCAATGTTAATTTTGCATAAGTCGGGGGGAATACGCAACGTGTACACAAGCAGATCTTAAGCATGGCTTTCAAAAATGCTCATCTTACCGCGAACAGCCTATACCAAGACAAGTATTCGCCACCTGTGTGCTCGACTGCACGGCGGAATCAGTGCTCGCATTACAGTCCGTTGGAGGCTACACCGCATAACCAGTCTGGCTGTTCCAACTTGGGTCCTTGCTTGGTACCTTGGGATCTGGTAGTGCTGTTCACCTGAAAATGTGATCATTTCACGAACTCCATATGTACTGTTCAAATAATAAATCTTGATAGAATGGGAAACCTCTCAAAGGGCATTCTAATTTTTTTTCCCAGCAGAGTGTATTTATGCCTTGTGCCACACTGTCCTGTGGAAAACAATATGTGAAAAAATGAGGGATGCTGTTTTGTGTGCCCAGTCCTCTTCAAGGGAGCATGTTGAACGCAGCCTTTACCGCGCTCGAGGAGCTACTGGCAGCAAGTGGCGACACTCAGGCACTCAAGCCGCGAGGTCACTGTGGCATGTTCGAGGTTTCTTCACGCTTCTGTAATCAAACCTTTGAGAAATCACGCCATGTATGACGTGTTTAGTTACTTCCTAAATATGCCTGCATGTATCTCAAACGTTTCATACGCCTGTTATTTGTTAAATTGAAGTTTTATCTGTGTTTTATTTATAAATTATAATAACTAATTCATAAAAACATTGAGGAAATACATGAGCCTAGTAATAATATTACAACCGAGTGCGCATGAATTCGGTGCACTCGCCTTTGGTATAATTATCTTGACTTGGCTAAGCTTTGTTTGTATTAGGCGGAGGAAGTGAAGTAATCGTGAATGTATTGTACCAGGTTATTGCAGATAAGCGCAGCTCGCCGGGGCTGCATGTCCCGAGGGTGTAGTGAGACAGAGGCGAAGGTTGGTCTGTGGTCCCGGGGAGGCAGAGGGACTGGCTCTTTATGGAAGCTATATAGGTTCTGCTACTGCCGTTTTCATCCGGGATCCCGCCATTATCCTTCAGGTATCACCCTCTCGCCATCCTACAGAGACATTGTAGATACAGCTGTGGTTGTAAAGCGGTTAAATCGAACACCTGTCGCGTTTTACTCCTGAAGTGAAGTAAAGAGATTTGGGCGGCACCCGAGAGGTCTTGCGAGCCGATGAGGGTGACTGAAGTGAGTACGGAGCGGCGCCGAAACGAAGGGGCGCGGGAAACGTGAGACCCGGAGAAAACCCGCCAACCAACGGCATCGTCCGGCACGACTCCCACTTGCGAAAATCCGTTGACGCGGCCGGGGATTGAACCCGGTTCGCCTTGTTGGGAGGTTGAGCGTGCTAACCGCTCAACCACCGTGACCCCACTTCGAACAACGTTCTATGGCCAGTGGCAACTTAACATCAAGCTTTATAGTCCATTAATGTATCATTACAACTTTCCTGAAGCGCTGCTGAAGTTCCACTTGCAGGCTGATCCCCCGCATCATGCAAACAAGGATTAACCGAGTCTAGAAAATTACACCAAAGGTACAGCTCCGCGCATTCGTGCGTTCTCAGTTTAATAGTATTTAGCATGGGAACTACTTTTTTCACTAGGTATTACCAACACAGCTATTGTTTCATTCGTAGACATTATAATACAAATACTATAATTCATCAATAATATTTGATTATAGTACATTTACAGTTTCTTCGACCTTTTTGGATTAAACCTTTGAAAAATCCCCCCACGAATAATGTGTTTAGTTATTTCCTATATCCGCCATCAATCACAAGCGTTTTTATACTTGTGTTAGTAAAAGTTAGTTCCCCCCCCCCCGTAAAATTGAAATGTTATTTATATATGATCTATCAATTATAATGCTTCATTTATACATAATTAAAATAAAAAAATCAGGGAGTAAATAGGTATGTTGGTAGCGCCTAATGACAAATAGCCCTTACACAAAATACTGTTACACTGAGTGCACACGAATGTGGTGCCTTGTCCCTTGTCCCTCTGGTGTATTTCTCTAGGCTTAGTTAAGATTACTTTACACGAGGCGGAGGAATATACTGGAAGTAGAACTTAAGCAGTGCTTCAGAAAAAGGCCGAAGTAACCGTGAATGGATTATAATAGTTAAATTCAACCAAAAATATTTGATACTTTTATGTTAGTACGGGAATAAAACGCTTATCGACTTGGTTCATTTAGGAAACAACAAAACACATATTTTCGGGCAGTGTGATTTCTGAAGGCATGATTAAAAAAAGTGAGACTACACAGCGAATGGAGTATAAACAGAATGTAAATAATGAGATGACGTCACAAGGTTCGGGGGCAGTTTCACAGGAACAGTGTGTTGTTCTGCTTCTAACTAAGGACACTCGAGTATTCTAAGTGCACACTTGCAGTAGTATTCCTTTGGTTATTGACAACATGTCTTTGAGAGAAGACATGTGCGATATAATTCCACTGGGCCACAGTCAGAATAAGTCTACTGCAGCAGTGCACTTCTGTAACTTGCGAACAGACATGTGCGATATAATTCCACTGGGCCACAGTCAGAATAAGTCTACTTCAGCAGTGCACTTCTGTAACTTGCGAACAGACATGCCAGACGTGTAGGAATCGAAACCATCTAATCGCGAAAGAGGATGAGGTACAGTTTTTTTGAAATTGAAATATAACCGGGCGAGAACTCTTCCCGGGAATAGCGTGTCCCTATTTATCACACTTACGCGCTATTGCATTTTCCAGAACTGAAACCACAGCCTCGTTGAACAGGACAAATAAACATTTGGAATCCCAGGAAAGGAGGTATTTAACCGGCGTGGCGGAGTTGAATATTGCCTGGCAGCGATGGGTACACGCAGCTGTTAATACTCGCGTGTCCAACTGGTTGCATATCACAAAGCGCTTCAACCATAGAGTGGTCCTCTTTCCCGGTAATGCACAACTGTACACACGCGTATAGGCTGTTCACGGTAAAGTGAGCACTTCTGAAAGCCCTCTCGTTTGAAATACATTTTTATTTAGACGTTATCTAGACGTTAACTTCCGAGTGCGGTGGAATCTTAACACTGTGTTTATTACTTACATTGCAATATCTATTTAAGACGATAGTTATGGCTGAAATAAAAAAAATAACTAGGGCCTCAAAAGTGGTCACTTTACCGTGAACAGCCTATAACTAATAGCACCATTTTTCATTGCCGGTGTTGCTCCTTTAACTTCGATCTCTTTTTTTTATACAGCGCGAACACTACATAAAAGTTAATTCAGATTTGTGCTACTTTCTGCCCACAAATGCTCTGGTTGTAGTAGTTTGTGTGTGTGCGCGTGCTTATATAATATTACTCTATATATAGTCCGTTGGTACATTCGACGCGACTTGCAGGATTGTAAACCAACAGTGAACATGAGAAATAGGGTGGCTTGTGGACGAGTGTAACAAAGTACTTGGTGGAACCAGCTCTGGCCTCTCCATTCTCTCCTCTAGGTGGCCGATACCTATTAAGAGGTCATATTTAGAGCGCTGCTTTATAACCGTTACATTTAACCCCCGCAAAGCAAAAGCTAAATCGGCTCGTTGATCTTCAGGTCCCACCGGGAACTTTGCAATTTTGAAACCATCATGCTGTCCGAAAGAGTAAAAATAACATTATACTTAACTACTCACTCTCACAGGACTAACTACGACGTTAGCGCATATCCTTCTCGTTAAAATTTAAGCATGACGGTACACCATTAACTGCTTTTGCGGCCCAATGCGCTCGACTGTGTACGGACAGTTTCAGGGAACGCCCGGTAACCAGAAATATTCCCCACCTCCTCGCCACCAGGCGCAGAGGGCATTGTCAAACCACACTGCTTACGTTCGGCTACGTTTCTCTTTCACACACACACACACACAAACTCTCTCTCTCTTATTCAGTCCATTCTCCTGTGACCTGTTGAGGTCCTGTTCATTGTTCTGTAGTTCATTCCAAGTTCTTATACCGGTGCCATCTGCCAAGGTCGTCTTCGGTTGTCCTGGGCAAGACAGAGTCTTGTCCAGAGTGGTTTGTAGCATTCGGGGAATCTAAACGGTTGTTTGACGGCGAGGGGGGGGGGGCTGTGCACCCCTTTTAGATCCCACTTCCCCAGCAGGATCTCCTCAATCAAGGGGAAACTGTCTTGTCTTAATCTGGCTGGCTCGTTCTTGTTGTAGGATACCAACCGGAAAGAAGGGCTAATACCGGACCACAGAGTACCCCGTGAAGGACTTACTGTGGTCGAAGTTACGCCCTCCTGTACGTAAGGATGGCATCCTCGAAGATATCGGACTCGTTGAATATCGGACTCTCTGAGCAAGCTCAGAAGTGCGTCCTTCTCCGTTAGCAGGCCTGCCTGGGCGATGACGAGACTATCAACTACCTCTATTCGGGGGGAGAGGATCTTACTTCCCCCCCCCCTACAATTTGCCTGACTACCATGGCCAGGGCTGCTATCAACGTGTTCGGCTCTTATAATCTAGACAGGTAAGTGCCTCGTACAATCTCATTATGCAACCACAGTGGGTATTTCGGGTACGCCCTTACAAGCCAGGCCTGCGCGACGGCATCCATCTTGATTTTCTCATCCGGCCAGCTGATGGTCACTGATCTCTCAATGGAAAGGGCTGCTTCATTCCTTCGAACTAATTGTCTATGGAGGAAGACCTAACTGTAAATATAGGTTTCCCTCGGTTGTTCAGTTCGGACCTCCTCCATAGGTACCCCCGTTTCCCATACCTTACTGGCACGGTTTATGGAGGAGACTGTTCTTCGTCTGTTATCCCACATGAGCTTATTCTTGCTACAGGATAATCGGGCAAAGCCCTCCCGAATAAACAACACTGGGTTCCAGGCACATGACAACCCGTAGTAGATAGTAAATGCAAGACCTGGCCCACCCGATTGTTTCCGGCAATTTCCTCCAAAATACAAGAAAAAAGTAACATTAACTATTTCCCGTTATTTGTAACGAAAATACAAAAAAACTAAAAACTCAAAAACTAAAATTAAATGAAAAGACTATCAAAATCAAGCTAATTTAAGCTAAAATCAAGCAGATGTCTCTTTTTCAAGCTACTTTTTCATGTTTCTTGAAACGACAATTTTCAATTTTAAAAAAAGAGCAATTTTCATCGAAAATCAAGCGATTTTAAGCCCAAAATCAAGCAAATTTTCCAATATTTCTCAAAATGGACATGCAAAAGTTTTCATACTATAAAAACAAACAATTTTCATCGAATATAAAGCAATTTTATTACAAATTCAAGCAAATTTACCATTTTTTCCAAAAATTGGCGTTCAGATTTTTCATTCTCAAAATAAAGCAGATTTAAGTTGAAAACAAGCAAATTTAACCTAAAAATCAGATGAAATATTACAAAAGGAAAATTGATAGAATTTATAAATTTCATTCAACAGAAGTAAAACACCAATAAGACATTTTCATGTCTAAAAATAAAAAACCATAACCATTACTGATTACAGAATCCCACCCATCACAACAATCCAAAACATAAACATCTTCTATAAAATTAGAAAATTAATCTGATCTTGAATAATTTTTATTGATATTTAAAACAAATTTGAAATTAACAATGTTCAATTCTATGTCAATGGAAGTTGCTATTTTATAATTTCAGATCCAATAGCCCAATATTCTAAAAGTTCTCTAATTTGATACATTTGTAATATTTAAAATTTATATATGTTTTGTAAAAATTGATAGTATGAGAAAATTTTAATTAGAATTATGAAAACGATTTTTCATTTAATCAAATAATTCATCTATATTTATAAAAATCCGTAAAACTTTTAAAGGTAACCACTCGACTATAAGTATAAAATATCGTATTAAAATATCGAAACATTATGTTGATTCTTCCATTTATTAATTTAAAGAAATTACATATCTTCAGTGATTCTTTCTTTTAAATAATCATAAGTAAGATTTATTTTACTAATTAGAACAAAATTAAAAACTGTACCTGCTTCAACTTCTTTATTAAAATCAACACTAATTTTTATATTTGTTTTTTTCTTTAGCTACAGTAGTTTTTCTATATAAACAATCTATAACATACCATGGTCTTCTCCCCTAAAATGAATAGTAACTGATATCACCATCAAAGTTTACAGTTGGCTTATAGTAAATGTCATTATTTCTATAATATGTATCTAGTATGGTTATTTTTTTAATTTCTAAAATCATTATAAGCCAGAACTTGTTTAAGACAAACACATTTTCAATGTCTAGATTCCAATTTTCTTTATGAAACATTTTATTTCTACCGTTTTTGACATAAATATTTCTCACATTACAATGATCAAACATAGTAGTATGTTTATGCTGTTCAGCACGATTTCTTCTATTAAGGTGAAAACCTGCAATTACAAAATCAGGCATATAAAATTTTAAATTATTAAACTGAGATTTTATATAAAAGTTAAAAACAGTTGTTCTAGCAGGGACTTCTTTTTCTAAAAATTACCAATAATCATAACGAATAGGGATTTTTGGATCTTTGAATATTTTTTCGTTAATTGCAATAGCGGCGTAAGATTCATATTCAACAATAGGCCACATCATTTCTAATTTTTAAATATCAATTTTGCCAGTATCAGGACCATGTTTCGTAACTTTACCAGCGTTATCTAAAGTTTCATAAAGTAATAAACAGTTTTTATCAGATGAATTACAAAAAACAAAAAAAATAATAACCACCTTTCCAATAAACCTCATTGTTATCACGAATAAAACCAGACATATATCACAGCGGATACAATAATTCATTTGTTTTATCACTAGAAACAATTTTGACCCTTTTGTTATTTTTTTCACTAGGAACAGATTTATCTCGATATAGATTATCAACACCAGACAATTCTAAATAATTTTGTTTACTTGGTGATCTTAACAAAGCATTCATCATTGTTGATGTTATTTACCTGGATTATTAACAGCTTCAATAATATTTCCATGTTTTGAAATTTCTACTTAAAAAAAAAAAAAAAAAAAAAAGTTTAATTTTTAAATTTTCTGTGCTTTTCCCTAAAGTAATAAACTTTTCTTCGTTATTCGTAATTAAATATATATTTTTATAATCATATCCTCAATCTTTAATAAGTAAATGAGCATCATACCCGGCTAAATTATGAAAATAAATTGGAACACAATTGGGTAATTTTAATTGTGGATTACAATAATTACATAGAGGATTAATGGATTTTGCACTTATGTGATCATGAAGACGTCCTCGGTATATTCACATTCGCATACAGTACATTTTTTTTGATTCACTATATAATGTTATTTTCTTCTTTTGTTAGTGGATGCATTGGTTCAATTTGTGAATATAGTTCCCCTATTTCTTCTACTTCCCTTATTATTATAAACATCTTAAGCGCATTTGGAACTCGGTATACAACTGGAGGCTTATAATCGCCATAACTAGATATAATATAATAGCAAAAACCAGACGCTTCATGTAATTGATATTTCATAATATCTGATTCGTCATTCAACTTTAAATAAATGGTATTTATTTGATAATTAGCAAGATTATATCTTTCTTTAAGTATGTCCTTATAAATGCCATTATCAATATCATCTTCGGCTATAATTGGATATTTCTTGATAAGGTTAAATTTTCTTAATTCTCTTTGGTTTGGTTTTGAAGTTGAAATTTTCTCTAGATCTGATTCAAAATTTGCATATATTGTGAAAGGAACCTTCATTGCATATTTATAATTTTTTTTTAAAGATATTTGCTTTCCTTGCGAAGGTAAAGAGATTCTTACTGATTCATTTTTAGAGCAATATTCTGTATGTCTATTTAATATTTCTTGAGAATAAAAGAATTGAAGACACATATCACACATATAAGTTTAACTTTTATGATATTTTTTTTGTGCTGAAAGCAGTTTCGATAAATCTTTTATCCAACAATAATGCGAATTTTTATTATCTTTGAAATAAAGTAAATTTATATGTTTTTTCCTTTTTACTTTTTGTAAGGTTTAATGGATATGCTTTAGACTAATCTTCAATAGAGTATACATTTATCGATGTATCAATTTAATTTTCCATTTTTGGTATATCATCAATTTTAATAGGATATTCATATTTATCTGTTGCTTTACCTATATCAAGCCCCACGTTTTTATATTTAGATACTCTTTGTGGATCTTTTTCTACTGGAAACAATGCAGATTTTATTGCCCAAAGAAAACATTAATGCCTGCTTTTTTATTTTTTTATTGCTTCTGGTAGTTCAATATATGATGTTCCATTTAATGGATTATTCTTATTTATAACTAATCGTATTACAATTACTATATCTAAAGTCCATCCTGAACATCTTCTTTGAAATTCAGATAATTGTGTAAGTAATTCCTGTTTTATAATTTCATAAATGTTTATAATTTCTCTTTCGTTTAGTATTCTATGATTAAATTACTGAAAAGCGAATAATTCTTCTTAATTATTTTCCTGCTTGCGACAATTGGTATATAATTTAATGCTAGTTTTCAGCCCTCTAAATATTCTATGATGATCATGTATTATCTCAATAAACTTATTTTTAAATGAATTAAAAAATGATCTGGCTTTACTAAATTAAAGTTATTTTCAATGTTATGTGTTGATATCATACCTTGAAAGGCTTTATTAACCATATCATTTTATTGTTTTCTCTATTTCTTCTGTTAACAAATAAATTATTATAGAATGGAAAAATTTTGTTAACTTCTTTTTTATCTTTGGGATATAATTCATTGATATTAGCATCAGCCAAAGGTAAATTTTTAAAATTATTCTTTGTTTTCCATTCAGATATCCTCTTACTTTTATTTCTAGGCTTAACAAATAAATTATTAGAGAATGGATATGTTTTTAAAAAAAATTAATTTCTATTTTTTGAATACAGTTCGATATTGACGTATGAAAATGGTAAATTGGCAAGTCTCTTTTTCTTTTCTCGTTTATAATAAATTGTATAACAGCTGTAATTAAATCGTCTTTTCTTAGAGTAAACCATAGTGTAATTAAATCATCTTTCCTCAGAGTATGCCAATATCCATTTTTTTTAAATTATCTCCCTATAATTCGTATCTCCCCAACTGTCTTCTCACCCAACTCAAATGCAGGATTGTTCGCTGACATTTTTGATTGTTTATTTATAAAGAAAAAATTATAAATCATTGAAATTTTATATAGATATTGAAGAGCTATAAAAAGTAAATACATTGGAAAATTAAATCTATAAAATGTCTAAATTATTGATAATAAGTGAAATCGTTTTAACTGTGTAACATACATTTGGGTGTGTCTCTTTAAGTTCACTAAATGAGAGGATGCCTGCCTCTGCACTGTCGATGAACTGTGTTTCACTTCATGCATGCTTACCTACATTAGACGAAGCAGTCCGACAATTGTGGGAGATTGAGAAAGTTGCAGTGCCTGCAAGACCTACCTCAGATGACCTACGATGCAACTTGCCGAAGGAATGAAACAGGTTGGTACAGCGCGGCTCCACCCTTCAAGGATCCCCAGCCTCACTTCAGAGAAACAAGAGTGCAAGCCCTTCATCGGTTCCATAACCTTGAACATAAGCTAAATCGTGATCCTAGCCTGAAGGCTTCTTACGCATCGTTCATAATGGATTACTTAGCGCAGGATCACATGTCCCCAATACCTACCTCGCAGCTTAATATACCTGCATTTTATATACCAGACCATGGCGTCCTGAAGCCAGATAGGAATACCACAAAATTGCGTGTAGTATTTGACGCCTCAGCAAGAGATACTATCGGAGTGTCCCTAAACGACTCGTTGCTCACTGGTCCATGACTACAAGGGGATATCATGGACATTCTCCTCCGCTTCCGTAGTCATAATGTTGCCATCACAGCCGATATAAGGCAAGTGTATTGTCAGATCCAATTTCGCGAAGAGTCTCGGGATCACCAATGCATTTTGTGGAGACCTTCAGACCAAGATCCAGTAGGTGACTATCGACTCAATACTGTAACCTACGGTGTTTCATCCTCACCCTTTCTCGCCATTCGAACACTTCACCGACTGGCTACTGATGAGAGGGAGCATTTTCCTCATGCTGCTTCAGTGCTATTAACATATTTTTATGTAGATGACCTTGTGTCAGGTGCACCGACGACACAAGCAGCCTTGTCATTACAGAAGGACTTAATTGATCTTTTAAGGGTGGGCTCCCTGCAGACATGGTCCAAGGTAATGAGGCACTATCACTTGACAGTAATTGTGGTTTTCAGACAGTACAAATATTAGGCCTCAAGTGGGAGGCTAAAGTCGACACCTTCTCATTCAAAGTTCAGCTAACTTCTACCATCTTTACCAAACACAGTATATTATCAGACTTAGCCCGGATATTCGATCCTCTTGGGTGGTTGTCATCCATTGTTCTGCTGGCGAAATACTTCATACAATATCTGTGGATCCGCAATATTGACTGTGATATGACCCACCCCCCAGCAGACATATCATCCACTTGGAAATGCTTTCAGAAGGTGTTTCCAGGCGTGGCAAGCATTGCTATTCCTAGACTGGTATATGCAAACCTGCAGAATGTAGATCTTCAGATGCACGGGTTTAGCGACAGTTCGGAATGTGGATAGACAGCTGTTGTCTACCTGCGAATCACCTTACCAGATGGTCCAGTATCTGTTCATTTAATTATTGGCAAGTCGAAGGTGGCTCCCACCAAGCAAGTATCTCTACCTCATCTAGAACTATGTGGGGCTCTACTGCTGGCCCATACCATGTGTAAAATACAAGATAACCTCAGTTCCCATGGTCACATCTCCCGAAACTTTGCCTGGACTGATTCGATGACTGTTCTTTACAGGATCAATGGCTCTCCACAGGGCTGGAAAACATTTGTTGCTAATCGGGTCAGCCAAATCCAGGATCTTATTCCATCAAAACACTGGAATCATGTACTATCAGAAAACAACCCGGCTGACTGCGCTTCTCGAGGTATCTTTCCCAGTGAGCTGACTGCACATCCATTGTGGTGGACAGGCCCACCATGGCTGCGTGAGTCGCCAGAACACTGGCCTCAGCCTAACCCGGCAAGGAGTCAAACTGACGAAGCACTTGAAAAACAACCGGTTGTCACACTCCATGCTATTTGAAGTCCTGCTGACACTTCACTGTTGCACAGATTCTCATCTCTGAGTAAGATAAAACTTATCACTGCTTACTGTCTGCGATTTGTGAGAAGTTTGCATGTAAAGAAACCTATTGTTGGCCCTCCTTGCCCTGAGGAACTCAATGCTGCATTGATGGTATGGATTAAGATTGCACAATCCGAAGCCTTTGCCGCAGATGTAAGGGCACTGCAGGCAAGGCAGCCATACAGGGGCCCACTATCCAAGTTGTCCCCCTTTGTGGATCATTCTGGAATTGTTAGGGTGGCGGACGTTTGCATTTATCTGATCTGCCATATGACCAGAGGCATTCAATATTACTACCAAACCACCATCGTCTCACAGAGCTCTTGATCGACCCCCATAATGAACACATGTTGCACTGTGGGCCAACGATCCTGTAGTCATTTCTACAACAAGAATTTTGGATCATGGGTGCTCGCAACCTCATTCGACATAGACATAAGAATTGTGTGCCTTGCTTCAAGATACATCCTACTCCATTGGAGCCACCCTTGGGCTATCTCCCAGCTCATTGTGTTCTGCAGTCAAAGCCATTTCTCAAGGTGGGTGTCGATTATGCAGGACCCTTCAAGATTACACTATCACGGTTGAGGAAGGCACGAGTCCTTGATGCATATATGTGCTTATTTGTTTGTTTTGCCACCAAGGCAATTCATCTTGAACTTGCATCTGATCTCACCACTGAGGCATTTCTAGCGGCATTCCTTCGTTTTCTCTCTCGTCGTGGTTAATGTTCCGACATCTATAGTGACTGTGGTACCAACTTTGTTGGTGCCAAACGATACTTGGCGGAATTGAGGACGTTAATTGACAAGGGCACGCAGGATGTGTTGGCACAGGTGCTGACCGAACACCAAGTGACATGGCATTTTAACCCCCCTTCAGCCCCTCATTTTGGAGGATTGTGGGAGGCTGGAGTCAAGTCGACCAAAGTGTGTGGGTTTACAAACACTCACATATGAAGAACTGTACGCTGTTATGACACAAGTGCAGACAACTCTCAACTCTCGGCCTCTGTACGCTCTCTCCACCGGCCCCAACTCCCTGACGGCATTGACTCCAAGCCACTTTCTGGTTGTTGGGACCCCTCAGGTGTGCTGCCTAAGCCAAATTTATCTCACATCTCACTCAACAGACACTCGCATTGGCAACTTATACAGCAAATCCACCAATCCTTTTGGAGGCGGTGCAATCACGAATTCATCCATCATCTCCAGCAATGACCCAAGGACTGTGGTGTCCAAGAGAACCTCACTATTGGCACATTGGTGCTAGTCAAGGATGACAACTTACCCCCTCTTTGTTGGACACTAGGGCGAGTACTGAAGACTTTTCCAGGCCCAGACTCCATTGTTAGAGTGGCAGAGGCGAAGACTCGCCAGGGAGTCCTCAACCACCCTGTGGTCAAGTTGTGCATGCTAACATCTCAATAAATCATAAGATGTGCATTTTGGAGGGCGGGATGTTGAGACTGCAAATAATTGTATATAGCCTGTTTAAAGAGTTTTGAGGGCTTGTGTCCGAATAGTGACGAGGAGTATAGTGTTTACATGAGGCATTCAACATGTGTTGTTTTTGAACTTGGCGCCTACAGAGTACCACGACTTCAGTTCTCCTGGTGGCCACTAGGAGCGGCGAGGCATCAGTACAAGATGGCGGCAGGCGTGGCCGGATGCGTGGCGTTCGTTACAGTGTATCAAACCTTAAATGTGTAAGTTTCAAGTCGAAACAGGCAGACACAGTGTGTGATTTAGTATTTTTATGCTCTTTGAGAGATGAAACACAAACATATTTTCCACATTCACACAATACTTTCTCCCCTTTTAACACAAATTAATTTTTGGTGTTTTCAATGACACATTTTTTACAGTTGTTATATTTGTTTTATGGTAGTAAAATTTTTCTATGTTTAATACTTCGCCAAACGTTTTACATCGCTTAGATATGGTATTATTTTCCATTTCATTGATGAGCAGCGTTTCCATTTTTGTGTTTATTTAAAAGGAAAAATAATTTTAAAAAATATGATTTTAATTTTAATTTTAATTTTAACATTTCAAATCTAATTTTATTTTTAATTTACTTGAATTAATTTTATTATTATTTCAATTTTATAATTCTTATTAAAATAAATTATTTTATTATAAAAAGTTTTTTCGTTAAAAAAAAATGGAATCGATGCTCAACAAGTTGATATATTCAATTGAATTGACTAAACTACATGACCTAGAAGAAAAATAAAAAGTATGCTGCTACCGCATTTAAAATATACGAATCTAAATTTGGGGGAAAAAATTAATTGTGTTCTAGGAGGTAAATATAAAATTATTTTACCAGATCGTTATGTAAATATACTTGATAAAAATGCTTTAAATTTAATAAAAATATAAACGAGTTCTTATAACTTCTAAAGGTTAAAAAGAAACGAAAGATGGAAAAACTATGCATGATTTAGAATTCTCTTAGAAATGCTAATATTCTATTATTTTAAATCTACTCTAAGAAATACTGTGTGGGGGAAAACGTGGAGAGAGAAATAGTTTACGTTTGCCCCACGTATGAGTAATAGCCCCTGTAAGAAAACGGGTGAACCGTGCTATGGTTTTCTAGTCAAATGTAATGTATACAGGCAGAACTGCATAACTAAAGTACAACGACCTGGGAGAAATCCATAGCAATAAAATTAACATCAAACATTAGCCAACTGGCAGTTAATTTGCATTCCGCAAACCATCGTGGAAGTTGATGGTATTCCACACGAACAGAATTTCAATAACCTGGATAGCCCTGCTCATAATCAGGTTCTATGCAGCCCCCTGCAAAGATATACAACACTACAAGAACACCGGAAGACATAGGAACCAACTATGTATTTATTTAAAGCAATGAAAGGCTTCCAATATTTTTAAGCATTAATTTAATGGGGAAAATATCATAGAAGTAAATTGCCTGAAAGTTTCATTCCTTGGTAGTGTTAAAAATGCAAGGGATATGCAGTTGGACTAGGTCTATAAAGATATCTCTCATTATGCCTGCTACAAATAACAATTAAGTGAATAGAGTGTTTGAAAGAAAAAAAAATCGCTAATGTTCTCACACTTGGCAGTTACAATAAATTACGTGCCTGTATACTTACATGTTTAAAAGGCTCCTGGCTAGCACAGTTTATGTTGATAGAGCAATCAGATACTCATTTAAATCTCAGGCACTTTGTGACCACTGAAAAGTGTCGGGAAATGATACTGCTTGCTTTAAAAGTTTATTAAACACTCTCATGTACGTGTAACGGTCACTGTACATTAAGGTGGGATCATACCTTATATACTGTAGAGTTCTCACACTTATTTTATATGTAGCCCTGTTCTGACGGTAGTACCGTGTACCGTTGGCTTATCACTCAAATTGTAATATACTTTTTTGGGTATAATTAACCTTAAAACATTTAATTAATACTTTCAACGTAGAACTGAGGCCTCACTGGCCTGCTGCCGTCGTGACCCACTTAATTCAAGATGGAGTATGGAACATTCCGTCACCATCCATTACCGGCAGCGGTTAAATATTCAAATTAATACAGAGTACATAGGGCTTAACTAAGGATGCTTTCCAATACCGTGACGATTCAAAAGGGTGCGCCTAAATATTGCCAAATTGCACACAGTAAACAAGATACTTGAAACCTGATAAAACAACATAAAATTACAACAATTCGCATGTGGAAAATTAACATTTCAGCTGCTACGTGTGCATTAATATTACGTAGAATTAATAAAATAAAATAATGATATAACAATATTATATGTGAAACCTATGACATTTATAATATTTGTTTACAAAATAAACGTGCATGTACCAGTATTATAAATTTGCATGCTAACTTAAAATGTGTTGAAATGCAAATAGCACGTGTTAGATAACCAGACGTTACACTATCAACTATATTTTAAATATTTCATCTGATTCTTAGTTTAAATTTGCTTGTCTTTAGCATAAATTTGCTTGATTTGAGAATGAAAAATCAGAACGCCTATTTTGGAAAAATGGAAAATTTGCTTGATTTTGGGGTAAAATTGCTTGATTTTCAACGAAAAAAGTTTTTTTTTTATAGTATGAAAATTTATGCTCGGTCATTTTATGAAATATTGGATAATCTTGCTTGATTTTGGCCTTAAATTGCTTGATTTTCGATGAAAATTGGTTGTTTTTTAAATTGAAAATTGTCGTTTCTAGAAACATGGGGAAAAAAAACGCTTGAAAACGAGAAATTTGCTTGATTTCGATAGTTTTTTTTCCATTGAATTCCAGATTTTGAGTTTTTAATTTTTTCTTGTGCTTTCGTTAAAAATAACAGGAAATAGCTAATGTTACTTTTCTCTTGTATTTTTGGAGAAATTGCTGGAAAAAGTGAGGTGCGCCATGTCCCGTGTTTACTATCTACTAGCCGTCTTATGTCTTTTCCATTTTACCCTGGGCATGGTTTCGTTGCTGTTCCAGGTGTATAACTCTCGTTATGGATCTGAACTTGGGAAACTCCGTTCCCTTTTTCTGATTGCTCCCTCCTTTGTCAGGCAGCAGCCGGGAGGGAGGCCGTGGACCCCTATCTTATCCACCTCCCCCCGCTATATTCCTGCATTTGAAGTATTCTGACTTTGTCTGTGGACAGAGGCCAATTCCTGTCGTGATGAGCGTGAGGTGAGAGAACTTCCCACACACTCATTTAGGACCAAGATCCTTGGGAAGACGTGTTGATCCATCTTGGGTTTACACGTCATTTCCGTCCTCAGGACTGTCCTCTATCTCACCGCTCAACCTGCGGCTGGATCACCAAACGTCGAACTCCTCTCGTCTCTTTCCAACTGACGTGAGGTACCTTAGCACCTCCGCCGCCAAGTTCCTCTCCCTAAGTATGTCCCTGAGTCAGAGACGAGTTTAACAGGAGAATTTGTCGTAAATGTGACAATAGCCAATAAACAATGTCCCTTTAGCCCAGTACTTAGAGGGCTGTGAATTACAAAGTTGTGCCTGTAATAACAGCATCTGCTATATGGTATGCGGGGTACATGTCAGCTGATCAGGAACTTAGGTCATGAGTCACACTACTCTGATAATTGTCACTACAACTCTCAAGCCACTATAACTTGGACGAAGGTTGACACATCGTTTATATTAGTGGAGTGGAGACATTCAGACGGTTCTTAACACCGAGGTTCTTGAGAGCGGATGAGGGCGAATCGAGATGAGTATGAAATAGCTTCGGAATGCAAGACCGGGGGAAACGGGAGATCTCCGAGAAAACCCGCCAACCAGTGGCATCAACGGGCACGATCCCCACGTGCGAAATTTCAAGGGCGACTTCACCGTGTTCGTCTTGGTGGGAGGCGAGTAGTCTGACCTCTAAACCACGGCTTTTCAAGGAACTGGGGGGAAAATTGTTGCGAGAGCAGGAAAGTGTAAAATCAGGGGTTGTAATATAGGGGTTCCATTGTATAAATATAATCTCTCTGAACAAGTCTTAGTGTAAATGGGGAAACTGAAGTGAAGCTTATCATTATTTTTTAAAAATGAATTAGTGAGTTCATTCAAAGCTAAATACATTAGTTTTGAAACGTGTGAATTTTGATAGCACGTACTGGGAATTCGCTAGCCTTTGATGGCGTAGATGAAGTAAATCATTTTGTCTTCTGTCTTATCTATTCTCACAACCCGAAATAATGACTCCACTCGTCTTATTTGCTAGAGGATAGATCTTAAAATACCGCATACCACGCATCGGCGGTACAAATAGCCTTGTTATTCGCCGTGGAGAATAAATTTCCGTTCCAACATTTTACGAGCCCAAAGAAAATACACGTAGCGAAGTTTCCCTTTGCAAGTCATTGCCATGTTATCTCAGTATCAGTTTCGCTGTAATAAAAGTGAGGATTTGCTCGCTCATTTCCAGAATATTTGCTGGTATTTGTCACGAGATATTAGAAGTGAACAAACCAAACAGAGTGTCTTAGTTTTTGAGGACGCTGTGAGAAGCTATACCTTGCTCGATTTTTAGTTCGAATACATCAGAAACAAACCTCTGTAAAGCAAATATTTGCTTCAATTACATATATTATCCAAAACACTAACTGGAGTAATTTTGTGATACCTGCAACTACTTACGAAAAGTAGTTTATGTATGAGTATCAGCGTATTAAGTAAGAGACAACTGTTATCAATTACTAAAATATAATTTAGATTAAGATATATTGTAACAATCGGCAAATTGTAAAGAATCGTGTCATTTATAAAAAAAAATTCTCAGAAAATTGAATGAATCGACATTACTAATCGCATTAAACACGAATTAAGGGTGTCGGACCCCAAAAATTTCATAATTTTATATTTGTACCAGACATTGTTCATATCGAACGCATTTCAGTTGATGAAATTTTCCCTCGTATAAAAAAATTCAACAAATTTTTTTAATTATTTGATGCTAGATACAACATTTCTCTCTTTTATTAGAGTCGTCATAAAAAGTAGTAAGTTGTATGCACGAAAAAATTTAAAGGGGAACTAATTCCACGGGCTACCGTGTAACACATGTGTAATCAACAAATAACGAGTCATACACATTAAAAAAAAAAAGTCAAATAAAAAAAAAATTACATAAAGTTTACACTTTAGTTTGTACGACTGCATCAGAACATAATAATCTCGTATTTGACATCAAACTATACAAAAAATTAAAGTGTAAATACTTCTTATTCGAGGAAAATATTATTACATACAATGCGAAAGAGTTAGCACAATTATAAAACAATAAATATATTTTTTGGGTCCGACACCATTCTCTATATTCACAATTCATAACTTCGAAACGCTATAGTGAGCAGGGCTATGAATATCAGGAACATTGCTGGGGAAAACAGGTGGAAATGGTGTAAAGTGTAATGGCAATCGGGACGACTTACACGCTAAATGCAGGGCGACGTAACCTAACTGCATGTGTCTTCACAATACACACACGTGTGTGTGTGTGTATATGTATGTATATATATATATATATATATATATATATATATATATATATATATATATATATATATATATATATATATCTTATTAATATTTTGCAGTGTGGTTTGAACGATGTATGCTTTTTTAATTCCAATGCTATGTTCACATGTGGCAATGGAAGTGTAGGCAACATAATGTCCTCGACGATGAACGGAAGCAAGGCTCTTAGATTGTTACCCCAGATGACAATTTAGCATGCAGCAGTTGGCACGGTCTCACATACTGAAATCCCTGGTAAGACCCAATAACAGAGTACATATGTACACAGAGACAAAATGGCATGGCGGCCCCTTTTAAGTAGACGAATACATTCTCCGATTAACTGAATATTTTGCGAATGATCTTTGTGTCTGATTGGGTACTGTGTGCTGAGAATGATTCCCATTTGGTTGGGCTGCCTACTGGCAAGCGAGTTACCAGACGATGGTTGGTGAACGGTGTACCACGTGTTGCTGGCTACTGACGACATTTTGCTGGCGCGTGCTGTTGTAGTTCTCGAAATACGCGACTGTCTCATCTATGTATTGTTACGTACTCTGTGTCACAACCATGTCAAGAATATGCCAAGTGACCTGTCTTCGTCTGTGCTTCTACCGAACAACAGTAGCCACATTCCTTTATTGTACAACTATTGTAAATTTCGTTCTTTTAATAACTCATGCATAACATGCCAAAGTAAGTCTCCCTACCAATACCTACTGCAATAATGATGAAGTTTTTCAGCCATATAATTTTTTATTTAAATTAGCATACTATACACTGGCGTTAGTAGTGATTTGGTATGGTCACACCATATGAAGTATAAAACAATTAAAAGGCATTTCATTTCTCATAACACATTTAAAATATATTAAATCTACCAATGCGTTTATTTATAAAAATTGTCTAGTGTGTAATTAATAAAGTTATTTCATATTTAGATACATATGTTAAGTTTTGTACAGGAATTTTGAGTTCTCGAGAAACACTGACAACATTAAAACGTTGATCAAATTAAATTAATTATTTCTTGACTTGGTCTGTGTGTACTAACAAGACTTTTTTTGCGACATACACAAAGGTGAAAGGTGTCTACATGAATAGCTATTCCGCTGCAGCGCTCACATTTCAGCTATAAATATATGCGAAATATATATTCAGCAGGATATGGAACTATTTCAAACATAACTTCATTACTTTTATCGAAAACTAATAAGACATCCTTCCCTCCTTCCACCCTAACGTAAATTAAATTCCAGACTGGACTGTTTTTACAAAAATTATCCTTCTAAATAATATTTAAAATTTTGCTGCTGAAAATAAAAAAAAACGAAAATTCAGAAGCTTGTTGTGAAGCCTGCAGCACCATTGCATTACGTTCCCCAACAGTCTAGGGATTTTCCCTAAAATCATCACGTATTACCCACCGAGATGACCGACTCAGTTCGTGAGTTGCGAAATTTGGTTAAGGCAGACGACGGGTGCCCGACAGGGGCGCCGGCAGGCCGGCACAAACAGTCCCGTAAATAAGTTAGCAAATCAGGAACTTTCTGGGTAACGACCCCCTGCTCCCCTCCGCCTCTCGTCCTTTCGACACGCGTACACTGAGCCGTGGAGGTGGAGACATAGCAGCGGCAGCACACTCTCCCGTCGCCATTAATTTAGCGACAACTTGTGCGATCCTTGGGACGCGCCGGTGGGCGCTTTGCAGAGCAAGAAGTCATCCGAAAAGATAGGGAGAGAAAGAAAGATAGGTGAGAAAGCTGAAGGGGGAGGGAAGTGTCTCGAGGCCTTGTGAGAGGGAGAGTGAGGCGCGGAGCTCCCGGCAGGTGGGAGAGAGGCCGAGCGCACACTGCACTGCGTGCCAGAAGAGGACAGCTGCCTTCCTCTCGGGGAGGGGAGTGAGATAACGAGATAGAGGGAAGGACACCCTCCGAGTGAGTCAACCTCCCTTCCCAGGGCTGCCGTGTGGGTCGGCGGATGCGAAGGGGCAACAACACTAGACGGAGAGGTCTCAGAGACTTGCGCATGTCAGAGAGGGAGGGAGAGAGATAGAGCTGGGCTTGTTGGACCTGGCGGAAGGAGGAAAGAGACGTTACATCCACCCTTCTTGCCACCGAGGAAGCATGCTGTGGGGGAGGGAGAGAATCAGACTCCCCTGTGACCAGAGGGCGCGCTAAATTCCGAACTGTCGCTAGCAGGTAACGTTTCGAAAACGAGTTGGCAACCAACTTGAATTGGAAATTACTCGCAGTTAAAAACATTCATACGAAACTGAGCGGGAAAAATTCACCTAGAAAAGTACATTTTAAAAAGGAAATTGAATTATATAATTTTGTTTTCTTCGTCGGATAACCCGATACCAGTACAATTGTTAAGATATTTCGAATGGTTTAAAAAAAAAAGTAGCAAATTACAATATTGAACGTTTCTCTAAAATGCATATGATGAATGAATTTAATGTATGCTTCATTAGTAGGTTCTAAGATGAGTAAAAAATGAATTATGTGTTTGTAATGAGATTGTCGGAAGATATTTTCAGTTCTATACTGAATGAAACTTGAAATCATGTGTTGCCTTCGGAAATTATTTGAGGTATTTAAACATACGACTGACTCAGATACCTATGCACATGAAGTGGTTCCTTTCAATTATTTTACAGTATCCCCAAATAACTTGATTCATTTATTTAAAGTATCGCCAAGTGGCTTAATTTTTTCATAGACAGGTAACCAACGAAACCCGATTTGAAACATTCATTCCAAGATGTTTTAATGGTACTATGATTAGTGTCTTATCTGTAGGCTACTGATTTGGGAATCTTGTCACTGCTCAAGTAAATTTATAGCTAATAATGCCAACATCCAACTGGTGCAAATGTATCTTTCTTTAAAAAAATGTTGCGAAATTCATTGCCCTCTTCTCAGCCTTGTCTGTGTTCCACATAAAGATTTGTACACCCAGTTTTGTCGAAGTAAAACTATGGTCATATATGTTACATTTCTGCAACATAGATAGTGAGATTGAACGGCTTAAAATATGAATTTGTTTGGAACACACTACGACACAGTTCACATTCCAAAAAAGGTGGGTGACTTAGATTATCATAGTTCCAAGCGAAAAGGAGAAAATTACTTAAAATTCTAATGCCTTAATGAAGCACCAATCGATACCAATTTGAGGCGTTGAGAAGGGAATGCCAAAAAAAAAAAAAATTATTAAAATAAACCTTTTTTTTTAACATTTGACAACTTGAGAATTTATCAGGTATGCTTTTGGATTGCTTACTATTTCAGTAACTTCCAAACACCAAGCTGAACTCAATGGTTGAGCGCACACTCGATAACTGGTTTGGTGTATAATACTTCTGTTAAAAGTAATTCCTCTCTTTGATTCGAATACATTCGCCCACTCGTAGGTGAATGTTTTGCAATTGTACTGTCTTTCACTAGCGTGTGTCGAACCAATGTTAGCGAGATTGTTCAAGAGATAAAAGCCACAGCATTTTGAAGTTGTGATGCAGATGTGAATACACCATGTTTGAGGTAATCTCCAAAAGAAAGCGCCAGCAAAATAGCGTAACTCAGGTATACAAGTAGTATGGTGGAAAATAATTGGACAATCAACGCATTGAAATGAACTGCCCTTATTGTAGCTCATCTGACATGGAACATTTCGTTGTAAAAATCGCTAATTAAACACAGACTTTGGAGACTTACACAGTCGATGAGTTACGGCACATGCTTATGGTGATGCGACTGAAGATTATGTGAATACGTCTATTCTGAGGCGAAATGATAGAGTCTAAACTAGTTTGCTGGAGTAGTACCACAGCCCTCCCAATATTATAATTCTTTAAAGGTATCTGTAAGATTTTTTTTATAATGTCAGAAATATTTTGCACTCAACACCTCATGTACGATAAGATCATCATTGAATAATATAAACTTAAAACATTCTGTTCGAAAAATCTGCGAGTTTTCAGAGCGATACTAATTTGCGACGGCCGACATGAGGATTTAGACAGCTCTTCCGTTATCGATCTCTAGTCTTTGTTATAGAACTGATTTATGCACGTAAATTATGTGGTTGGGTTGGAGGGGGGGGGGGTATGTAGTTAATGGAAAGTTTGATTATTATCTGGCAACCAAGAAATCGAGACAAAAATATATTACATTTCGTTTCGCTTTCTGTTCCAATCATTACTGGCAAGTTTTGAGTATCGCCACTTGTAAGACGTAGGAATGATTGACCAAAAAATGTCCCTTCTGTCGGCATATTTGAATTGTTACATTACATTGGATTTTGAAAACCTCCCTTAAACTTAGTTATAATAGTTCCAATAAATTCCGTCCTATATAGTCTATTCGCCGTTTTTTTAATATTTTTTTTTTTTTACATTTCTTGAAAAAACCCCTCTATATATGACAGACCATGTACTTCGACAAATTTTATACTTGTGTTTATATAGAAATAGTATTTTTTTGTTAAATCTAACTTTTACATATATTTTATTTATGAATTATAATATTTCGTAAATATTTCCTATTAGTAAAACAGAGAGGAAATGGGTCTGTTGGGAATGCTCAGTAAGAAATCGTGTTTTCCCTCAATATTATTAAACTACGCTGAATGCGCACGGAATCGATCGTTGACCCTTTGGGGGTAATTTTCGAGACTCGGCTAAGCTTTGTTTGCATGAGACGTAGAATATCCTAGAAGCAGAACTTTAGCGGGGCTTCAGAAAAGATGAAAGTGACCGTGAGTTGATTATATAATTCATTTATTACTCCACATACTCCAATGATTGGATTTGTACCACAAACAGTATAGATATGATCCGATATTCAACACTGACCAGCAAGCGAGCTTCCTGCCAGAGCGATATAGCTCCAAGTTCAGCTGGTCGCCTCTGGGAAATGTAGTGGACTTGAACCCACAACTGATGGGATTTCCCACTCCCTCCTATGTTCCACATCGTGATCTACAATATGAGATATCATTTCGCGTCATACCTTAAGGACAATGACTTTATACCCTTATGAGCAGCTGCATTTTAGAGACCTGCTGTGTTTGAAAATGGCGTGTTGGTCTGCGCAGCCCAGCCACGCAAAGACTCGGATGTCATCGGATTTTATACTGACTGTCTAGCAGTCGATCACAGAACAGGGAAGAAACAAGACCTCAGCGCATTTAATAGTCGGAGCCATACGCATGGGGGCACTCCATCGGTAGTGTATAGTCCTGAATGGTTTCGCAGAAGTCGACGCACACACGAATTTTAAAAATTGCTCAGTTTTTAATTTGCCGCGAAGAATTATCTGTCAGTTACATTAAGTTTTTTTAAAGAAAAAATTGACTTAAATCCGATAATTATAGTTAGCAAAAAATTTACACCGTGTACATTTTACGTGCAGGTGCTCTGCTCTGCTAGGTGAAAAAATAATTTATGAGATAGGGTAATAAATGCGGATATTCAATTTGGTGTACCGTATGCCTATAAAAGTAATAAGGCTACTATAGTATGTTCACGGCAAAATGAGCACTTTTGAAAGCCCTGCTTAAGGTATATTTGTATGTACGTTGTGTATTCTTCAACCTAACGTAAAATTAACATTGCCATGTGCCTCATCGCTTTATTCATGCGTCGGTCAAGGCAAACTGCGAAATTGTTAGAAAAGTAAATATTTCACAAAGGTGCTTATTTTTACACCGATACGTTAAAAAAAAAACAGAAACCAAAAGAAATAATTTAAGTTATTACAAATGGTTACCCAGCACTTTTTATTCGACGATAAGATATGGAACTACTTTCCCTCCATCGTTACCAACTTAACTGCACAAATTGTCACTTTATGCACCCGTTGAAACATATGCAGGAAGGAGCGGTGACTTTTTTTTCTAAGGTAGATTTCAAAAGTGCTCACTTCACCGCGAACAGACTTGAACAGCGGGTAGATATGCCACAGTGCAGGAGATCACTCGCCAGTTCACTGCCGGACCGACCACAGCGACCTATGAACAGTCGAACCAGTCAGGACCATCGCCAGGCCGAAACGGAGTGATACCCGCTACTAAAGGCTATTCACGATAAATCGAGCACTTTTGAAATCGACCTTAGAAAAAAGTCATTGCCCGCGCCTGCAAATACTTCAGCGGGTGCACTGAGTGACATGCCCCCGGTAAACTTGGTATCGATAAACGTAGAGTCCTTCCATGTCTTACCGTCGTGTTAGGTAACCATTTGTGATGATTTAGATGATTTATTTGGCTTTCTGTTCTTTAACGAATCAGTGTGTAAAAACTAACATGTGTATAAAATGTTTACTTTTTTTTAATAATCTCAAGGTTTGATTTTACCCACGCATGAATAAAGTGATGAGGCCCAATGCAATGTAGAATTTTACATATGGTGGAAGAATACACAACGCCCATACAGGTAGATCTTAAGCAGGGATTTCGAAATTGTTCATTTTACCGTGAACAGTGTATAGGCAGGTATTTATAACTCAACTGCACATGAAAAATGCCACCAGTTCGTTACGTTCCACCACATTTTTTTTTTATGTTATTGTTCGTTGGTTGCCTATTTTAGTCTTCGAATTATCTCATTCTCTCCGGCTAGCACGCAAATGTTTCTCACATAAATAAAAATCATTAATTAGTAAATAAAAACATATCATTTTTCCCCTGAAAGCAAATCAGCATAAATTACCGCATGTATTTGCCACTCGAGCATTCTACGAGATCCACACAGTTCGTAATAGCATCATTTGCCACAACAATAATGTCGTTATGGAACTAGCAGTGGAAGCAACAGAAAGCTATAAATTATCTCTGTGTATCTCACTAAAGAGGTAGACACTCATTTATGAAGTCCTTCCTCACACTGTAAAAAATAATGGGAACATTATCTGACTAATGTAAGGTAATATTCGCAAACTTGTCTGGGAAACACAGTTTTCCTCGCAGGCAAGGCAAAATTATCGCACTATGGAGTAAAATTCACGTACATGGTAGTGGAAAATCCCATAAATGGATGGGAAAATGACCTTACGACGCGTGTATCTCTTCAGCGTTTTCTCAACAGCTAAGAGGGAAGACGGGTGGCAGAGACAATCCTGTAAAACGCCAATATTCACTGACGCTGTTTCGCTGTCTCCGTGGCGCAATGGATAGCACATTAGCCTATCGTGATAGAGGACAATGTTTCGCGCCCACCCACCAGCAAGTGTCGAGGATTTTAGAGTTGAGGTTTCGGTTAGTATTCATTTGTGGATACGAGTGATACAGAAAGCAAACAGAGCTAGTACAATGGAATAATTCCTATTATAGATTTATTATACAATATAGTTAACATTCTCTTATTTTTATGGGATTTTCTCCCACTCTTGTTAGGTACTTTTTCCGTAGGATTGGAGAATAGTACTTTATTTATTATGTAAATTTACTCTACAATTAAGAGGTAATTTTGCCATACATGCAGAGGTAATTAGCTTCTTTTAGACATAAGGGAATTTTACCTGAAAACTTTTTGCAGTGCAGAAATCAGGGACACGGGATTGTTTCATCACAAGTTTGTATGGAAATCGCGGTGTGACAGTCTGGTCTGCTTCTTTCAAAGGATGTAATGTGGCACGAATACAATTTATAACGCTGTACCGCTTGTATTGCTGAAACCGTCATGAAGTTATCCTTTGAAGGAAACGTCACATGATGTCCGTGCAATTCTGGGACGGCATCTGGAGACTGTGTAGTATCGGCCCACTCGCCATGGAAGAGGAAAGTTGTTCTTTATCATCAGCGGCGAACGCTGAGGACGTTTGTCAGCGGAGTTGTGTTGTAGCTCGACTGGAAGCGGCCTTGCCTCGCTCGGAAGGGCTTCAAGCAAAAAAAGGGGGAGGGGGGGAGGGGGGAAGAAAAATAGTTGGTTCATTAGTATTTGGCGGACGACGGCGCCAGAGAGACGGTGGCGTTGGAATTTGCAGACAAGACTGTAATCAAACACAAACAATGCTGCTAATGAATTCATCAGCGGCTCCGAGGGCGGGCGGGGCTGTATATTTATAGGCGCCGGATCTGTGCTCGCAGCAGCTCCCGTACAATCCTTTTGTTGTTCCACATTTCCTCTCGTAATTAAATCTACCTAACTTCTACGTATCGTGTGGCTGAGATATGCGAGGGAGCTTCGGGCGAAAAGAAGTAGCTGGCAAGTCGACTGAGTTACAGTTACCAAACTAGGAGGAGAAAATTGTTCAAAACAAAATTTGGTCTTTTTTGCTTTTTTTTTTTTTTTCGATAAAGTATAATTCGTGTAAACAATTCAGTGACAAACTTTCAGAGTTACAGGTGCTGATGATATGTAGCTTAAGCTACGGAGCTAGTTATTTCTTTGCCACTATCAATGAGGCGTGGATTTGGCGAGATGAAACACCCAAGACGTATGAATCAGTTGTTCCTGAGACGTGTACCGGGAGCAATGGAAAGTGAAGATTACTGCATACAGTGCCAGCCTCATATGATGAGTCTATGTAAATTAATCAAATTGAGATATCTTTCCCAAATTTCCGCATCAGAAATATCCAGCCTGGAAAACAAAATACGGTTTAGAATTCGCACTCAGGTAACTGCAAGGTTCATGGAGATTTTTTGGTAGGTATGGCCCTCGGCCCATTGTCCAAGACGTCGGGGTTTAATATAGAGCTCAGAATTATGTTTGTCTTGAGGTTTGCTAATCAGCTACATATATGTTTTGGGACTGTAACACATGTTTATGTACATACATTTTGATGAATCTTACTTTTACAACCCCTCCAATATTTACTGTCATTACAGTATTATTTAGATTGTATACCGTAAATACATTTTTATTTTTATTATTCTATGATATTTTGAGCAGTATTCTGAGATATCATATATTATAAACTAAAAATGTTATTTTTGACTTCTTTGTTAATTTTAATTCTCAGTAATTATATTTCAATTTTAAAAATATAATTCTTTTTTTATTAAATTAATTACGTTAAAAAATTTATTTTAGTAATTTTTTTCAGGTTAGCTCATTACATAGTTGCTGGAAGTCGATGCTTCTGGGGAGGGATCTTTAAATGGTCTTGCAACGAGAGATTCCGCTGGGATTTAACCACGGAAATCCTTAGCGCCAGCGTAATGCCAGGATAGCATTTAGACGCCACAAGTTATAGTAATGTTTTCTAATCCAGTCATGTAAAGAAGACGGCAGAGACTCAGATCTTTAGTTAGAATCTATTAGCAGCTCCAGCTGGAGAAGAGACGCTGTTCAGCGAGGCGCCGACGTCATGTTTCAGGACGAGAGTGTGGCCTACATTCAGGTGATGCCGACGTCTTTTTAGAGTTTGAGGAGCACCTGGTTACTCTTAAGTGTGGTGTCTGCACACTTCAAAGCGCACTGTTAATATGCTATTACTATGGATATTAGTGTAATAACCAGTGATCCAGCTTTACCACTGTGTAAACCGCCGGATCACATTTAAAGAACTGGAGATAATTTTATTTTAAACACTTTTAACTTTTTATTAAGAGTAATTTCAACCTTCCGAGGTTTAGTGATAAGGAAGCACAGATTTAATGTGATTATGAGAACTGAGAACTCATTTTCACTAAGTTTATAATGGAACTCGTTTTTAACTCTGCACAGGTTATCGACACGTGAAGAGAACTAACTACTTCTTGGTTTAAACATTTCACTTTTCTTTTATTTTCAAGTATTAATTTTTCTCAGCAGCCCTAATTTTTTTTTTGTATCGTAAAGGGTTTCTTAATGTCCCAAGGTTTTATGCTTGAAAACTTAGCAGGGGACGGATTACAGACTAACTTATAACCTTACTTAAATTAACGCCCATGCCTACCCGGGATTCGAACCCAGAGCCTCCCGCACATCCCAGATCGGCGGCACACCAACCGACTGCATCACGGGAGGTTGACAGCACTAATTAATTTTTTTTTAAATTAATTTATTAACTTTCTTTAAGATACCTACTGTGAGGATGGTAGTATTTTCTTGTATCAAGCAAACATACTTGTAGTAAATTGATTGATTTTTCACACATAGCTTAACCTTAAAGGTTAATCTGGTTGTACAATATCAAGTATTTTTATTTGGAACAGAGTCATTTTAATCACTTATAAATATTTAATTTTCCATTCTTGGTATGAATGAAATATTTTCATCCTATCTATATTTTTCATTTTCTAATATTTGCAAGTGTCATGTGCATGAGGGTAAGGAGTTGCCTTGCCAGAAGTTACCCAAAAATTATTTAAATTTGCGTTAATTAATTAATTACTAAAATAGCTTTGGATGATTTGTCTATGTTGTTTAACGTTTCCCAATCATAATATTTCCATATGTGTTAACTATAACTATTTATATTATTTTAACTTAAAGTAAAGCGAACAGTTATACGCAAATATTACTCAAGTTAGTGCAGACGTGTGATTCAAAGCAATGACATTCAGGCAAAGAAGACAAGTTATTTGTCTTATAAATCGTGTTTGTTTGGAATGCAAGAACAATGTATTAAAGAACTTATTTTTCGCAAGAAGCCTAGCGAATGTTTTGAGGAGTCGTTCGAATGAAGTCTTGGAAGGAGGGCGTCTTCGATGCAGTGACGACAAGAGGGGCAGCTTGCATCAGCCCAGGATCGACAGGAGGCCTGATCCGATGTTGCAGAGGTGCGGTTCGACAATCCACTACTGGAGGATACAGAATTGAGAAATGGGTTCCTCGTTAAGTAAGGTCTCCATCACTTCCAAGTCGTCGAATACCAGCTGCCATCTCCACCTACATATTGAATCCAAGTCAGATCAGCGTTATGCCAGTTAATCCTGCTGTCAGTTATTTTTTTTCGATACTTAGCTTTCCAAAATATCAGAGGAAGAAATAATATTATTAAAACACAAAAACTTCTAATTTGAAACTGTTGAGAATTTAATGTAATGTAGAACAATTCAGAGAACTACTGCAACATTAAAAACTCGTTGATAATATTTTCAGAATATTTTTTCTTGAATAATTATCAGAAAAACTCATTGGTCTAAGTGTGAAGAATTTCATGAACTACCGATTTGAAAGCGAAGGTGGACCAACGTAGTTATTTCAACCACAAGAACCTAATTTGAGTAATATGCTTAAATCCATTATGAAAACCATCACTGCTGTGTCACATATACGGTATTTGCGAGAAATTAGTTTTGATTTTTAAAATCTTAAATTCAGCCTAGTAATATCATCATTTCTGACAGAAGAGTTTTAAATGTTCTAGTGTATTTATTTTGAATGGTTTATAATTCTATGGTTTGTGAATTATGTGTGTTAATTTGATGTAGTGGTAAAATCCACTTGATTAATTTCTATTTTCTACATGTTATCATTTGAAGTTGTCCAGTATTTTAGAACAAAGTCATAATTTCATGTGTGGCAGCGTTAAATATTCAAAAGTGTTTTGTTGTATATTAATTGCTCATATGATGTTAACACGTATAATCTTATAAATATAATTGGAAATATTTACTAACTTTTTTTGTCTATACAATTTCATCACTACAAATCCCCTTTTACACTTGTGAATATATTTCAGAGCTCCTGAGTACACAAGAGTTCCTGGATGAGATATATGAGTACCTAAGTTATCAAGGCGCAATCTCACGTGTAGGTCTCACTCGTACCATATCACTCATAAAACACCTTCATTAATCAAATCTCGCGTACCATATCACTCATAAAACACCTTCATTAATCAAATCTCGCGTACCATATCACTCATAAAACACCTTCATTAATCAAATCTCGCGTACCATATCACTCATAAAACACCTTCATTAATCAAATCTCGCGTACCATATCACTCATAAAACACCTTCATTAATCAAATCTCGCGTACCATATCACTCATAAACACCTTCATTAATCAAATCTCGCGTACCATATCACTCATAAACACCTTCATTAATCAAATCTCGCGTACCATATCACTCATAAAACACCTTCATTAATCAAATCTCGCGTACCATATCACTCATAAACACCTTCATTAATCAAATCTCGCGTACCATATCACTCATAAACACCTTCATTAATCAAATATCGCGTACCATATCACTCATAAAACACCTTCATTAATCAAATCTCGCGTACATCAGCATTGTCGCCAGTTACGTAAGTTGTAAAGGGTCAACCCCCCGATATTGTATTGTATGCTTGAAAATAGAAGACCAGGAAGCAGTTGGCAAAAATTATAACCTACACAAGAAAAATAGAGTTAATATTAAATGTAAAATAAAGTTTACGTTTTAAGACCCGACGAAATTGAAAGTCGTCATTATAGTGTGTTGCATCACACATGATCGACTTCGGCTACCTAACGCGGCTTTGATTTTTTTTTATATTAGCAGGATATACGAAAGTTCATAGAGTGTAACAACTCAAATCTAACATTTTCTCTTAGACATTTCCAAATGTATTTAATATGATACAGACTAGCAATTTTAATTATTTCTCAATTTTGCTGATTATTTTGTCAACAAAACGAATTATATTTATTATTTTTATTACTTAATTTTTTTTTTGTTTGAAGTAATATTTTTTTTTTTTTTTTAGTTTTCAAGTGTGGGTAGTTCCGATTATAGGGATAATTTGTTTTGCATCCAGAGACCATAAGCCACACGGATGACAGTTGTAATGACAACGCAGATGTGTTACATAATCTGTGAAATAGCTCTTGCGCGACAGGCGGGTTTTCCGAATGCGTCTTTGCGTAAGTCCGTCCCGATGCGGACGCGCACGCGGCTTGGTTCGCAGTGAGAAGGAATTCTTTACACTCTACACAGGCGTTTTGATGGAGGTTTAATTAAATGTGCAGTGTTCGTGTTGCAGCCGTTAGTGCCTATCTCCAAAATATAGTAAAATGGTCGGATTCTGCGAAGACCTAAACGAAATAAGGGTAACGTTTCGAAATATCGGAACACGTAAATATAACAATCTGGAATGTACGTGGACTACCCCAAAAACGAACAGAATTAATAAAAAAAAAAACTGAATGGCAAATAACTATAGACATAACTATACTAACAGAGACCAAAAATTAGCAGAAAGTAATCTGCGACATAGATGATAACACAGTGATTTATGGTGGAGTACCAATTGAACAACATGACCTCTGCACGAACAGCTACAATAGTAAACCCAAAATCGAAACGACGAACACCATTTTATAATTGGCCAAAGAAACATGTCGTTTTAAAATAGAAAGGGTATATTTCAAAGTTATAGGTATCTATGCTCCAGAAGAGGGCAGAAAAGAAGATTCAATAATAACTCTTCAATGAACTACAGCTGGTATTATATAGGTTAAATGAGAACGACTATATAATAATAGGTGAAGATGCTATTGTTCGAAAAGGAAATCCAGACGTAAAATATATAACAAATGGAGACTCGATATTAAATGCAAATGGAAAGTTTTAAGGAACTTCTCTACGACAAATTAAGGATTGAGAATAACAAAGAAATACATAAAAACACATGGTCTGCAAGAGGATTAATACCAATCATAGATCACATAATAGAAAATGAGAAACTCGCTATATGCGAGAATTTTGAATCAAAGAGTATGCAACATAGTAGAAGCAGTTCATAGAAAAACAATCAGGATTTACAAAATGAAGATTGTGTGCAGATAACATTTTTAACCTAAAACAGCTAATAGAAAAAAAAGACGAGAATTTAATTGTCCAACTTATATAATATTAATTTACTTCATAGAAGCTTTTGAGAGAGTCGATATAATTAAGTGATGGGTTATAATGACACGGAGAGGGATCCATATACGTATAGTGGAAGTATTTAAGAATATGTTTATGGAAACACGAATACTTGTGTTAAACAACAAGACGGTGAACTAAAGAAGAGCGATAGTAATATGGGGGGTAAGACAAGGATGTCTTGCATCACCTACTTCGAGAGTGTAAACAGCGGCTAAATGTTATATATATATATATACTAACTGACCTTTGCAAGAAGAATTTCGCAATGCCACTATTGCATGTATACGATCAAGTCATTATATCAGTTAATGAAAACACACTGCAGAGAGCAGTATTTGAACTTCTCACAATAACAAATAATACACGGCTATAATTCTGACATATCTATAAATAAAACTAAATACACGGGATGCCAATAACTCCAACACCTAAGGAGTAAAATCTTTATATAGGCTGTTCACGGTAAAGTGAGCACTTTTTAAGGCCCTCCCAACAGGCTTTAACCACTAATAAATGTATCGTATTGCAGCATCTGGCCTTAAATTTTGAGGGCGGGGAAATGTATACACTGTGTTTATTCACCACAAAGCAATGTTTATATTGAAAAGCAGCAAGGAGATGGAAAGAGGATGAAATTAAAAATTTAGAAGGGTCTTAAAAAGTGCTCACTTTACCGTGAACAGCCTATAGATAATAAGATAATTGAAAAAGTGGAAAAGTTAAGATTTTTGGAATGTTCATTATCATTTAAAAGAGAAGAAGATATATCAGATAAAATTTAAAATCTCTCAAAAATGTGCGAGACAATTAGGAGAACGCTAGAATATGAAGTAAGGAAGTAAACAATGATAAAATTCTACAAGACGACGGCAGTGCCAGGAGAATTATACGGCAGTAAAAGTTGAATAATGGCAAATAAAGACAAAAGTAGATTTAAAGCAGTGGAGATGATATTTCTAAGATCAATCATAGGAATTACAAGAAGACAGAGATAGAGACTCAGAAATGAAGATATAAGAACATAGTTAAACATTAATGTTTTAAAGGGGCAGTGAAAACAACACCGGAAAAATGGTCTAGAACACTTAGAAAAAATGGTTAGCTCAAGACTAATACTTAGAGATCGCACAAGCCACATATGTCTTAAAGCACGAAGAAGAAAAATACAATCATACTCTAAATAAACCAACACAGAGTCAAATCAGTTATATTAATTTGAACCTTCTCACTTCACTATCTTGGATTTTGGGCAGAACTGAATTGGCGTAAGTAATACTTACGAACACAATGACATAAAGAATCGAACTCACTGAGGCTAGTTCGCATTGGAAATATTCAGTTACAGTTGCATTTTTTAAGAATAATAAATTTGCAAGGAAACAGAGGTTGAAGTATATATCTGAAAACAGTTACAAGAGAGAGCAGTGTTACTATACGCCACATATGTCAAAAGTCACATAAATTTTACGTCACACAAAACTTATTTTATTTAATGGAACTAAAAGTTTTTATTACACATTTAATACTAATTTCCTGGTGTTAAAGATCAAGATTAGTAAATTTTACTATCGGAGTTTTCTGAAAGTTTGTTAGCCAGATAACAATTTCCTTTGAGTGTACTGTAGCAGTCCTGTAGTAATCCTTCCCAGGGGCTACCTGTATGATTTTGTCTAGTTTGGTGAGTGAGGTCTTGAGAGCCGATGAGGGTGATTGAGGTGGGCATGGAGCAGCGCCGGAAGGAAAGGGGCGGGGGGGGGGGGGAAACGGGAGATTCCCGAGAAACCCCGCCAGCCAGCGGCATCGTCCGGCACGATTCCCACTTGCGAGAATCGGGAGTGAACCGGCCGGGGATTGAGCCCGGTTTCGCCTCGGTGGGAGGCGAACAGTCTAACCGCTCAGTCACCGCGGCCCCCCTGCCTAGTTTGGTGACTCATGCTAGAGTGTGCTGGCAGCGTATACTTTAGCTGGTAAGAAATATAGTAATGGTATGTGCTTTCGTTGTCACGTGCCATGTGTCGCGAGGAGCCGGGCGTTGTCAGACTGCGAAAATTAAGTTTTGGCAATTTAATATATTTTTTTTTTCAAATATTTTCTCAACAAACCTCCATGTATAAGAAATCATAACATACACGAATACACAAGATGTTACGTAAAGTTTAATTTGGCGTCGGCAAAGTGTGGCGATCAACACTTCACACCTAAATCTTTCTTGCTTAACTTTACATCGGGGCAGCGATGGCGTAGTGGCTAGGCCGCTCATCTCCCAACACGGCGATCCGGGCTCTATCCCCCAGAGGGTCCGCTACCGGGTTTCCGCAAGTGGGGATCGTACTGGATGATGCCGCTTTCCGGCGGGGTTTCTCTCGGAGTACTTCCATTTCTCCCGCCATTGCATTCCAGCGCCTCTCCATCCTAGTGCCTCGCGTCATGTCCGGGGATCACGAGCACGCAAAAGCTCCAGCTTGCAATCCCGTCATTAGGAGCTTGTCGCCTCGCCCTGGGCGCACTCCCAACGCGAAATTTAATTATATAATTTTACAATACCACAGAACTGAATCCAGGTCGCACCGGTTGGAAGTATAGTGTGTTGAAAATATAGAGTACCAGGTAATATAGAGTATCAGTAATCAGTAATATATAGTATCAGTCAAATCGTTGAAAAATAAAGATAGTAACTTTAATAAAATAATTTCAGGTCCCTTAAAGTCCAATACTTGAACACAGTTCATGTACTTCAGCTTTCCATACGTTAAATTGCCTTGGCGTCACCTGAGGTCCTCTGGCGCTATCCCGTTGCATGGCGCCGGCATCGTAGTCTCGGCGTCCTTTTCGCCTCGTCTATTTAACACTCAAAATAATTATATACGACTTAACCTACAGCATCTTCTTGAATATTGCTGCGGCGACTACCAAAAGCCTAACTTCTGGGAGCATGATTTCTAAAATAAATTTATAATGGCCTTGGAATTTCATAAGTAAAATTCCAACGAAAATTTAGACGCCTTACATGTTTGATGTCTTTCCCAGAAGCCCCTTCTTCCGGCTTACGACCAACCAACATCCAATCATGGCTCGCTTCCGGCTTTACCTTCACTAAATAAAATTAAGGCCTAAAATATGATGTCATAAAATCCCAAAACAAATAACTAAATTAGCTTTAAAAATTACGAAACAATTAGTGAAAATAAAATCAAACATATTAATACAATTAAAAAAAATAGTGACATAACCATATGTAGAACTCAGAACGTGCGAAAATCATCACAGAGTAGTGGACTGGTGGTTCACATATATCGAAAAATTCAGGAAATGAAATGTTAACATAAAATGTAATAAAAATGTGAAAAGAATTATATTAACATTCAAATAATATGTGAAATCAATTAAATATTGCTGTCCAAAACATATGTGTAGCTTAAATGCATATAATATATATAACCTTATGGTTCCGTGTTCAGTCGATCTGCGACAACGGACAGCGTCGCACGGATATATGATCAAAACTAAAATGAAAATATTTTTTTGTTGAAAATCTTAAGGCCCTTAGTTTACGAGAAAAACGACCTGGAAGTAGATAAAACGTCTTTATTTGACGTTAAGCACAGCGTACACCATCCGCATACAAAATGTCGAAACGTCATTAAAAGGTGTTCGAAGTTTGCTATGTCCATCGTAATGCATTTTTCCGCACGTTGGATGCATGCAGCATGCACGGAGATTGACCGCCGGATGCATGCAGCATGCACGGAGATTGACAGCCGGATGCATGCAGCATGCACGGAGATTGGCCGCCGGATGCATGCAGCATGCATGGAGATTGGCCGCCGGATGCACCCATGGCCACTGCCATGTACCACTAATCACTGCATGTGAACTCCATGGCCTCCTTGGCACCAATGAGCTCGGCTCGTTCCCTTTCCGTATGCCTTATGCCTGGTTCACGTTTATGCCTTTTATGCCAAACAGACAGAGCAGGCAGAATCGATGGTTGTTCACAAGTAAGCAGATCTACGACGTAGCTATTTTGCTGTTGAATTCGTCATTTTTAACGCCAAGGTTTTAAAACTCAGTATAGATAACAAACTAGAAGCTGTCGTCTTTCTACTCGAGTGTATTAATTCCAATATAGTGCGATTTATTTACTAAATGATTTTCAAGAGATTAAAATTTTGTTTTTACATCCAAAAGCATTTTATAATTCAGTGCTACCTGTCGGTTCATTTTAAAACTTCGTTCATTTAATGCAAATGTCGAATAAAACTAAAGTTTATATTCACGTATTTCATTACAAATACGTACATTGAACTATTCTGTATACATTTGCATCAATGCACGCCAGTTATCAAAGACATTAGTAGTATAAAATATGTGAACCAGCTGACATCTGGGAAATACCGGCGGTGTCTGCTCTTCCCGCGAACAGATATTATCGGCGCGAGCTCAAACTGCACTGCGCGACTTGCGCGGAAACCGAGGACGGCTTCTGATTGGCTCTTCTAGTCTCCCGCTCTGCCTGTTCTGCGTGATCGGCGTACATGTGAAACGAGGCGTTACACACATCACCTCGCCTTTATCTAATTTGGATAAAACATGATTGCTACAATGGTTCTCGGACCTCCCATGGCTTTTACTCGTGAAATAAGGGTGTTGTGCATTTCTACCGGAGAGTATTTTCTACTTAATATCGAACACAGATGCGTGTGATGCAGTCCGTATCAGAGAATTATCTGACACCAGGGTCGTGTCTGCGGAAACCGCGGGCTGAGCCACCATAGATGAAGCAGGTAACCGTACGAATTAGTATTTACGGTGCAATGTCGTCTGGTAACTTCAGCACGTGCTCGCTCGCACATCCCGACATGCAGTTGCAATTATGGTGAAAGTAAGATTTAAAATTTAAGACTCAAGACTTAAGACTTACGCCTTAAGCTTACGAAGGGCCTAACTGCCAATTGGGGTGAGGGCGGGGCACGGAAAGGCACTCCTCCCCCAAATTTGAAGGAAATCGATTAAAAAATGCGCCTTCCAGGCCGATTCGAAGGCGAAAAACACACTCCCTCAAGCCCACCAGATGGAAAACATACCCCCCTTGTTCGTCTTAGTCCTCCCAGGGGGTTGGGGGGGGGGGGCACTTTATGGGGGAGGTAGGTTTCAAAACGGAAGTATGGGTGATCAATGAGGCGGGAGGGGGTGGGCAGCTTCTCCCCTCTCATTTCCGTTTTCCCACAGCAGCCCCCCAAAAAACAGCGTTTTTAGTGCAAAAACTTCCGTTCTTGATTAATCAGTACGATTGTGTAGTCGGGCGAGCTACCTGTGGTTATCGACGTATGCATCAAGGGTTGCCTAACTTCGCGAGTGTTCGCTGTGTGCGCACTTTGGTAATCTCCCGCTTCATCGCCCACCCCCGCACCCCCTCACATCGCTGACCCACAGGTCTGCGACCCCTATCTCACTCCACCATCGGCAGACGTGGCGGAAACGGATCGGACCCGATGAACCGATTCGCCCGGAACGGCTTAGCCCCCTCCTCCCACTCCCCCTCACCAACTCACACACAGCATCCATCGGCTGCATCGCGAAAAATTAAAATATTCACAACGCTGAGCTATTTTCGCCATCCCCCCTCCTCCGGTGGATCGCAAATCGATGAGCATTTGGCCTGTATGAAAACTTATCTTTTAATTCGGTTCATAACCGACCATGCTAATTCCAGAGGCCATTAAACGCGGCATCTGCTCACATGGTAGCGGGAATCTGCGGGGAAAAAGGTAATAACTCGGTAGACTTGCAGTTTGGGCTTGAAACCCTGGACGTAGGATGTCCAGTGGTTATTCGCGTACATCCGGTCACTGCAGTGGCGTTTATTCCATAGATGTAAGGTAAGCAATGCTTGCCCTAGACATATTGGAAATGTCTGACCCTTTATAGTTTTCGCCTTACACATTGAATTCTAAGTTTCCCGCTTTCGATTCGGGAAACAAGAGTTTTTATGTACACGCATAGTGCTGCTATCTAGTATGTATTTCCACAAACGGGGAGCGACTAGCGATGACTCGAACTCGCAAGCAACAACATGGGCAGGGTACGCAAGGGTTCTGTTTGCGTCCTCCAGTCCTACATTTTTCTTTGGAAAGTGGATGAAAGTGTTTGGGAAAACGGGAGTTTTCTTATAATTTGTAATATGCTCTCTAAGTAGTATTCAGTTTAATTATTATTACATTCATTTCGTTTCCGTTTTTGCAAATAATGTTAGGTATTACAAAACGGCAAATACATGCGGAGGGTAGGCAAAGTTATAAGTTGCATTTGTTAGTAGAAATGTAAAATGGAACCACAGCCCGACTTATACGAACCATTTATTGTATTGTAAAGTATGTAACGTATCATATTTTAATGGCATTTAATGAAATGTTATCTAAAACACTCAAATATGTGGGGCTATGACATTGCTTAACCTATAAAAAAAAACTCCCTACACGCCACTGGGTCACTGCTGTCTGTTGGAGCAGCAAGGCCATCTGAAGAGGGCAACGTTTGATATAGGCTATCCACGGTCAATCGAGCACTTTGGAAGCCCTGTTTAACATCTACTAACCTTCTCACTTATCTTTTCGCTATACAGGCTGTATCTAACTTCGACCGACACTTGAAGCACTAGTTTACTGCAGATACTGGAGAAAATTTTTAAGGTGGAACCCTGAGCTTTAATTGTGACATGCGGATTAGAAATAAAAAAATTTTTAGTCGCCTCATAGTTTAGTGGTGACAACTGAAAAATATTTTGTTCACCACAAAATTATTTGGCAGGGTAAATACCAATAAAAAAATATTTGATGGCAGATATAATGTTTTTTTTTTTCAGTGTGTAATACTAGTCATAATGTTAAAGATTAATGGAACCTAAATGTCACTTTATTTCTGTTTTAACTCACATAACAATAATGACTGGCCTAATAGTAATACATTTGCCTTTCTAACGACTGCGTGATTTCATTCGCGGCTGACGCATCGATCAAATTATCTCACCCATTGTTCCTTCTATCGTATTCTCTCTCTCGGACTCTCTTTCTCTCTTCTGTTCTGGTGTTTATGTTCTCTGAACGACTACATGCCAGGATGAACCGAACATTTCTGTAGCTGTTTTTAGTAGAGTTGTACCTTTTTACAAATATTTTCTTTGTCGTATTGCCACGATCTTCTGGTCCCAGAAAATACTAACTAACTACACTGCCCTGGAAAATGTGTCTGCAAGAAATTGAAGTCGGATATAGTAGTTAGTGTATCGTGGGAGAATCTGATAGTTAACTTGTATTGCATGAGTACTTATAACTCTACTTTCTGATGGTGGAGAGGGGGGTGGGGTAAGCTTATGACATCACTTCCCTATATGTGTGTTTGTGTGTGTCGTTTTACCCCATAAAAATGTTTAATTTTAGAACCTAGTTCCACTTCACTCGGTACACATGTAGCATTTAGTAAGGATCCTACTTTGATAGTTTTCGACTACGCTGGGCGCTTACTTTAAAATAGTGGCTATTTTAAAGTCTAGGGCGCTATGTAATATTTCGGGAACCTTTAAAACGATTTTTAGAAAATTATGTATATTGACAGTGTGTCATTTAAGCATGGAAGTTAGAGATGAAAATTTGTTGTTGGTCCACCATTTTAAAAGACAGCACTTCATAAGAATAACAAAGCTTTTACCTTACATCTCGAAAACTGCTAAACTATTCCCGCCATAATTTGGCGAGAAAGTAATGTTGTGGCAAACGGTGTAAACGTGTGCGATTTAAAAATTTTAAAAATTGCGGCCATACACATATAAGTTTATTTGCTATATTTACAGTACCGTTCAGCCAATCTCGACCAAATTTTGTACGATACAAGTGTCTAATACAATAATCAAATACGTCAACGTATAACCACATTTGTCTGCCGTTTTGTAATATGGCGCTACATGAATATGTTAAGTTGTTATATCATGTCTCGGAAAACAATAAACCGATTCTTACAAAATTTGGCACACAAGTAGCACTAGTGTATGCCATATTAATTTACATGTTGTAAATGTGTCAGAGACTTATTTTCAAAATGGCGACAGTGTAAACATTTTAGCCTAGTACGCTAATATTTTTGAAACCGCCTAACCAATTTGAATTTAACTTCGAATGCTGGCAACATCTATTGAACGAATGATATAACTCAACATATAGCCACTTTTGTTTGCCATTTTGTAAAATACTGCCACATCAATGAATAAAGGTTTAGTGTCATATCCCGGGAAACAGTTACACAATCAATTCCTATCAAATATGGCAAACTGATAGTACAACCACAGGCGATGTAAACTGGTGTGTTTCAAGTGGGCCAGACATATATTTAAAAAATGGCGGACGTATTTTCATTTAAGCTTAGTACGCTCTGGCCTTTAAACCATGCAATCATTTCCAAATTAAATTTTGATGTAGCAATATATATATATATATATATATATATATATATAATATATATATATATATCGTCAAATAAGTCAATGCAATGTCTCCTTTGTGACCAATTTTGTAAGAAAGAATTAATTATAAAAATAAAATATGTAGGTTGTATCTCTTGAAAAACCAACAGATTCCTACGAAATTCGGCAAACAGTTATTAATACAGCACAAAACATAAATTGACAAAAACATTTCATCTTAGTACGCTATATCTACGAAACTAAAGAACAAATTTCAGCTTAACTTTGTCTATCCAGAACCATATTTTGGAAAACAATTAACCAATTCATACCAAATTTGGCCACGAAGTTGTATTGTGTTAGGCCATATTAAATAAAATAATTAAAGTGGGCAACGTACTTATTTTCAGAATGGAGACTATATAAACACGTTAGTTTAGTATGCTATATCTACAATTATAACTTCGTATTTGGACAGTATCTATGAAAGTATCACACATCGTTTTACATGAACTCTTTTCTCCATCATTTTGGAGGATAGCGCCCCGTGTAAAGTTAAACTTTTATGTACTATCTCTGGAAACAGTTATACAGTTCCACTAAATTTATGCGGCAATGTCCAGTTTTTTATTCCATCTAAATGAATATAACTCAAGGGGGTGGCCACGTATACCTGAAAATAACAGACATAAAAATATTGTTCCCTTAATATGCCATATGTCCCCCGAAATGTATATGTGGGCAGTATCTATGACAGTTATCGCATGCACTAAGCCATAACCTTTTTGTCCTCCATTTATGAAGATTGTCACATGAAGAATGCAGGTTTTCGCCATATCTAGACGACCAATCAACCGATAGCCTCCACGTAAACTTAAGTTATTTAAGTTAGGCCGGACACTGATTTTCAAAATGACGGCCATATAAATCATTTAAATGTTAGTCATTTCTATTATACAATTTAACCAAATTCAACCACACTTTGCCGGCAGTATCTAGAAAAAGCTTGTATACAGAGCCTATTTTCTGGCAATTTTTGTGTGATGGCAACAAAAAAAAACTAAATAAAATGGTATGCCATATCACGGGAACCAATCAGGCCCGTCAAGAGAAGGTGGCAAGGGGGAGCATTGCTCAGGGGCCCGGAATTTCTCTTGGTGGGCCTGGAATCAATTAAGCGATTTACACCAAATTCTCAACACAAGCGGTGCTACGGTAGGTCATGTAGACTCAAGTTATTTAAGTGACTCAGACAATTATTTGCGAAATGACGGCCACATAAATGTTTTAGGTTAGTGAACCAAATTTTTGAAAACATCTCGTTGATTACATCCGAAAACGATTCTCCGAATCGTATTTCTGTAGCGCAGTTGGCTGCACGCTAAGTTTCAGTACGAGAATTTCTGGATTCGAGTCCGGGCGATGCCCGTGTGCATTTGCAATCGTCTCACTACTGTTGCATGTGTTTCTGTTTCCATCTCTAGTGATGTTGCTGTCAGCCACTTGTCAAGTCCTACCTACAATCATAAGTTTTCAAGAACTTCATTAAAAAGTTGTTTGCACCCATGTAGAGAAAAGCAGGCTCGTTAGTTGTATCAGTAACTACTTGTTATTGTCTGCATGCTTTATTCAGGGATAAAGACAACATTACACCATAGTGATTTTGAAAAATTTTCCGCGTTTAATATTTATAGATATTTTCATTTTATCAATTATGGTACAAATGACAATACTTTACCACTATTATGGTACTGACGACAATAGTTTACGACTATTACGGTACCAACGACAATAGTTTACCACTATGGTGGAGTGCGAATAATTCCAGGTTACGGAATGCCTTACCTTCTGATCATACACGACATACAGCTGCAGGTCGGAGTAATAGGTCTACTGGGTGCACTCACGTTTGTGGTTACAGTTCTCCTCATGACACTCTAGAGCACGTAATAATTTTTATTAATTCCGCATTGCTTTGCAGTTAAAATCAAGTGACAAATACGAGAGTTTTTTTTTTTTTTTTTTTTTTTATTTAATTTCAGATGACTTCACGTCTGATTATGTATTACATTTACATTTAATAATGAGGTTTTAAATTTTCTTGAGAAAAGACTGTAAATATAAATTTTTGTAGAAAATTATTCCTTGCCTTGCCTTGCTCTAGATTGGTACCTCAAACATGTAGCTGGGAGTGCGATCACCACCACAACACTGTGTTGGGTAACACTCCATCATTCTCGAGTCTTCTGTATGGGTCGTCAGAATTTTATATAGTATTCGTGTCTCACGGATTAAGTCCAATGTCAATTTGATAAAATGTGCTTTTTTAATGAGTGCGAGTACCATTTTTTTAAATGAATTATGCCAATACATCTACAAGTTGAAATTTTTATGAACGTGATGGTTAGAAAGGTGCTGTCATTGAATGGGCCCATAATTAGGAAATGATCCGTAAGAGACTGATTTTCGTGTGCCAGTCTAAGAATCAGTTCTCGCCGATGTCTGATCTCTCTCTTTATTCCCCCCTCCCTTTTTCTCACCCTCTCTCTCTCTCTCTCTCTATTCATTACTCTTCCCAAGCTCCGCTCCGAGCATCTTTTCTCCATTCCTGGCATCTTGTTCCATTCAGAGATCGGTAGCCTGACATAAGATTACGAACGCAGCCAAATTGTTCGCTTTGTGATCAGAAACCACCTCATCCCCCTCTCCATACGTTTATGGTGCCACGCCGTAAACTCTATTTCCAGTGCTTCCTCCGCAGATCCCACCAAATCCCATTGTCCTTCACGGGGAATGCAGTGTCGTCACACACTACGACGGCTAACTAAAGGTTAAAGTTTTTGACGATATCTCCCGTTGACATCGCCGAGAGGGAATCATCTGGTAATTCTCTCTCGTCATCCTCCTGCCCCCCCCCCCTCCATCACAACCCCCACTACCTTCTCCCACCCCGCCACCACGGTTCGTTAAACACTTTGACCAAAGGTTTTGCAATGAGATTCCACATTCTTCCTTTTTCTCTCTGTACGAAGCATTTTCGGGCATGGCGTTGTAGTATTATTGATATTTCTGCCTTGAGAAGATTTGCATCAATACTAGCCCTGTTTTCCTTTACTCTGGTTCTGCCGCGAATACTCGACTACTTTTTTTTCCTTGCCAGAAGTCTTGATCGTGTTTCTAACGTAAAGATAGCTGATTATTTAAACTGGATGTAATATTCAACGGAACTTTGAGAGAGAAACCCAAATTGCATACGCGAACGTGCCTAAAAAAATGCAGAATCTCATTAACAATAACGTGTAAACTTCAGATAAAACGAATAAATCAATTATGTTTCTGAAACAGTTTATTCGCCATTTACACCCAGCGCTACCAGAATTATCAGTAATACCCGGCGTAGGTTATGTGTGGCCTGTGCTGGAATTCAGTTGGTAAGTCATTTATGGACCATTAGTAGTTCACGTACTCTCGACCATCAGTTTCATTTCCATTGACATTCCATCAGTGTGCCATAAATGGCACGCTAAACGTCCTCTTACCAGCAGTTCAAAGCTGTTCACGATAAAGTGAGCACTTTAGAAATGAACCTTAGATGTATTTAACGAGCGCACTGAGTGACATCCGTCCAGTAAAGTTGGTAACGACGGCGGGAGAGTAGTTCCATATTTTAACGTCGAATAAAAAGCGTTAGGTAAAATAAACAGATTTTTAAAGTATATACTTTCTTAGTAATTTCACAGTTTCACTTCACCGACGCATGAATAAAATGATGAGGCCCGTGGCAATGTTAATATTACATAAGGTGGTGGAAGACACAACGTGGATACTAGTTGATGATAAGCAGTGCTTTCAAAAGTGCTCGTTTTAACGTGAGCAGCCTATAATTATTACAGGGCAAGTTGTGTAGACCTACAAGTTTTCTGGGCCAGCAGTAAACCACACGGAGGGCCGACTGTCTCTTGCTACATGGGAATAGTTCATCTGATTACTTATCCACAATGCGATGATAATTAAGAAACTCTTTTAAATTTGGTTTGTTTTGAACCACAGTAAAAATCTTGTCGTTTTGTGGTTGCAACAAAATATTGAAAAGAACAAACCATTTGTTGGTACCACAAAGTCTTTCGTGAAGTCTACATTGACAAAAGAATTTTGTGGTCAGAAAGAAAATGTTTCAGTCACCAAAAACAGTTTTTTAATGGCCTCAAGTTTTGTGATGAATACTAATAAATATTTTTTGGTTGCACCACTAAATTTTTGTGGTCACTAAAAATGTATTTTGTGGTGGCTACAAACATTGTGTGTTTTTCACAAAAGAGTTTGGCAGGGCGGATACCAACATAACACTCTGAGGCCGCCACAAATCACAATTTTTTTTTTCACAAGGTTTATTCAGCAGATCCGTGATTTATATTTTAAAAATGTTGCATATTTTATAATTTCATTTAATATAATTAAGTCAGAACATGTGTGCTAAAATTTCAAAGCAGGTAGTTATATAAAAAGTGTTCCTAACTGGGATCCAAACCACCTCCCTATTCACGATTAATTGAACATTTCCAGAGCGCTGCTAAGAATATACTTTCATGAACAATCTGTATCTTTCTAACATAACTAAAATAAACACCGGCCTGAAGAAGACGTCATTATTCGTGCATCCATCGGAAGTAACTACAAAATGATTACGAATGTAGTTATTTAAAAAAAAAAACAAGAAAACAAGAAAACAAACACTGTGATGGATTCGTCTGGGAAAAGATTATGTTTCAAACATTTGTACGGTTGTATGTATCTATCTCACAAATTGACTGCGGCCACAGGTTGCATCACAAGTTTTCATCTCTCTTCACTTGTTTGTATATACGGCAGGTGTCTGTGAGGCGTCTGTCCGGCGACCACCGAATCACTAGCAATCAGGATGTGGTCGGTGGGCGAGTTGTCGATAGCTGGTGGCGCGTAGAGTTTCAATGCCGGAGAGATGTCCTCGTCTGCACATGGTCGTGTGGGTAAAATACCATCCAAACTTAATAACACAATAAGGGGATTCAAATGATCGACCTCGCGTGTGTGTAATGGAAATACCATTTGAAGATTCCGATCTGCGCGAGTTCGTATTGAAATGTCAAATAAATCGACATACACACACACGCGCGCGCGCGTGTGAGACGAATAGTGAATATTCAGTTTGCCAGTTCTACTTCCCGTCTAAAAAGTAAATTGAAACTCGTCTGATTGCAGGCGATACCGATGACGGACGAGTCTGTGAATGTATAGTATAACTATAAAATATCAATAATAATATAGGTGAGACTAAAAGGTGGAAATGATATTAACTGTAAAAATCTTTTAAAGTCGAGCTTTTGTTTATAATTGAACTAAAAAGATAAACATTATAATAGGAGTAGCTGCAGAACTTGCAGAACTTGTAAGACGTGGTCGAACAGCCATAATAAACTTTACAACAAATTAATATTTTTGTATCAATTTATATTTACAGTAGTGTATACAAGATTGGCGCTAATAGTTAAGAGCCTAATGCAAGATATGTGCTTACTACGCTTATGCAAGTGAGTTATACATTCCATATTGCACCAAACTTTTATATACTATATATAAAAAGATACAAAAATATTAATTTCCAGTAAAGTATATTACGGCTGTTCGACCACGTCTTACAAGTTTTACAAATTCTGTAACTACAGTACTCGCATAATTATCTTTATCTGTCTAGTTCATTTATAAATAAAAGTTTGATTTTAAAAGTTTTTTTTACAGTTAATAATAATAAAGCGGTGGATTAGCCTCTTATACCATGAACTGCAGTCGCTCACGTGAAAGACACGTGGATCTAACCACTGAAATTTCTGCACGCCCTCACTCGAAATCTGAATCAGTGATTATTTCACTGTTTGAATCTGTCAAAAGCACCGGACTTATTCATCAGTCACCTCAGTGAATTTAACTGACAAATAAGTGAGGAAAAAAACGCCACATTTCCTTCGCTTATTGATTAAGTGACATTGTCCATTGATACATCAGTCATGTTTTTCAGTGGTTTGTTTTTTTGACTGAGGGGTCAGTTAAACACCATTTAAAAATGGCCGGGAAACTAAGTTTAAAAATGGCCGCTAAACAACGTGTACCAAGTGAAATAACAACGAATTAACCAACAAAACGCGATACAAGATACTATTTAAAATGTGTTTCGTCTTTCAAAACACCATTTTACGAGGTAATATGAACGTTCACAATCTCATTCCGTTTTTATGTCTTTCATTTCGTTTTCATGTAATTATCACAGCGCTACGTTGAAGGTTTAAACTGCATATAATGTGATGAAGACAGTGCATTCATAAATACTAATCTTTTTAACAATCCTTACGGTACCAATTAAACCAAAAAAAAGTGTGGGCTTACAATTTAAATTTCCACAATTTTTTTTAAGAACTCTTGTTATAAAATTGTTAAATATTATAAATAATGAAAAAGTGAATTTAAAATTAAAAAATTAAAATTTGGAAGGTTTACAAAACCTAGATGCGTTCAATCTTTAACAAAAAAAAGTTTAGTTGAAAATACTACCAAGAAAAACAACTGCGAGATCCTTGTCCGAATTTAGCACTTAATTCCCTATGCGCATATGGATAGTGAAGCCTGGCCTTAACTGGTGCTCCGTGTGTAGGCTGCAACTTCATTATGGTAACGTTGAATAAGTTAGTGCAGTGGCGCCCGGGTTCTATAGGCAGCCACGCATGACGGCGTCCTCACACTTACTGAATGCACTACGTTCTATTTATCTTCAGATCGGAATGACGCCCGTGTCCAGTGACTTGCAAGATACATTCCACAGTCCTATGTGCTAATGCGATAAACATAATTCATACTTGACTGACGCATTTTTTTTTTGTTCTTTCCTTTGCAAATCAACTCCGTTGTTTTGCACTAGCTTCGAGCTGAAATGTTGTAAGAATTTCCTCTACTCACTTCTCACTGCTTTCTAAGTTTTGTATTGTATATACCGCTTTACGCCTAGCAGCCATGTTGCTGCACACCGTTGCTTCGGGATATTGGTGGACACCTTATTGGGCATATATTGTAAAAATGTCTGTCTGAATTCCTGAACTATGATGAAAGTTCTTAACCTATGCATTGAGTGTAAATAACACTACATATGAATATACAAACATAGGAATATTACACTGAGAAATAGGTTTTGCTGGATCAAATAAAGTATGTTGGGCGCAACCAATTCCATTGTTTACCTAGGGGTAGTAAAATATCTTTTTTGAAGCTGAATTATTTTGTAGCTATTTGGTTGTCCCAAACAAAGATTTGATTGACGCAACTAAATATTTGTTTGACTCTACGGACATTAAAAAAAGGTTCGGTTAGTATAACAAAAGTAACGTGGGTTCGAACCTAGATCATGCGCGATCGAGCGTTATGCCTTACAAAGCTCAGCTAAACAGACAACTGGTGAAGTTGGAGTTTTTTTAAAATAAATACATTTGTAACACTGGACAACATACGCAAATAAATTTTTCAAGATTTACAGTTTTGCTTTTTAATTTCCCGTTGAACATGTTTTATTAGGAAGTTTACGCCATTATTGTCACCATTAGGTGCACAAACACACGCTAATACTATCTTACTTGTCACAAAAAATGGCAAAATATTTCTCGAGCTGTATTTTTTTTTAACTAAGGCAATCAATCAAATGAGTAACCAAACACACACACACACACACACACTCACACACACACACATATATATATATATATATACACACACAGTTGATTTAAAGACAAAATTTTGTTATCAGTATTACTTATGTTGGCCCAAAAAGAGGCTTTATTTATTGAAACATGTATTGCTGCTCTTCAAGTTTTGTTTAAGTACTGTACGAAATATTTTGTCGGCGCAACAAAATATATTTTTGGCCTCACACGAACAAATATTTGGTTGATAGTTCTCCCGTCCTTGCATTCCGGCGATGCTCTATACTCACCTCGCTTCACAGCTGTCAAGACCCCGATGTCGAGAGCCGTCCAAATCCCATCACTCACTCACTCACTCACTCACTCACTCCTCGGAAAGTTCCTTCGAATTCCTATATTGCAAAACACTTTAAATTTTTGGCAAATTCAATATTAGATTATTTTGATCATTATATACTTAACGCAACCTACCGCGAATCACGTACGTCTGGTACCGGAGAAAGCTAACTGTGACAGGCGAGTCTAGTAGGTTAACGTCTTGTCATAAGTATAAACAGCTAATAACTATAGGGAAACTGCAGCTGTGCACACACTATATTAAAGTTGGACTTGCACGTCGGTAGTTTTACTAACATCAGGTTTTCTTATGCATAATTATTGATAGAAATTACTTAGACCATTTGTTTGTATTTGAACATTACGGCCAAAAGCCAATCTTGCAAGAAAATCAAATAAAATCACATAAAATGAATATAAATAAAAATAGCGAAAATATCATTCCAACAATCCTTTTCACACAACGCCCATTGCGAAAGTGAAGCCAGAGAGTTTTTTTACCTGCAGTTTATATTTGGCTGAACGTAGGCTAGAAGGACATGACCAGCCCAAAATGGTAGCCCATTCGGCATAAACAAAAACAAATATAATACGAAGTTTAATTATCTGCTATAACCTCGATTACGTTGAGTTATTGTCGAAACCTGATCATTTCGCAGATTTATTAATTTTCTTTGCTAGTTTTTAAGTATATATTTGAATACTTTTTAGGAACAAGGTAAACAATAAATGTATTCAAACGCAGGTAAATTACTTAGCTTTGTTACGACTTGTATGTCACTCGCACAAAGCAACGCCTTTCAAAGTTATTTTTTTCTTTGGGAGATATCCTGTAGTGGAGATGCGTGGATGGGAGGAACAGTGTAGCAAGTTAGTAGAGGGAAGATGGTGGTTCTGGATCTGCAGGCCTCGTACTCCCCCTCCCCCCCCGCACCGCAGTGGAGCCAGTCCCCCCCCCCCCCACCCGGGGGTGGCACGTCCCAAGCCTTGTCGTCCTGAGACCTTCCACTCTTCTAATTCACCTGATGACTTCCAGCCCCCGCACCCTCCTCACAGCTGTGTGAACACTGGCTGCGGGCCAATCGCGGAGCCCATTGTCGCCAGGTGGAATTACAAGGGATGTGTAGAGGATTGCGGGAGGGGGGGGGGGCAGCTCCGGATTAAAACACTCCAGCTCTCCCTCGCTAATGCACCGGGGCGCCCACCAACTACGATCGTCGGACGTCCTGGCAATCCTCTGCATAATCGGGAAACCATTACCAAATCATTTCACCCTCGCGTCACCACGCGCCGACCCGGGACGCGCTTTGTAAACACATCGAGCCAAGATTTCGTCCCCCTTTTGATAACGTTTATCAATTTATCACGTTCACATGCGGTTCTTATGGTGTCGAGCTGTTAGATATTTTTAGAAGGACACGTTCCTCATCGTAAGCTCACTGAAAATCGTATTAAGAAACAAAATCAAAACAAAATAGGCGAGAAGCGAGGCAATAAAAACAGCGAGTGAGTGAAAAGATTCTGGTGTATCTTAAAACCGAGGTCTTGACAGCCGATGGGGGTGAAGTGACTTTAACATGGAGCTTCGTCGGATTGCAAGGGGCGGTGGAAACGGGAGATCCCCGAGAAAACCCGCAAAACCAACAGCATCGTCCATCACAATTCCTTCCCAGATGAAAAAAGTCCGCCGGGAATCGAACCCGGTTCGCCTTGTTGTGTGGCAAGTTTTGGAACCATATTGAGAAACGACAGAGTTGATATCTAATACTGATTGTGAGTGGGAGGTTTTTGGGTTAGTTCTCTAACACTGTAATGGTAGCTCTCAAGGTTTCTTATATGAAAGGTGTACTTACTGTGGAGCTTCCGTCAGCTCCCTACCCAAGAGTACCGCAATTTTACTTCCGGGAGTTAGAACCAGATCGGGAGTTAATAATCAGTGGCATCTCGTGCTAGGTTGCAACGACTGCCAATTTTTGCTTATGCTCTCTGGCCTATCCATATTAACTCCCAACTTCTCTAAATCCCTGCTCAAATGTCACCTTCAGCAGGGACTGACAAAATAATATCATTGCAATTCAAGTTCAAGTCCGGCCCGAACTGATATTCGTTTGTCCATATCTGTATGTCATTCCAGGAGAACGGAAATACCATTGAACTATTTCTCGAACTTGTTACTCTTTACTGCCCCATTGCACTCCAGTCCGGTATTCCCAGTCTGCCGGACGAACGAAGTTCTAATTCAAGTTCACGAATTTCCTCGAACTGAAAGGAAATCTGAGATTTCATTTCCAGTCCATTGAAGAGAAGATATGGAAGAACTGTATCTTGAACTATATCTCGTGCATACTTATTTACTTCTAGTCCAACATTTTTAATTCGAGAAGGAAAGTTCCAATATATTTGCACTAACTGCTTGAACCGAAATCAAGTTTCACATTCCATTTCTAGTTCACTGAAGCGTAAACATGAAATAAATGTATCTCGAATTGCATCCCGTACGTCCTTACGTAATTCTAGTCCGACGTTTATAATTCGAAGTGGAAAATTTTTATATATGTTTACTAACTGCCTTGAAAAGAAATAGTGTTTAATTTATCGTGCTCAGTTCAGTAAAGGGAAGCCCTAAAGAACTGTACCTCAAACTGTACATATTTCATACTTCTTTATTTATTTTTTACATTCCTACATTTGTAATCCGAGTATCAAATGCCACCTAACATTCACAGGATCTCAAAAATATGCTATAAGTTCTGGTCCAAGTATCAGGAGATAGATCGTGGAGCTAATTGACCAGGTTTCATGTTAGCTCAAATTCCTCTCTACAACGGCCCGAGGGGGCCGCGGTGACAGAGCGGTTAGGCTGCTCGCCTCCCACCAGGGCACACTGGGTTCAACCCACAGCCGGGTCACTTCGTGTTTTCGCATGTGGGAATCGCGCCGGATTTTCTCGGGGATCTCTCGTTTCCCCCACCCCTTCATTCCGGCGCTGCTCCATACCCACCTCATTCCACCCTCATCGGCTCTCAAAACCTCGTTGTTAAAAGCCACCCAAACCTCTCAGCTCAGCTACTACAGCCGTTTTGAATATTCCTAACCTTGTCAGGTAGCTGTGGTCGTGAACCACAGACCATTTCCTCAAACTGGTGACCATATTTTTTAATAGGCACAGGGTTTATAAAAACGATAAACTGCGTCTACCAGCCGATTTAAATGTTCCTTTTTAATCGACAGCATACTTACATGTAGAACAGACATTCTTTATCATTTACACTATTTAGTATCGATGGAAATAATTTGTTTTCATTTAGCAATGTGCTTAGGTGTAAAATAAATGCGAGTTGAACATTATACTAAACAAGCCTATTTAATTACAATGTTTATTTATATTATTTTTAGTTTTGCTTAAAGAAACAAAGGACGGGCTACTGTAACTCACTTATACATTCTGTCGCATACAGCTGCGTGGTGCACTTCAAACCTGTTGTTTGGTGTGACTAGTTGGCTACAGAAGGACAAGAGGAGTCGCAAAGAAATGGTGACTACTGGAGAAACGAGACAAATGACTGTTTCATTGCGTCGTGAAAACAAGTAATATCCTGAAATTGCAAACATTGTTGTGCAAAGTCGTTCGACTGTGCAAAGTGTAATCCCGTGATTTAAACAATCGAAAGATTAGGCCGTCCAGAAAAAACTGGCCGGCCTACAGGAAAACACGGCAAGTGGTGCGAATGATCAAGAAAGATGCAAATGTTCAGTCCTCGGCATTATCTCCGAATGTGAAAGGACAATTTGGGAAACAAGTAACACCAAGAACAATAATACGATTTCTCTTCCTTGCAGGGTACAGATACAGTGTACCAACAATCAAGACGAATCGAAAGAAGAGGTTGGCATTAGCCAAACGTTATATAAAGATGTATCGAAACATCTGGGACAATTTTTTTTTTTTTGTTCTCGAATGAGAGTAAGTTGAACATTTTTCACACAGTGATGGCTAAATTTAGATGCACAGTAAAGGAAGCCCAAAACCGAACTTGGCATCCAGGATATTCAAACTACTGTTAAGCATGGTTGCGGTGGAGTTAAAGTCTGGGGTTGCATAGCTGTGTCTGATGAAGGGGAACTAGTTTCCATAGAGAGAAATGTCGACGCATGCGGTTATATGGATACACTTAAATATAACTTGAAAAATATCACTGCGAAACTGGGTTTAGGAACCAAGTAGTTACTATACAGAATATTGAACGTTATACTTACAATGGTAACTTGTCTACATGTTTGTATGATATACTTAATATATGTATATCTGCGAAGTGCAATTATAATTGTTTGTTCCTAGAGGGTACAAAACATTTCCTCAAACACAGTTGGTTGCAGTGGCGAAAAACGGAAACTGAATATTGAACAGGAAGATGTAGCCTTCATTACATTTTTTTTCTAAGCCTTCTTTTGTAATACAGTGCTATTGCAGCATTTTGGCGGTAACATTAATGGAGTCCCAAAGGATAATAGTATGACTTCGCCGCCAGTCAAATACTCCCAGGCGGCGTGGGTGTTGGAAGTCCAATATGGCCGCTGCTGACGAGGAATGATAGAGCAGGATATTTCTGTGAGAGGTGATGCAAAATGGCCGCCGTAACACCGCGGCACCGCAGCCAGCAGCCAGGTGCGCGTGTATCGCATTTTTATAACTACTCTGGTGTTCTGGCATAAGCTAATTATTTTCGTTTATTCCTATTGCTTTTGATGTAGGAATGATACATAATTTCCAGATTTCAATTAAATTTAACTATCTGTTCTATATTATAAACAGTGTCTGCTATAGGAATTATATGAATATTTGCCGACTCAGTCATAAGGCCACAGCGGAAAGTTATGTTAGTATTTACATCAATACAACAATATTATTTTGATAGTGTCCATAATATATCGCTGTCCTTATAGTGACGTATGCTAGATTTCATTATTTCACGAACATATCTCCAACTATTCTAATGTTTATAGGATAAATGTCTTTGCGAGAAGAAAAAAAAAAGTGTATTTAGTAGGCTCCTACAGCCATGTATGCACTGTAAGAATAAATGTAAATGTACACACACAATTTTTCAGTAATTTTACATACCTGAGGTGTAATTTGTAAAAACATCTACAGTGCATGTAATTTTAAATAGATTTATTAGGTAACTCAGACAGTGCTACAAATATTTGGCGGAAACAACTTACGGCTTTCTAAATACATGTTTATTTTAATTTCCACAATTTGACATTTTTAAGTATTGTGAAAAACACTCCCATTTCCTGTACTAAACTCTTAAAATACGCAACTTTACTTCTACATGGTCATTGTATAGACTATCAATGTTAGTACAGAATTATTTTCTCCATGATGTAATCTTACAATGACCATATGTGTAACCTTACATTATATTCTGCCGTAATTGTCAGCCATTGGCTGACAATTAAGACCCCTCTAAGGAGAAATTAGGAATTTTTGCTACATATACTCAGAGCGAAGTTCTCGCGGGGTCAAACAGCAGCCTCGAGAGAACTTCAGCATTCCTAGTTAAGGTACTGTTAGTTGACAAGCAGGCCCTTAAGGCAGGACATATCTTGACGTCCTAGCAGGCAGATATATAGGGCACGATGCCCTAAAAACCTAGTCAAGCATAAAAATACTTTGTTTCTTTAATAACTTCGGCAATCTAACTGTAATTGTAATTTTTATTATTCTTTCTAAGAGATGTTTATGATATGCCAAATTTTTAAAGTAAAATGAATAAACAAATAGCAAATTATGGACACCCTGGGGGAAATGCCCATAAGTTTTGTAGAAGTAATAAACTGGAAAATTGGTTTAGAGTTTTTCCCTGAGCTTCTGGAAAATATGTCTTTAAATGAATGCTAGGGTTCAGGACAAAATCTAGTAATTTTGCAAGCCTCCAAGTTAAAGTACGTAGGTGTCTTTTCATGAATTTTCCCGATGCAAATTAATCAATTTTGGGAAAATAAATGTAAATTTTCAAAATGTGGATCAGCCCAAATAGGTAGGTTTTGAAAAGGAAATATGTGAAATTTTTCTCATTGTTTTGGAGAAAACAAATTCAAAAACACTATTTTGCCTTTTTATGGCCTTGGTGAATCGTATATGGCCTAAATATAAATTGTGACCTTCGTAATGGGAGATTTTGATATGCCAAACAGTATTGTGCCTAAATGGCTTCGGTTAATCTTACATGGTCTGATGATTTAATATTTAATGAAAGTTGGCAATTTTGTAGTGATGGCTTTCTTTGTACTCCTATATAGCCAGATTATATAACTTCCTTTTCAACTTATCTGTAACATAAAATAAATGGCGATTGTTAAGACTATAAGGCCACAATTTGTAATGTGATTTATTTTAAATTGGTGCCTTTTTTGTTTGGGAAAATTGTATATTGTATAAACAACACTTGTGAGAAGATATGGAGAACTAAACATTTGCTTTGTATACACAAAATATGTTTTGAAAAGAAAATATAAATAATAAAAACAGAACTCAGTATCAGAATTCATGTGCATTGCATTTCAGCTAATAGTACTTAGTATTTTTCTACGATTTTGGGTTTCCCTGTTTTATTCCCTTTGTCTTAACGAGGGTTGGTTTCAGCTAGGTGAGTGATTTTTTTGTTGAATTGTGTTTGTATTCCACTTTGCCGCGTCCTAGGCTTTAGGGCGTAGCAAACTAACCGAGGTTTTTGTTGCAGTTTTCAATAACGTGACTGTAACGTTGTAGTTACAGTGTCCAGGATATCGGACATGTTCAGTCATCACGGGTGGGGGGGGGGGAACCCAGTGTTTCGTCTGGTGCTACGAGACCCGGTCACCAATGACAGCCAGAGGAACTTACTGACAACGTGCGGAACGATGCCACCCGATGTCAAGGGCATTAATTAGTGGTATGACAGGTTCAAGAACACAGTATCTGGTGCTTACTTACCGAGAACTGGCCGAACGTCAGCCTCAGCTGAAAGGGCGGAAGCAGTGAGACAGTCCGTAGTCAGAGAAGGACTTTTCGGACATCGTGTTTATCTTAGAGCAGGGGATGATCGAAGGGAGTAGAACTTCTTTGAAATCAGTACGTGAGTTCAAACAGAAACCAAACTTCCACCTATGGAACATGCGTGCTGTTGCACATGACGTAACTATTATATATACAAGATATACACATCCTCTTCTTTCAATGAATGGGAGGGTAATGGGCTTCTGATGGTTCACGGTCTAACCCATTCTACAAACTAGTTCCACATAGCGAAGATAAGATTCATTTCTATCTTCTGTAATTATCAGGTCACAGAACTTTGTAGTATAAAGTTTAAATTGTACAACGACGTGAATATAGGGAACGAATTAACACGACAGTTGTAAAACAACTGACAGATGGTGAAATTGCAGTGAAATCGCAGTGAAAAATGTACATATAGTGTATGTTTACAACTTCAGTGAAGCTGTGATTTTACTACTGTAGTAGTGAAAAATAAAACATATATTGTGACGAGAAATCAATTGAGTAGTATGTGTTAATTGTCTTGTTTTGGAGCAAAAATACACTCATTTTACTGCTAGTCTTCTGGTACATCGAAATAGCAAGTTGTCACTATTAATTGCGCAATTGAAATTACCATGTACATGCCATTTTATTAATTATAGGGTGAATTTATTTTTACCCAGGGTAAAAATACATATACGTTTGGAGGTGTAAAATGGCACCTACATCTGAGGAGACTGTGCTGACACATATACAGGATGGTCCGCCTAACGAGGACACCCTCAAAATTTCCGAAATGGTTGCAGATCATGAAATTCCGTTTTCGCTAAATTAAATTACGTACGGGGGCAAGAAATTTGCAGCAAAGCGACTATTTTTAACACGTGTATGGACATGAATAATTAAACCTTAAACCGCTATGATTTTATCCCCTGGAAACAAACATTAATTTCAAGGACATCTAAAAGTCCGCGCAAAGAGGAATTCAGTGATATATCACATGCAATGTAAAGTGACACAGAAATGCCAAGCAAAATGTGTGCAACATAAGGAAGCTGCACGCCAGGATGCATCTCGGCGTGTGTCGCTTGCTAACAGCTCTCTCTGTGTGTGTGTGTGTGCAGGTCTACTGCCCCATTTTACGGGCCCACTTAACTTAATCATATTTGCACATGATTTCTTGGCGTTTGTCTGTTACTGTCAATTGCATTTGCTATATCACTGAATTCCTCTTTGCACGTACTTTCAGATGCTGTTGAAGTAAATTTATGTTTCCAGAGGAAAACTCGTATGTGGTTTAATTATTTCTGTTCATACATGTGTCACGAATAGTCGCTTTGCAGCCAATCACTTGCCCCTGTACGCAATTTGATTTTGCGAAAACCGAATTTCGTGATCTGCAACCGTTGCGGTGAGTTGGGGGGAAATCCAGATTACGCGGACCACCCCCGTATCAGTGTAAAGTTACACATATTTTTACAGTATCTGTTCCTAGTGTGTGAATTAAAATGAATTTATCTAAGCCTGTGGCGTTCTGTAAGGGGTGTAGAATAACGAACGTGATAGGCAGGAACTGTGTTCGGCGAGCTGCAAGGACAAGCGTCGCGTCACACAGAGGAGGCTGCTGCCAGCTTCACACGACGAGGGAGCTTACGCGCGCTGTGTGGGCACAGACCAACGTGCCTGGGGGGGGGGGGTGGAGGGAGGGGTAATTCAGCGAAATGAGAGGCGCTGTGGAGATGGCGGCGATTAAAACGAGCCGGCGATATTAAATCTTTGCGCTCCAGAAGCTCCCTTCACGGTCGGTGTAGGGCGGAGGGTGTGTTGGGGTGGATTTCTTCGGTTAATGATTGCCAGCTCCGAATTGAAACTTTCTGGTTCGTCTTCTGGTTAAAGCGAAGCCACATTGCGTGCCGACCACGCTGCCATAAAACACAAGTTGAACTAATTCAACTCGGCTCTCTCTCATTGCGACATTTATAATTTAATTTTTAAATTACAACTAGAGTCTCTACAAATCGTCATAATTACTTTTTATATCGCAATAATAAAGTGTTTATTTTCTCATGTGTTACTCGACTCTCTGCTCGAAAAAAAGTGGCATCAAACGTTCAGAAATCACTGATTCAGTAATCGTCCATTTCAATAGTATACTGCAAAGTCCTGTAGTTTATGGGTGTAAGTGTACATAGGTCGTACTGTGTTCTTGTTCGCCTACTCATTAACTAGATCCACACTTTCCTTCCAGCATACTTCGGCCACCACGTTATTGGCGCCAATATGAAATATTGCTTATATTTCATATAAAGATGTAATATAGTGTGTAGGGAGCTGTGAAGAACACACACAAGGACTCCTCGTTGGGATAGCCAATATGAAATATTGTCATATTATTTCCAAATAGATATGTGCCGTGTATGGTGTAGAATTTGCATACGTAACAATGGGACAACGCATATAACACTTGAGTGACCAGGATGCACAGCTGACTTGCAATAAATCAGTGGGAAAGGATGTGACAAATTTCAGGTAATATTCGCAAACCTGTGGGGGAAACATAGTTTTCCTTACAGGTAAGGTAAAATTACCTCACTCTGGAGTAAAAATTCACTTACATGGTAGTGGAAAATCCCATATACATGGATGGGAAAACTACCTAACGACGAGTGCATCTCTTCTGCATTGTCTCAACAGCTAGGAGGGGTGGGAGCGGAAGAAACGATCATCTAACATACTAATATTTACTACTGCTGTCATGCTGTCGTCATTGTGTAATGGATAGCGCATCGGCCTATAGTGATAGATGGACATGGTTCGCGCCCCCTTCCCTTACTTGTATGGGATTATCCTCCCACTTTTGTCAGGTACTTTTCCCGTACGATTAAGGAATAGTACTCTACATGTTATGTAAACGTACTCTGCATTTAAGAGGTAATTCTTACCTTACATGTAGAGGTAATTAGCTTCCCTTACATATAAGGGAATTTTATCTGAAATTCTTTTTTACGGTGTTCTATCCACGTGGCACTAATGCATCAACTATAGTTTGTTTTCTCCCATTCCGTGGACAACACTGCGCGGAGGTTCATTTTGAGTGTTGTTTGTTGTGAGGGATAGAGGTTGAAGGATAAAACCTTCTAGTTCGCGCTTCACTTGACATCTGGGACGCCGATCCACTGCGGAGGAAGGGAAGAGAGAGCACATCCCCGCCTGGTTCATGTGGTTTCGTGGTTCCAGCTTGACGTCGGGCCAGCTACGAGTTGTTGTGTCAACGACTTCTCGACGTACTTCTGCTTGGCTTCCCTCGTCTCCAGACACCTGCGAAATAATCTCAACTATCCTACAGCAGCGATCGGAGTTCGATTACCGCTGGATACGTGCCGGGAACTCGGCACGTTGTTACACCCATCAGAAGACTTCGTAACTCCATTTTTTTAAACGCTATTCTATCAAAACGATTAACTGACTGACTAAATTACGGAAAGCTAATTTACCCACAAACGTTTAAAAATAATCTACAAAAAAAAAGAGCTCAAACATTGTAACTTCAGTCTGAGATTTCCAACAGCGTAAAACCCGTATGTCCACTGCTTAATTTATCAAAACATGTTCTCAAAATATGATTGAAATAGTGTACTAGTCTAAATTACTAATAACGATTTAGTTTCAATAAACACAAAATTGAATTCGTTTTAAAAGTTAATCACTTTTCTGTCTCTCCAATAAAACACCAATTTTTGGGGTTGACGAAATCTTCTCTAAGGAGTTATAAAACTCGCACGTTGGGAGTGGGTTTTGTCGGCCATACATCCCGAGGCTCCTGGACAAAGGTTACCAGATACTCAGCACGGGAAAGGACATTCTCTCCTGGAAATGAGGACAGTTCATTAAAAAAGGAGGCTATTTGAATTTTGTTAGCGCCGAATATTATGTTTAGTGGAGAACAAAACATTTTTTTATTGGCTTATAGACTTTTATTGCCAACAGTTGGTCTGCACAATTAAACATTTTCATATACACACTGCAGCATGAAAAATAGATATAAACATTAAATTTCAATAAATCATAACCATAATTTACATAATATGATGATGAACATAGACATTTTATAGGTTTTGTTCATCGAGTAAATGCTGACAGTACAGCTGTCACAGATTTTGTCGTATGAAAAGAATCAATATCAAAATAATTAGTAGAGAATAAATTATATCAAAATAATTAGAAAAGGCCGGACATTTCTGATAACAATAAAAAATCTTGTCGTACGCCAAAAAAAAAAACAATAAAAAGGACACGTCATTTTGCCGTATCACCACCCACATTTCGTTTCAAAGGGGCCGGGGTGGTGTAGTGGTCAGACTACTCGCCTCTCACCAAGGTGAATCGGGTTCGATTCCCGGCGGGAAACATGACGGATGATGCATCTGGTCAGCGGGTTTCCTCGGTGATCTCCCGTTTCCCGCGCCCTTGCATTACTTTGCTGCTCCTTACTCACCTCGTTTCACCCTCATCGGCTCTCAAGATTTACCTGTTAAGAGCAGTTCAGATCTCTCCACTCCACTCACTCACTCTTCGTTTCATCTCCCTCGGGCCAGGCAGCAGGCTGCACCAAGTTTCAGCCTGCTCTGAGCGGATTGGAGTGGAGAGATATGAACGGCCCTTAACATCGTCCTGCCTGGGATATTCTTTCCTTCTCACTTTATATCGTCCTGCCTGGGATATTCTTTCCTTCTCACTTTATATCGTCCTGCCTGGGATATTCTTTCCTTCTCACTTTATATCGTCCTGCCTGGGATATTCTTTCCTTCTCACTTTATATCGTCTTGCCTGGGATATTCTTTCCTTCTCACTTTATATCGTCCTGCCTGGGATATTCTTTCCTTCTCACTTTATATCGTCTTGCCTGGGATATTCTTTCCTTCTCACTTTATATCGTCCTGCCTGGGATATTCTTTCCTTCTCACTTTATATCGTCCTGCCTGGGATATTCTTTCCTTCTCACTTTATATCGTCTTGCCTGGGATATTCTTTCCTTCTCACTTTATATCGTCCTGCCTGGGATATTCTTTCCTTCTCACTTTATATCGTCCTGCCTGGGATATTCTTTCCTTCTCACTTCTTATCGTCCTGCCTGGGATATTCTTTCCTTCTCACTTTATTCGTCCTGCCTGGGATATTCTTTCCTTCTCACTTTATATCGTCTTGCCTGGGATATTCTTTCCTTCTCACTTTATATCGCCCTGCCTGGGATATTCTTTCCTTCTCACTTTATATCGTCCTGCCTGGGATATTCTTTCCTTCTCACTTTATATCGTCTTGCCTGGGATATTCTTTCCTTCTCACTTTATATCGTCCTGCCTGGGATATTCTTTCCTTCTCACTTTATATCGTCCTGCCTGGGATATTCTTTCCTTCTCACTTTATATCGTCCTGCCTGGGATATTCTTTCCTTCTCACTTTATATCCTTCCGTTACATGTAAATTTAACGTTTCTAAGGGCGTTGTCTCTTCATTCATGCACCACCTATCTGATAACATGCCACTCTTAGAAATTAAGATGTGTTACTAATACGCAAATTATTATTCAAAAGGATATAAAATAATAAATAATTTCAGTGTCCGCAGAATAAAACGTTGAGTCTTAATAACTACTTTTGATTAACTCGCTGTCAACTTTACTGTGAGTGTAAACGCCAGTGTGTAATTCAGCATGTATAGTCTATTCGCAGTTTCTTCACACTTTTTTAATCCAACATTTGAGAATTGACTCAGTGTACGACGTGTTGAATGGTTTCCTAAATATGTCATGTATCAAAAGCGTTTGATATTTGTATTAACATTAAATTAACTTTCAATTTTTTAGTTTCAATTTATGTTTATATTTTGTTTATAGGCGTTATGTAATATTTCATTTATAGTTATTATGAACAAAATCAGGAAGAAAATATGAGAGTAGGGTGATTTAGTAGATTCTGAGCCAGGAATCAGGATCTGGCTTCCTGGCTTCGGCATCCGCCATCTTGTTTCCGGTAGCCATCTTATCTGCCATTTTGTTTCCGGGTGACATCTCGTCTGCTATCTTGTCTGCCATATAATAACCATATTATTTCTAGCCACCATCTTCTTTCTGGCTGCCAACTTGACCACAATATTGTTTACCATCTTGTTTCCGGCCACAAATCTTGTCTACCATATTGTCTGCTAACTTGCCCGCCATTTTGTTTCCACCCACTATCTTGAATTTTATTTTAATATGCTCTGTCAATCAATGTTCACCATCTTGTTACCCAATTACTCACTTCATTCGACACCCATTTTTATATTTTATTCATGCTCTGCCATTCCATATCCATCATCTTGTTTCACAATTACTCACTTTAGTTGGGCCCCTGCCATCTTGGATTTAATTCTCTTTAGTCACATTTTATCAACATAACCTAAATTAACATAACTTCACCTAACCTAACCTGACCTAATTTAATTTGACCATCATGTAAGAACACATTTAGTCTCCTCAAGTAGGACTAAGACAAATTTATTCCTTGTGTAGGACTTGCTTTTTTTCCACTGGTGTAGGACCAAGAATACTTATTTTAATTATATTCATTCCATCTTGTGTAAGACTTAGGAAGACATGACAACCTAACCTAACATAACCTAACATAGTATAACCTGACATAACCTAACCTGACCATTTTGTAAGAACTCGTTTAGTCACCTTGGGTATAAATGCTGTTACATACATACCCATCGGTTTGAACTAGATCTCCTTCGTCGATAGCAGGGCAGTGATGGTCAGATGACGAATCGCTTCCTCGTCACTTGTCGAGTCGTCTCCCCAGTCCAATAATGGTGAGTTCCATTTTTAACTGTCATTTATAGCCCCCCCCCCCCCGCCTCGAACCAGCATATTGTTTCCTCTGCCAATAGCTACATTTGATTTTATGTTACCATCTAGGGTTCCATTTGTTCTTATCCCCCAGGCAAGCTTATTGTAGGTCACCATATTTGTGGCATTTAACCACTTGTGTAATACTTATATTTTTTCACATGTAAGTAGGTCGTTAACCTCATGCATTGCTTAATCTCTTTATTCGTGTATGCATTTTCACCTTGTACACAGTGCTAAACCGACCATATAAAATTAAAATTAATTCACATGCCCATATATGCATACTCTAATGAAGCTAACTTAACATAGTCCGGAGTAAATCAAACCTAACCCAACCTCACATAACCTACCACATCCTAGAAAAATCATAGCTAACCCACCACAATCCAAATAAAATAGTTATACACTAAGCAAACCTATACGTACATGAGTCACGACATACCGACCAGCCATACCTTCACTGTAATCTCAAACATAGAAACCATCCACACCATTCTCTATAACATCAGAAATACTCGTCCTCTCTAATACACTGTAACACCTACCCAAGGAATAATACCTTCTATGTCTATCTATATCACACAGCATTCCCACCATCTGGCGAGCTAACATAACCTAACTTAACCTAACATAACCTAACCTACCAAAACCCAGAAAATCAAACCTAAAATAACCCAACATAATCCAAATAAAAACCAATAACTATACCCCGCATTGTAATAGAACAAGAATCCTTATATTAGCAGAAAAAAAAACTTTTAATGGTGATAATTTAGTAGGACTAGTTTACGTGCCTAAAAATGCATTTTCATTGTATGTGTGTGAATTGACATATGTTAATTTGCTATACTCTTCTGAACACTGATAAGTTGTAGAAACATAGACAGGACCTATTTTACACGTGACGGCTCCAAAGCAATAAACGTAGTGCATTCTGAAAAATTACAACGAGAAAACTAGGTGAATAAACTCACAATTGCACAAAAGAAATGTACGGTACGACTACCTCAGTATATTTACTAATTTGTTACGAGCAATCAAAGGCATGGGAAATCGATTGCATTAAACTGAAAATATACTCGTGTCACACTCATATGATATTTTCAAAAATCTACAAGGACAACAACTAAACAAATAATCAACTAAAATACCGGTATTTAATGGCATCCTTCATTAGCACTTATCAACTTAAATAAAATAATGAAAGAAAGTAAATGATGCAGGTTTCTGCTGTCAGGATACTAATAGTAATCTAAGTTCCTCTCAAGATTGAAAAAAAAAAACTAAATTTAACCATGTACGGTAGAGAAATAAAACCATGGCTCGCCGTTTAACTAGAGCTTAGCGTATTCTTTTCTTCTACAACGTAGCTACAGACCTCTGGGTAGGAAACTTTTAACGTGGCACGTTATTAAAATTGGCAAGGATGCGAGATTATAATATTGTTCATAGTTTCAAACAAAATTTTACTAACATTTTCACTGCATTATTTAAATCTTCGTTCATTTCAATTTTTATAAGATAGTATGCCGACGAGGCAATTCACAAGGCATAGAGATGGTTTACATTACGGAACGCAGCGATGACACAGGACGAAGTCTCCATCTCTGGAAATCCTCAAAATAGACATGGTCCGGCAGGAAGATGAACATCCTGCTCCATCCTCGGTATGGGAATTCCATCTGGACGGCGACACGTCAAGGGTTGCAGCCACTGATACGTCCCTCTCAGGCATCGATTCTCAGCTTTTCTTCCTCAGCATCGATCAGCTACCATTATATCTCGTAACAGTCCGGAAGTTCTTAAAATTTAAGCTCTTCGTGTAAAAAATATAACAATTACCGTAACGATACCGAGTATCCTGTTTATTTTCTCATTGATAAACTGATGTTCAAAGACTTCTGCTCAGTAATAATTTATCTCTGTTTAGGCCACAAAGCCTTGTAATAAATAGATAAATAAATATGCTGCCTTTCTCCATATACACAAACCATAAGTTCAATTATGAAGCATAGGACAGTTTATCACACAGCCCTTTCAGATTTATCTACAATTTTATCTTACTTAAGACATTTTTTTAGAAAAATTTCTAAATATGATCAAATGGTTACATGCTATATCATACCTCCCTTACCTATCTGACAGCAGAACAAAACTTACAAATCATTATTATTAACTGTTCAACTTAATCAAATATTATAGTATTTAAACATTTTTTCAAAAACATGTCGACATTTAAAATTTAGCTTTAACAACAAAACACAAAACAATAATCATATTCATTCCACATCACACTTTAAAGAAATAAAATAATTAAATTATGATTTCTATCAAGGACAAATAGTCTGTTTCTAAAACAAGAAAATGAGCATAAATAATTACGTTGTCTTCAACCAGTCATAATTCCTCCTGATAGAAACTAAGTTCATAAAAACCAGAAAAGTCAGAGAATGTTCGTAAATTCTGATGGTTAAAAAATATATATATATTTGTTATTTATGTTGGAAACACATACCGTCACAGAGTTCATTTGGAGAATACCTCGGATCGACAGCCATAACAAGTGGTGCGGCCCTTTCACTCAGCGAACACTCATCCTCGATGTACGTCAGGTTCTACGTTGAAACTCCAACATTCGGGGATACAACTTCGATGAAACTGCGGTGAGTATTTCTGGAAACCATCGCCAGACTTCCAGGTGCTGTAGAAAAGCTTAAGGACAGTAAGTGAAATGACTTATTGCGGCGGAAACATGTCCTCAAACCCTAGCAACGTGGTTCTTAAAATATTAACTTTTTAACAAGAGGACAAAATTTCACATTCAAGTGCAAGTTACACTTAAATCATCAACATAAACACGAGATGATCATTATATACAACAACGCCATTATTTACAAAAGAGAAAAATCGCTAATTTTACAGTTAACAATGCACTCAACATATTTACAAAAAAAGAACATAGGTGAAACATATGTGTATAGTGTGACGATCAAAGAGCACGTTCAGCAGAAGATTGTGCAATCATCAACATTCAAGATTCAGCGCACGTATTACAAACAGTATCACGTTATTGCACAAATAAATAAACAACAGTGTAACATGTGTATGTTGTCGAGCTTTTGTTTTAAGGGCACTATTACTTGGTGATTATTGCTGGTCATATGCATATATTTAACGTGCGCGAAATTAAAATTTGCATCGCAAGTCGGAAAGTGGCGTGCGGCAATGTTATCTTGAGTAGTATCACGTGACCATACGCTTGTTTGTTTTGATTTCTTCGTACGTTGCTACGTAGTTCCACATGGGTGCAGCAGTGTACTAACTCCAACTCAAATAGCAATTGATTTTCTTCAGAGGCGACTTACATGTAATGGGGAGGTGATGCTTACAAATAGGATCAGTGTCCTCAAGTCGGACGAACAAACGTGTTGGAGTGGCGATAAACTACACTATACCATATAACCCTTTGAAGACATATACATGGAACAAACATTGAACAATAAACATAACATGTGCCGACTCTAGTAATTCTCACAGTTTTGCAACTATATCCTGTCAGGATCTACTATTAACATTTTTTATTCTTAACTCAAATTCCATCAGTAGTCAAGCCTTGCATTATCACATTAACATTTTGCTTATACGTACTGTAGAGAGGGATTGGGCAGTCATGGCCGCAATTGCGATAGTGGCTTCCTTCCTCGGCGTAACTGTAGGTAACTTATAACTAGAGATCTGAGCAATTCGCGAGTTCAATGTCCTGTAGGATAGACTTCGCAGTCTTATATTTTTATGTACTCGCTTACAGATATCAAATGCTTATTGGTTGATTGTTGTGGTAGTAAAACGCGGTGGTTGGGCGGACAATTTATTGCATGTTTGTTATTGGCTCATTTATCTGCAGGAGGTGTCAAACAACACGTCGACCAATTACAAAAGTTACATGAACGTACAAGTGTGTGAATTACAACTGGTCTAGAAATGAACCCGCGAAATTCTCGGGTTTCTTCATATAACTAATAAGAGAGAGAGAGAGAGAGAGAGAGAGAGAGAGAGAGAGAGAGAGAGAGAGAGAGAGAGAGAGAGAGAGAGAGAGAGAGAGAGAGAGAGAAGTAAAACCAGAACGTGCAGCGCAAAAACTCCCTCTCGACATATATTAATATACATCTTCGAGAAAAGTGCATTAGGAACCATACTTTTGATTAGTTTTAGTGTAAAGCTAGTATGGGAAAAAAGACTTAACCCAAGTAACAAATCACGGGCTAATGAAAGCGCTACAGTTTATTAATCACAGAAAAAAATGTTCGTGATGATCCACAGAGCCAAATCAGTCTTTAGATAAACCGGCACGCCAAAGCGAGTCGCCCTGGCGATCTCTTCAATGAATGAGTTTTGATTAGCTGAATGTAAGCGTGATGCGCTAATCGATCCTCTCGTCTGATTGGTAACTGTTTGCTCTATAAAGTTCTCTAGTGGCTCAGAGAACATCTCCTCGAACAAGTAAATACATATTTATCATCTGTCAGCAGCGTGGCCAAACATCATTTCCCAATCGGTACCTGGACGAGATCTTAGCAAACTCCTCCTGAACCAGCAAACAGAGAATATTATACAAACCGAGCTTTCAATCAGATGTGAAAATTTATTGCAGAGCATTATGCGTGCAATCAGCGGAACTACGTATCTTCATTGAAGAGACCGCTGCATTTCATACTGTGTTTATTCTGTGGCATGGAGTAGAACGTGACCATTGCAAATAATTACGCAAAAAATTCTCGGTTTCAATGACGTTGTGTGCATTGGGGATCAGTCATTTGTTAATTTCGTTGCTGCCTCATTCTCTCGCGTAATCTTACATTGGTTTGGAGAGTGCAGCGAGACAAAGCCAACAAAATATTATTTGTTTGTATAAGCCCAAAAATATATCTAGTTGCCCCAACAAAACATTTCATTGAGTAAACTAAACTCGAAAAGCAACAAAGTGTATTTTGTTCATCTTAGAAAAAAATACATGTTTGAAGAAACGAAACCTCTGTGAAGCGCCAAAAGAAATTACACTGTCAACAAAATATTTTGTTGAATCAACTGTATAATGTTTGGCCACTCATTTATTGCCTTTGTTCGAGAATGCAGATTGAGAGTTCATTTGCATTTTTTGTGACAATCAGGATAGTAAAAGTGTTTGTGCATTTATTGATGGTTAACAATGGTGTAGATATCCTGATAAAACAAGTTCAATAGGAAACTTAAAAGTAAATCTGTTAAAATTCAAGTACTTATTTGTGCACGTTGTCCAATATTGGATATGTACATACCTAAAAACATTCTAATGTCATGGGTAGTTAATTTAGCTGAGGTTGCCAAGACATATCGCTCCAGCGCAGATGATCTAAGTTCTAATATCGGTCAGGATTCCGATTTTTTTTATATTTACTGAAACTGTATAATATACGCGGAGCCAAAGAAATCATAGGTTGCACCAACTAAAGCTTTGTTTGGGGCAAGCAAATAACAGAGCAACAAAATAATTTGGTTACAGCAACGACATATTTCATCTCCCTTATACAAACAATTAATTTGGTTGCGCCAAAAAAAAAAACTTTGTTTGATACAACATAACCTTTTAATCAGTGTGGAGAGATTTTGCCGGAGTGTGGGGTGTTGGGGGAAACAGGAGACCCCCTAGAAGGCTCGCTGACGAGCGGCATCGTCCGCCACGATTCCCACGTGCGAAAATCCGGGAATCGAACCCGGTTCGCCATGGTGGGAGGCGAGTGCCCTAGCCGCTAAACAACCGCGGCCCCATTCCTTTGATTGGAATTTTTCAGCCTTTTATATCATTTAACCACCTTTTTTAAAAAATAAATACTGCCATGTTACTAATAAACACACTCAGTATATTCCACCGCACTCTGATGTTAACATATAAGGCTAAAATTAAATATATTTATTGACTATTATTCCAAATTAGAGGGCTTTTAAAAGTGCTCACTGTACCATGAATAGACTAGGGCCTGTACAAACAAAATTTCTTAACCAGTACTTTTCCTGCGGCCATTCAAGAAGCGATACAAAATCATTCTAAACGGAAGGCAGGAAAGAAACTACAGAGTTCTGAGATGTATTCAAATGTAAAAATCATTTTCGCCGAATATTATCGTCCAGCGTGCATCAGAGTAAAAAATAATAACATTTAAACTTAGTTTAACTGTAAAAAAAAGAAGTCAAACGTGTAATGAATTCTAAGACACAATGTTGCTATTTATTACCAGCTGGATGCGTGACACAAAAGTTAAATTAACAGCCCCGAGGGTTTCGAAAGTGTTTCAGAAGCGAAAGAGCAAATGTCACCAATATATTCCGCAGCGGGACGAATCCGTTTTGCTTAGTGTAATCGTTCCATAATGTTAGAGAATCTAATGTGTGTTATAAAGCACGCCGCTAGCAGTGATATTAGCCGCCTGTGATATTGCGTCCCTGCACCGAGATCCATTTATCTTAGCGTCGTCTCCTTGCACCCCTCATTCGGCATGTTTGAAATATCCTGTCGTTCCCTTTTTTAACAGAGCCCCGCTTTAACTAGAAAGAAAAGAACTCGCTGTTAAATAAATTTCAGTGAAGAAATATTTAATACTTATGTATATTTTTAATTTCTGAAATAACTGTTTGCAGCTAGTTTCGAATAGATTTATAATAATATATAATAACCACTTCGTACTTCTAGAAGCCCAAAAAGCACGTAGTATAACCTAATTCGCAGCCTGTGAAGTAAATTGTAATTCCCTTTTTTTAAATGTCTAAATGCTCTATTTTAGAAAAAGCACGAAGCCCGACGAATTTTACAACAAATATTTCCAAATGTTTCAATTATTATTTTTTAATCTGAGGGTTTTTTTTTATCGACAGTATGTAGGTACTGTAAGCTCCCACTTCTAAAATAAATATGTTCTCATGATTTTTTTACTTAAACTAAAAAGTGATGGAAGAAGATAATAAGATTAATTTTTCGGAGTATTGAAGGCGGAATGATCTATTCCATACCTGTTTATTTATAGAGACCCAGTGGTTTTGCATTAGGGGACCTATACTTATGTTACAGGTAAGGCGTTATGAAACTATATGTTAGTTTCCATATGTCATTCGGCACGGGTCTCACGACTGCCAAGCAGCAGCAAATGTATGCCAGTTGGGTGACTATCCTGTCCGGTTACAGTATTTCACAGTTCAAGTTTTCGGACCACGTAATTTATTTTGCATGCGCTGTACTCGGGTTCAGCAATTTTTCTTGCAAGCTGTTAAGAACGGGCCGCGTGTTCGATTATGTTGGCATTAACCATTCATGTCGAAGAGGTACAGAGAACTCCACAAATCAGATGAACTCCTTTGAGATCGACGTTAGCACCGATCTTACTCTTTTCAACCTAGATGTGACACGAGACACCATATATATATATATATATATATATATATATATATATATATATATATATATATATAATATATATATATATATATATATATATATGTGTGTGTGTGTGTGTGTGCGTGTGTGTGTATATATATGTGTAATTATATATATTTAAAAAATTGTATTTATCAAACTTTGCAATATAACAATACCACAAGTATGGAGAGAATACACTTCATTGTAAATATCATAATGCATAACTATAACATATTATTAATTCTTTTTCAAATTAATAGTGCCCTATGTCAAATGTAGATATTAACTTATAATGTAAAAACATATTAATACTAGTTCCAGAAACATAAATCATCTTTTATAAACTCATCTCACACTGTACTAAAAGGACAATCAAATAAGTGCAATGAGGCACTGTTACAAAAAGGACATCTTAGAAAAAATGACACTGCACCGTAATTCTGTGAGAACTGCGACCGTGTAGAAAGAAGGGCACTCATACTAAGCATTGTTACCTCTGGAGTCCCGGCGGCTCTGTATTACTACCATTCTCTCTCATGCCACACACCTCCCTTCCCCATCTATACGGGCTGAGGACAGTCGCCTTTTTCAAGCCAGGGGATGATGTTGCGAACGGAGCCAGCAGAGAGGGGCCTGGGCTGTGTGTTTTGAGCGACGTGGGTAAACAGAGCAGTTGCGCCGAGAATCGAGGACAACGTCGCATAGGTAGGGATAGGAAAATTTCTTTCGCGAATTATTTTCAGAACAAGATAGACGTCAATCACATATACTGTGAAGTCACCTTCGTAATTGGATCACAGTTTATTAGACCCGCCCCGTACGCATCTGAGCCAATAGCAGACTTGCAAGTAAACACCTTGCGAATCCCATAACTGCCAGGCGCGGGGAAACAGCCAATGAACACACAGCTGAGACTCCAGTATGCAGAGGACTGAGAGTCTAGGGTACAGGTAACTGAACTCGCGAAATTTTCTTATCCCTACGCATAGGGCCTATATAAGGCACGGACGAGACTAGGGGAAAGGGCTTAGCCTACTGCTGTGACGCGGGAGCCAATACCAGAAGGGCTGACTGCAGCACCTAGCGAGAGCCCTCCATCATTTACCGCCTACAAGAATACATAAAGATTTCAGTGGTAAGTGTTGGGTACGTCGAGTCTGTGAACTGGGGTTTAGTAATAGCTTGGTTGCAAACCCTTCAGTTTCAATGTCAGTCAATCAGTTCTATGGCTAAGAAGATTGCGTATTATTTATATACTAGTCTTTCATGAAATGAATGTAAAAGCAAATAATGTGAATTAAAAAAAAAAAAAGAAACCGAGTGGGGAGGCAGGGCGACGCAATCCAGGGAGAAGCAACCCTCTCCGAGTGACGGGGTTACCAGCTGAGACCCGTAGGTGCCCGTCATCCCCGGACATGACATGAAATGAGACCTTAGGATGGAGCGGCGCTGGAATGCAAGGGCGGGAGAAACGGGAGTACCCCGACAAAAACCCGCCGGCAATCGTAATCGTCCAGCACGATTCCCACATGCGAAAATCCGGGAGTGAACCTGGAAGGGATGGAACACGGATCGCCGTGGTGGGAGGCGAGCGCCCTAACCACTGCGCCACTGTTGGTCCATTAATGTGAATTAAAAGTAATAGAGTGACTTCAGCTTATTAAGTTTTTTGCTCTCTCTGACTAGTTCTTCGAAGCAGTAGTCTATCTCTGAGATTTGTACTGTCTTACATAGCATGATCTAAGGCGGTAACAATTTGCGGTGGAACCATACTCGTTAAGACGGTCACTGAACAGGTTGGATTTCCATGTGGTAGAGTGTTACAGGTTAGAGAGTTGTGATTGTGGCAGCTGACAGTGACTTCTGCCTAAATACGTAGAGAACTGTACATTTTAGCTCAGCGCTGTGTAGTAACAAAAGCACCTAGTATTTCGCCAATAAATACTGTGTCAAGGAAGACTTAAACACTTCCTTTCATTACGACTGGACAGCTGTTATTTAGACATGCCCTGTCTAACTGAGAGCCAGTAATGAACAGTACGCAGAAAAGTGAAAGAGTTAGGAACATCCCAGTAAAACATCTTCACATTGCTGCAGCAGCCAATCAAACGACGATAGTGGCTGGAGTATAAAGGTCTGTTACGTCCAGCCGGCTTATGAATTAAATCGCGACATATTTTGGGCTCTGCTTATAATTAGGGACAATTCACAGGTTCAGTGAGTCGTAGACTAGGCTCCTCAGACAAATTTATATTCTGCACTTTCACGGTAAACTGAGCTCTTTAAAAAAACCTGCTTAAGATCTACTTGAATGCACATTGTGTATGATTTCACCTTATGGAAAATTAACATCTCTATGGACTTCATCACTTTATTCGTACGTCAGTCAAGGGTAACTGCGAAATAATTATAAAATCTAATATTAAAACAAATGTTCTTGTTTTTATACATATTTGCCCAAAAAATGCGGAACAAAATACATTCGTATTCACAAATGTTTGGTTAACACATTTAATTTAATGTTAAGGAATATAACTACAGTACCTCCATTGTTGACAACCTTACTGGGTGCATGGCAGTCAGTGTTTCCATTAAAATAAACGCAGTTAGAGCAGTGACATTTAGTTGACTTCAAAAGTGCTCACTTTACCGTGAACAGCCTACACTTGATTGGAGCAATTACGATTATGTCTATGTTCCTCCTGTAAGGAATGTCTGAAGATTCACGGGCAGGCACGTCTGTTATAACTCCCGTTCATGTCTTGTGGTTGCTGGAAGCACAGAACCAGCGCAGCGATATGTCAGTGAGGTCATGCTGCACCATTTCCTGCTGTTTTCCCGCGACATACCCAACACTCTCGCGCAGAGAGATAACGATCGCTCCCATACAGCTCGCATCTCCCAGGATACTCTACAATATGTGAACACCATTCCTTGGCCTACCAGGTCTACAGATATGTCTAATGCTGATAGGGAGATGTTCACACATACATCAACCCCCTGCTCAACCACTGGCTGATATGCATGTTGTTGTGTGGTTAGCCTATTTGGCTATCGCACAAGCTGTTTGGGAGGTCGTATACTCAGGTAAATCACACATTAAAGTCATTCCGTCATTTATATTTAACCACAAATATATCTTACAATAAGATTCTTACAACACATTATAACTACTACTTTACATTGCGCCGGGGGAGCGTATAAGTTATCTGACTGTGCAAGCTTCTACATTATTTAGCAATGATACCAACGGCCGCGGAATCTGTGTAGGCCAGCTGGTTAGGCTGCGTAAGTTTTATCGTACGCTCGTGCGCCGATTACTTTGTCTGTGCTGATTGGCTGGCTAAACCATCATGTGCCCTATATTTACAGATATGTCCCCTCTCTGTCGCCTGAAACCAAGAACCCTGGGCAGTATTCCCGATGCATAATAAATGTATTCGCTGTAATCGTGAAACTTTCAATCACAGGTTTTCAACCTGGCATTGCCAACCAGTGTGTGCAATATCCCGCGTGCCTTTAAACGCGCCTGTGTTTGTTTACATTGCAGCCTTCGCGGTGACGATTTTCCGTCAATACGCCGCTGGCCTTGCGCAATGCGGAAATGCTGAATCGCACGGAAGTGAGGGGGGAGGTGAGCGGGGGGTGAGTATTGTGCAGGTGCAACCATAAACATATATGTAGGCAGCGCTTACTTGCAGCCTTGAGCATCTCAAGTGTCGCTTTCCTGTGGCGATTTTACTACAGCGAAAATGCACGCCTTTAAAATCTGATACTAAGTGCACATTAAAAGTACTTAATTATACAGCGTGTATAACGCCCCAATTGTCTTATTCAATCTCTCTCTGCTGTAAGGCACTGTGTTTTAAATATAACCATCAAGTTTTAATTATTTTATATAATATTGCCTGGCGTGGCACTAAATTCCTTTATTTTGCAGCTCGCAACTTCTTTTGTATACTTTGAAATTGACGTCTGAAGACAGTTTACTTTAATTTACTACTTATGCCTTTAAATGCCCTGATTTAACTAATAATTATACTCCATTTAAAACACACATAAAAGTATGTCATTTACTGTCCTTTTATCCACTTAACAACACTCATTACTTTACTCTACCTATTTATGGCTATAATTCTATTCACTATCTTGAAGATTTACTATCATAAACTTCCTACATTTAGTTACTTATTTGCTTCCCCAGGCAGGTTTCTACTTTTTGTCTCTAATTTGTACCGTTTTGCAATATTTCTCTTACTTCAATGATTGTTACTTTTATTCCATTTTATGCAATTTCTTATTCTAATTTTGCTTTCTGTTGCCTACAAATTGTGCTCTCTGTGTGTGCGGAGGTTGACTACTTTCATTCATTATATTATTGATATATATTTAATACTGTGATATATACATACTTAAGCCTACTCATAACTATATTGTTTCAATTACTAATACATATTTACAGTATATTACTCTGCTAACTTATTTCAAGCTCTTATTACAATTTACAAACATACATTCTTTGTACGTTCCCGGGACACAGGCACTTTTCTGCTCTCAAGTTCTTATCCAAGGAGGTTTTTTTTTTTACTTGTGAACAATTCTGTCAACATACAATGTTCCCCTTTCCTGCGTCTTATTACTTTAGGGACGAGGTGTCACGGCGATTAATTAACCTAAGATATAAACTATCCCTTAATATTATTTTAAAAACATGCATTACATGCTATATATATATATATATATATATATATATATATATATATATATATATATACTATTTTTGACATTTGACATTTATAAGTTATATAAGTTACAATACTAGTACCCTGAAATATGTTTAATTATTGACCCTAAATTGTTCATAATAATAATAATACGTAATATTGTCTCGTCTATACTAAAAACAATATTAACTCTGTTTCCTCTGTAATATTTAATATCTTACCCTAAGATAATAAAACAAAGCAATCTCCGGTTAATATAACTCTGTATTTATTGATATCATACATACTATATGGCCTGGCCTATGACAAGTTATTTTCTACTGGCCCATTGTGATATTATTTTCTACAAACGAAAAATTAATCGTTTAATGCTATTTTTCATATTTTCCTTTCAGTATTTTAGCATTAAGTTGAAGTAATTGGCATGGCCATGTTAAACGATATCCATTTCAATGGGTTTCTATAGTAACTGGATATTTTTCATTCCCATAAGTTTATTAATTATAAAAATTCCTTTTTGGTCAAAGATTTGCCCATATCTTATTATAGCTGAACGCATTTGTAGTTTCCGCAATTTTGTTTTAATGTGTGAGTGCCTCAGTTCTGTAGTGCCGATGTGTGTGCATGTGTGAGTAGGCTTGGGCAGGTGTTGGTAAGGTGTAGAGTGAATAATAATGACGTCTTACCTCATACTGTGTTCCTATACGCCTTTGCCCCCGCGCCGCGCGTTGCCTTTGGTGACCCCATGCTGCACTAGCCTTGAAGCTGTGTCGCGCTGAAGTATTGCTGCTGGCGACAGGTAATTGACCGAATATGACATTTTTCTCTATCGGCGCTGGCACCCTTGTTGATCTGCATGCTGCTCTGAAACACTTTCATTTTATCTTAGCACTCAAACATAAAACTTTTGTTTTAATTTTGTACACATTTAATTCTAACTACAATTGCCTTTCTTACAATGATAATTACTCATAGTTCTTTGTGATGAACAAGGTGACGTATTTGCTTTGTTTATATGGCGCTGCTAAAGTTTGTTAGTTTAGTACAAGTGTCCCGCTAATTGTTTATACTATAAAATGTAATTTATATAGTTTCACCTCAATGTTAATTATTAGGGCCCATTTGTTGCGTTTAAGTAACATGAAACCCTAAGCCCTTGCGTTATTTACATGCTATGTGCGTTTGTTTATTAATTTAATTTACGTTATTTAGTAAAACTTGGCACTGTTAGTACTGTGCTTTCATAATATATAATTTAAAAACACGCAACAATTATACGCAATTATACTATTGTATAGTCCTTTCTCTCTGGATTATTATTCCGATAATATTCGCTATAGAAGAAACTAACTTCTCTACACATTTGTTAATTTGATACAAAGTTGCGCTCTTTGTAGAAACTATGTCGACCTTCGGCAACAACATACAGCTCCCTGTCGTATTAATCTCAATTCATTAGCGTCACACCCTTATCATAGCACTGCTGGCTTATGCTATTACATATTCTCAATACAATTCAGCGTATCACAACAGTTGTGCTTCGCTCGTAATATTTGTGTCCGGGGAATTCACTCTCATTCGGTTAGCCACAGGAGTTCCATGCAATACAATGTGCTCTCAGGATACACGTGTGGGATCCGCTATGTAGTATACACGAACCATAGTAGGAATTCCTTTCGTACTGCACTGTTGTGTCACATCATCGACCCACAACAGTCTTTAGTCATGTCTACTGTGTCGCATGGGGCGGTCCACAGCGAAATCCACAGCCTCTCTCTAACACCTTCGCTGCCGAGATGCTCCTATATTGGCTAGCGTGGGAATATATTCCCTCATCTCTCTAATCCCTCTGTTTGGAGACTCCTCGACGACAAACAGGGGGTGTGTAGGCTCCATCTCCATGCCTGGTTCGAGTCCCGCCTGAGCCTGAGCGTCGCGCTCGTGTGCGAAACACTGTCCGTGGGCGAGTCAGCACGGTTCGCTGCGCCGTCAGATCCCCATCAGCGCTCCCTCGCGAGAGTGATCTCGACCTCCTGTCTAACTATTGGAACGTCATCACTGACGTAGGGCAAACATGCAGTAGCTCGACATGGTGGGAAGGGTCTGTCTCAAGCATTTCCCCCGTTTTCCCGAATGCCCCTTGCGTGCAATTATTATCTTCCATGCCACTCCCGATATTCTCATTGAATTAGCATAGCAACAAGTGTGTGTACATTGAAACTCTGTATAGCACGGACAGCAGTGAACAGGAAATGTGTAATGTGGATACCCTATCGGGCGTGGTGCGGACAGCTCGAATAGTTCTGACGATTCGTGGCCGCGGTGGGGGGAGTGAGGTGAGGTCGCTAGTTGCTATTGTTCACGCAATGTAGGATGCCTCGTATTGCCGAGTCCTTGAAGTGTTTCTTCGCACGTCTTACAGCCTCTCTGGCTTGCTAGAATGCACCTTTATCAAACTATAGTTTTCAATATACCTTATAACTGTGTATTACTGTATAACATATTTCACTTAATAACGTACGTTATTCTAACCTCTTCTTATAATTACTTCTCTATATTCAACACGTGGGCAGTATAAAATTTTCTGTTTATTTACTTAATTTTAATTATCTCGTACTTTGTTCTGTCCTTCCTCTGGCCGACATAATTACATGTTGCGCAAAAATATTGTGATTTACTTCTGTGCTCTCCTCTCTAATGCACAACTTCACTATTGAATTATTTTGCTTTCGCAATATAACACCATAAATACTTTAATTAACTTTCTACAAATAACATTTCTAAATACGCACTTTCTTTTACTAAGTTCGAATAGAACTGACTTATTTCTCTCATTAAAACTATAGTAGCTTCAAACATCTATACTTCATAATCTACTTCTCGTGATACAATTCTTAATATCTATATTTTTCATTTTTAAACTCACTCTCGTTAATGGACACTTGTACAATTATATGGTAACGAACATTTAATATTTTTTATAATTATTTAATTACTCCCCGCGGCGATTTTATTTGTGCTCTACTGTGGCATTACGTCGAATATTTATGTGCAATTTATAAAGTTTTACTTATATCTTAATACTGCCCTCTATGAGGGCGGTTTACACTTATAATTACTTACTTAGTAATTGGCTTAATGCTTATTCTATAGCTAAACATATCTAATTAATTACATTCGTTTATTCTAGTTGGACATAAAATTACTTACAGAAGCTTATTCTAGTTCACCATAGAAAATATTTACATAAACTACCTTTTCATCTAAAGGTTTAGTTTAGGATCTGGTGTAACATAGACCACTATTTACATATCATACCTTATCTTCTAAACGTATCTTCAATTGGCTAAACTATATTGCAACTTATTTACATTTCAGGTACTATCGGGACACACACCTTCTCTGTGCTGCTCAGAGTTTGACGGATTGAGCGTAGTTGCAGTATTCTCCGGGGCACACTGCATGACCACGTATGTTTGGGATCCACAGTTAAACTCCCAGCGCATCCGAACGCTTACACTGCCTGGGAACTCCTCCACAGGACAGATTAGTACAGCAATACACATGTACCTAGGCCTTATTACATTCGGGTCGGTTCCCGACATGTGCCCAGTGTGTTTCTACTGAAACGAATCATGTGGTTGACCTCTAAGTGTGCTCGATATTAGTACGTAATGAAAATGAATTTCGAGGATGTTTGATGCATGAAGGGGAATATGTAAAGGAAATGCTTATAACGTGACCCCCCCCCCGGGGGGGGGGGACGTACTACTCCAACGTACAAACAGCTTGCATTGTACTGACCTTGCCGAGTTTCAAAAGCACACGTCGCTGCGGGGTCGCGTGATCGCTGGTGAACCTAACATGTGGCAGGCTTAAATGCTAGCCGCCTTTATTATTACTACCACTTTTCACGTACTGTTAATATTTACTCATTTAGCACTATTTTTTGTACATTAATTTCTATACGGACTCGTATTTCAGCTCTAGTTTTAATCTGACGATGATACTAATTTACATTAGCAATATAACACTCTAAACTGTTTCTTAATTACATTTATATACATGTACTTTGCACACAGAGGCTTTAATATCTACCGTCATAGCATCCTATTATTTTTACTGTAGTTACTGGTTTTGCGGTATGTGAATTAATATAATCTAAACTTGATTTACTTTGCCACAGAATAGCATTATATTATTTCGCGTGGGTGGGAGGGGTACTCTAGTTTATTTAGGAGGAGGTGGTTAGTAATTTATCCCTCGCAACAAAACCCCTGGAGCTGGTCCATCTTCCTCGTCGGCGGCGTGGTGACGTCAGCCCTCAAACTCGCCGCTGTGCGCTCCTTAAATATGGAGGCTGTATCCTTGTTGTCGGATCTGTTTTCATAACTAGCTCGGCGACGCCTCGCCTTCGCGACCTCGCCCTCTTGGAGTTGGTGGTGGTTTCATGTTATCGCCAAGCCAGAGGCTTGGCCACACCGCAACAGTGTGCAATTGCAGGAAGCATAGTGGTATATATGCCTCAGGTAACTATCTACCACCTGTAGTAGATAGATATAGCTCCCTAAAGGATGAAAGGTAATGGGATGAGGCGCGAAGCGCTGTATTGGATTCCGACTTCGTGATCTGTCATTCCGATCGGCCGTCGGCTATTTTGAATTCTGCCATCTTCGTAGCCAGTATGCCACCATATTGGTCGCCAGTATGACTCCATGATGCCAAATTGGTAGCTAGTATGCAATGTTGTTTTTACATGCTCTATCATTCTGGATTGTTTCTTCATGCTGTATCATTCGGTGTTGGTTGGTTTTCTCGGGGTCTTTCTCTCTACCTCCTTTATTTTAGCATTTCTTTCTACTGAATGTGTTAACTTTACGATCTTGCATTCCATGGGGGGGGGGGGGGGAGCAATTGCCTCGTCACATCGCTTTATGTATAGCCGAGAGAGGAAGTTTTATCCCGTATTGAACGCGTGCTTTGCAGATACCAAACAACGCTCCCTATATGTGTGAAAGACTAATCACTACTTGTTTGTACTGTCATCTATCAGTCTGTGATAGTGCAATAAAATTGGGCATAAGGAAAGCGGTTATAACGATTTACATGAAGAAGAGTGTATGTAGTGTGTGTATAAAAATAATGAAATGGGGTGTTTTCTCCCCTATAGCCCCTGGGTAAGACGTGAAAGCGTGGGGTGGGGGTGGGGCTGGGAGGGTTGTGTAGGTATAGCTAGCTGGTGCTCGTGCGTGCAGTCCCGTTATTATCGTCTGCTGATGGCGCCCCATCACGCCAACAGGAGGATATCGACACGCTCCGCAGACCTGCACCAGCTCACACTTCATGCCGACCCTTCTCCTGGGTCGCTTCTCGCCTACATTAACTTAAATCTATGCTGCCAAATTGTAAAAGAAATGTCACCAAAAGTCATTAAAATTTACAATTTTAAGAGAGGAAACTACAATACCTGGATACATGACGTATAATAATTACTACAAGCCTAATGATTTTATTTTCGCTAGCCCAATCCATTCCTGTCTTTTTACATATACAAAATAACAACTATACCACAAATGAATTAAATATATTGCATTTATTTCTAAATAAAAAAAATCCGAAATTGCATTTACATGCTAGAGCAATTAATATACCAGAACTCACGCTTGAAGACAACATATATTTCGTGTTCAGTTTCTTCCGCCCAAAGTGGCCACCAGCCGCCAAACACGATTCTAGGACGTGATTGGCCAAAGTAGCTCAAATTGCTGAATTCCGCCCAATCTGGCAACCCGCCAGAACCACAGAGAGTTCGGGGCGCCATTCCGAACCATTACGTGTGACGTCACCAGGGATTGTCGCCCGGAAGTTGCTGTCGATAGCCGCTGAATGCGTTTTCTCAGCAAGCTCCCATCCCCTCCCGCGAACAACTGCATTCCATCGCTGCTCCATCTCTGCCTCAGTGTGGAGTGGAGAGGATATCAACAACGGCGTCTTGAGAATCAACGAGGGTGAAGCGTGGGGAAATGTAGTGGAAACGGGAGATCCCAGAGAAAACCTCCAACCAGCGGCATCATCCGGCTCGATCTGGGAGTAGTTGAACCCGGTTCGCATTCTTGGAAGGCGAGCGCTCTAACCACCGTGGCCACATCTCCGCCTCACTTCACCCTTATTGGCGCTGATATCTTCGCAACAAACCTTGAATCAATGTTTCATTCATATAAAATGCCTATAGGCTATTCACCTTAATGTGAACACTTCTGAAATCTCTCTCAATTTGAATTAAAGTAGATAAATATATATTATTGTAGTCTTAGATGTTAACTTCCAAGGGTGGTTTGATATGTACACTGTGTTTGTTACTTACACGGCTATATTTGTTTATAAAATTGGTTAAAGGATAAAAAATATCTGATAGGAGGAAGTAACTAGGACCTCAAAAGTGCTCACTTTACCGTGAACAGCGGATATCTCCTGAGAACAATGCGAGAGTGTCGTTCGAGCTGCGTTACGTTAACCCTTTGAGGAGCATGCACGTACATACACGGGGCTACGTTTATACAGACATTTCTTTGGTATTGAAAACTAAATTCACCCCATTATAACTTTACTAATCAGAATCTAAGTAAACACATACAACTAGTCAACATTTCAATTCGTGTGAAAAGACCCGTTATTTTTAATACGTTCTAGATTGAACACGATGGACTGTAAAACCTGTTATACCCGTCTCGACACATTAATTGGTACACAGTCAACACGTGACTCCATTGGCCGCCAGCCAGCCAATAATAAACGTTACATAGTAAAGTAAGCGTGTCCTGTGTAGCAAGGACCAATAGCACGAAGGCAAGTGGTGTTGAGTACATTCTATGAGTATTTTGTGTCTCTGTGTGAGAAATCTTTTTTGCTATTCTCACTGTGCGGGGACATGCTCATGACCTACGATCTGCTGCCTAGTGCTAATGAAAAACATCTACCACCAGGCAGCACTCTCGTCAGTATCCGACAAGATGGCGGCGTGGTAAGTCGGTTGAGTGCTCGTGTCTCGGGATAAAACCCTGGTCCTCCGATTAAGAAACTATTTTCTTGTCTCTATCAAACATTTTTTGGTCCTCCGGGCCGGAAGAATGTCTACAAGGCAGTGTTTGTGTATATGTGATCGTGTTTACCCAACTCTGAATGCCGATGCTACGACAGAGTCGCCGCATGTGTATTCCTCATCTCGTTTAGTGGACTACATCTCGTCATCGTCACGTCTGGATGTTTCTTATTTCTGCTTTTTGCGTTTTGGGGGAAGTTGCAGTATTTCTTTGGTGAGTTTTTTTTTTATATTAATTGTTATGTGTCGTTATTTCGCCGCTATTATTTCGTGGCCATTATCTCATACAATAGGATAGTCATCTTGTAGGCCTATGTCTTTACGTATTTCGTTTTGGGAGTTCTTCGTTGTTTTTGTTCTCTCAGTAGTGCATTACTTCCAGTTGTCTTGTCAGCACAACAAATATTTGAAATTAAGTAATTATTTCGTTGCATTGTACATAGCCTAATCACGAGTTTCAAGGCATTTGTATGTAAACTGAAAATTCGAGGGAACAGGTTAAAACAAGTAAAAGAACGTGCTCACAAGCTTCTAAATGATGAAGCCGTTGCAGCAAATTGCCACGAGGCGAGAGCTTATTTGGACGAAGTACATAATATACAGGGAACCATAAATTCGTCAAGCGAATCGCTCCTACAGGCAGATCCAGTAGGCCTACCCCAAGATTTCAGTGAAGATATATTTTTTCATCATCATTCTTTTCTGTCTACCCTTGTTTTAGATACGAGAGCTACTTGTATTCCTTTCTTGCCATCGAAGTCGAGCAAGCACGAACTACAACCATTGTCCCGCCATTAAATGTGCGTCTGCCAACCTTTTCCGGACAATGGGACGAATGGCCTAACTTTTACCAACTCTTTCAGGCAACGATAAATGATAATCCAACTCTCGTTGACATTGAAAAATTTCAATATTTGGTGAGTTTCTTGAAGAGTGATGCATTACAAGTGACAAGAAATATTCCACTCACTTCAGAAAATTACTCAGTTGCATGGGAGTCTCTGACTTCTCGATTTCAAAATTCCAGAAAACTGACCACCTTATACAGAAGTAGAATTATAGATTTAACTGTAGTTAATTCTGGTCATCATGAGTCTGTTTTGCAATTTATAAATACATTTATAGAAAATGCCCGTGCCTTGGAGGGACTAGGACGTTCTATCACGAAAAGAAACCCTATTCTGGTCACCATTTTGCTGAAGAAAAAAAAATGGATCTGCCACTACGCACAAAATTTGAAAATTCTCGCCCAGAAAAAAATTTCAAGCTCCTTTCCAGAAGTGAATGAGCTAGTCAAGTTCGTGGAGTTAGAAGCGGCTAGAATAGAGAGTACCCATGATGTTGGAGTAAGAAATAGGTCTGCTCCAGCTCAAAATACAGCCAGGTAAACCTACAACAAAGCTGTTATACTATCTAACTCTCTATCAGCTCCGGCTAAATGTGTGTGTTGTCACCAGATGTCCCATTATATTTATCGATGTCCAGACTTTCTGGGTAAATCTTTAAATGAGAGACGGCAGTTGATGAGCAACCAACGACTGAGTTTCAATTGTCTCGGGTCTGCTCACGTGGCAGCTAATTGTTCTTCACAACATACATGCAGTCAGTGTCGGCAGACGCACCACGAGTTACACGTAGATCATATGTCTAATGAAGGGTCTTCAGAATCAGTTCAAAAGGCAACCTTCCATTCACCAACAAATACTGCACCTGATACTCAATCTCAGAATTCAACATTTGTTGACATTTCAGCACGTACAAGTACTCGTACCACTGTGTTGTTGTCGACTGCATTAGTTAAGTTTCAGGATGCACAGGGTCAGTACTACAAATGTCGGGCAATATTATATGTCTAATGAAGGGTCTTCAGAATCAGTTCAAAAGGCAACCTTCCATTCACCAACAAATACTGCACCTGATACTCAATCTCAGAACTCAACATTTGTTGGCATTTCAGCACGTACAAGTACTCGTACCACTGTGTTGTTGTCGACTGCACTAGTTAAGTTTCAGGATGCACAGGGTCAGTACTACAAATGTCGGGCAATATTAGATAGTGCGGCACAAGGAAATTTTGCCACGGAAAGTCTTTTGGCTCGAGAATTGTGTCTGCCTAATTCCCAGAGTATTGACCAAGTATCGGGCTTGTCTCAATGCCATATTAAATTTCATGGTATTGTCACTACTACGATTGCATCGGTTGCCGCTCACTCATCTTTAGCCCCTCAGCCATTGCTAGTTGTTTCAAAAATCACCCATTTACTGCCTACTACTCAAGTGGACATGGGTATTCGGCAAAAGGTTTTCTCTCTTCCACTTGCTGATCCAGCGTTCGACACCCCTGGAATAGTAGATCTCATTTTGGATGCAGAGGTTTTTTCTGAGGTTCTCATGGGAGGGAAATTCTGTCTGGGAGAAGGTTTGCCAGTTGCATTTGAAACTGAGTTTGACTGGATTTTGATGGGAAAATGTCCAGAAGCAGTATCTCAGATGATGGGACGAACGAGCCCACCCACTGCCTTGTTGTGTGTGACCTCATTGGAAGCAACAATAAAACAATTCTGGGAGTTGGAAGAGCCCCCTGTTGTTAAGCAATCATCCCCTGATGATTTGGCATGTGAAACACATTACGTAGACACACATTATCGGCTCCCCTGTGGATGCTATGGGGTACGTCTTCCCTTTCGTCAAGAGGTAGTTCCAGGGAACTCGCTGATGGTTGCTAAGAGACAATTAAAATCAACCTCATTCAACCTGATATTCTTTGCATGTATGGGGAGGTCATGGAAGAATATAAAAGTCTGCAGCACATGGAACGGTGGCGTGAGCAGCGGACACAAGAACATGGAGTATACTACATTATCATTATGAAGTGCTGAAGTCAACTAGTTTAGCAACAAAACTCAGAGAAGTTTTCGATGCTAGTGCTAAACCGCCCCATGGACATTCATTGAATGATTGTTTGTTTTCTGGCCCCAAGCTTCAGGCTGACATCACTGACATTATTTGTAAATTTAGGACCCATTCAGTAGTCTTCTGTTGGGATGTGAAGATGATGTATCGCCAGGTCCTTGTACATTCAAATGACCGAAAGTGTCAGTTGATCCTGTGGTGCCTTGACCCCATGCAGGAATTGCAGGTCTTTCAGCTGAACCCTGTGACTTTTGGTGTAAAATACTCCCCTTTTTTTGGCCATACGAACACTGCACCAGTTGGCTGAGGATGAAGGTAACCTATACCCCCATGTCTCAAAGGTACTGATAAATGAAACTTTCGTTGATGACATTGTCACTGGAGCTGCCTCCCTTGCAGATGCTCTGCTCTTGCAGAAGGAGCTGATTGAGTTATTGAATAAAGGTGGCTTTGAGCTCCGCAAATGGGTAACTAACAGACCTGAGCTGTTGGAAAGGCTATCCAAAGCAGATTGTGAAATGCTCACGTTTCAGGTTTCTACTCAATCATGTGGTGTTCTTGGAATTCAGTGGCAGGTTACCAATGACACTTTCGCTTACTGTGTGGATAATATATTAGAAGTGAATTTCAAACATGCTGTTCTGTCGTGCATTGCTAGAATATTTGATCCATTGCGATAGTTCTCTCCTATCGTGATGTGAGCAAAGGTATTCATGCAGTTGTGGCTGCAGGGATTGGCTTGGGATGATCCACTACCATCATATTTATGTCAGGAATGGCAGCAGCTTTAATTGTTACTGGTCCAGCTACTTTATTATCACTGTTTGAAACCTTTCCCTCGTGGTTGAAGCTACTACACACAATTGCATGGATCATGAGATTCTTCTACCGAGCTAAAGGAGTGCATTGCTGTGAAGGTCCTCTGACTCCTTCTGAAATCACCCAGGCCACTCACCGGATTTGTTGGGTGATACAACAAACCACCTTTCAGAAGGAAATTGAATTGCTACACAAAAGGAAACCATGCTCACCTCGCTTCGAGCACTTGCTGCCCTTTCTTGACTCGAGCGGTATTAATCAGAGTGGGCAGGTGTCTGAAAATTCGTCCCTGCCTGATAGCACCAAACACCCTATCATACTCCCCCATGATAACCATGTGGTCAAGCTGTTGATCAGCCATTACCAGTTGGCATTTTTACATGCTGGCCCCCAACTACTGCAGGCAATTTTAGCCCAGAAATTTAGGATTTTGTCTGCTAGAAACCTGATTCGGTCGCATGTCCATAAATGCATAACATGTTTTCATGCAAATCCAAATCTACACCTCAGCTCATGGGTGATCTTCTCACACCTCAGGTTACACCCAGCCCTCCTTTTAGTTGCATTGGAGTACATTTCACAGGTTTCTTCACCATTAGGCTCAGCAAATTAAGGAAAGCACGTACTCAGAAAGCCTATATTTGTGTGTTCATCTGTTTCTCCAACAAAGCAGTACATTTAGAGATTTTTTCTGACTCGTCTGCCGCGACGTTCTTAGCAGCTCTCAACCATTTTGTTGCTCGTAGAGGTGTCTGCTCAGATTTTTACACTAACTGTGGCACTAATATTGTGGGCGCTGCTTCTCAGTTGCAACCTGCGTGGAAGCAGCATTAAATCCACGCCCACTGACTCCCCCATCTAACGATCGTATTGAACTTATGGCCCTCACTGATTGGGAGACTTCTCGTGACGTTCCCAGAGGAAGACTATGTACACGACAATATGAACCATCTCCGCCGATGAAGATTAATACAAGCCATCAGCCAGCACTTCTGGAAGAGGTGGCATCATGAGTGCCTCCACACACTGCAGAGTCGTGTGTAAAATGGACCATCCCGCAGAAGAACCTGGCTCCTGGTGAGCTTGTCCTTGTCAAAACGATAATCTTCCCCCATTATGTTGGTGCATGGCTCGAGTGGTGGAAGTCTTTCCAGGCAAGGACAACTTGGTAAGGGTGGCCAGAATGAAGGCAGCGTATGGGTAATTGGTGCCTCCGGAGATCAAGTTCTGTTTGCTCCCTCTCGAAACTGTGAATTAAACTGTTGCTGTTCAAGTGTGTTTAATTATTTGTAAAATAGTCATTTTAGGCGGGCGGAAAATGTTGTGTACATTCTATGAGTATTTTGTGTGTGCGTGTGAGAAACCTTTTTTGTTATTCTTATTGCGCGGGGAAATGCTTCTGATCTGCGATCTGCTGCCGAGTGTAAATGAAAACATCTACCATCCTGGTCCTCCGGTTAAGCGACTCTTTTATTGCCTTTATCAAACATTTCTGAAGTACTCACTTTACCGTGAACAGTCGATACCTCCTGAGAACCAAGCGAGAGTGTAGTTAGAGCTGCGTTACGTTAACCCTTTGAGGAGCATGCACGTACATACACGGGGCTACGTTTATATAGAAATATCATTATTCTTGAAAACAAAATTCACCCCATTATAATTTTACTATTTCGCTTGACTTAGATCAGAATGAAAGTAAACACATACAACTAGTCAACATTTCAATTCGTATGAAAAGACTCGTTCTTTTTAATACGTTCTCAATTGAACACGATAGATTGTAAAACCTGTTATATCCGTCTCGACACATTGATTGGTACACAGTAAACGCGACGGCCAGCCAATAATAAACGTTGCATAGTAAAGTAAGCGAGTCCTGTGTAGCCAGGACCAATAGGACGAAGGCAAGTGCACACAGTTGCAGTGGAGAATATAGGCAGCTCACTCCAGCCTTGTCTTCAGTGCTTGTAAAACTGTGCCATCCTCAAAGGTTTAACCCTTCCATATCCGACGTCCGTGGACTTCCACCAAGAGGAAGAAAATGTACTCATCGGGGGGGGGGGGGGGTCAGTTCGCAATGCAGCTTGTGTCTTCCGTGTAGGATTTATATATCGTCCACGCTGCTACAGTCTGGTCCAGTAACAGTTGGTGATTATAAACATCAAGCAGTGTGAGGTCAATAACTACTTCGCGGTAGGCCTGCTTCAGGAATTTTCTTTTTCAAAAACACAGGATGTACCTAAATCCGACCGACAAACGTGTATAGATTAAGCACGAAAAAACAAGTTGAAAACATATATACAACCTGTGGTCAAAAGTGAATACTATGGGTGGTACACATTTTTGAAGTTGGACCTGGTTTATTACAAATATTGGAGATAATATGTAAGATGAGACACCGATTATTTTGATAATGATTTACAGAACAAAGATCTTCAAATACCACAACGCTTGTCGCTGTCATCAAATAATTTCATGTAAATAATCATTTTTACTACTTAAATTTCGAACAAACATCCATTAAAACATCCATTAAAGGACGGATTATTAATCTTATGTCACAATTAACAAAAATGTCACCTTGTGGAAATACACTAGATCTTGCCGTTTTCGAGTTATTCGTGTTTTACATTCGAAATAATATTTACCAATACCTGGCAGGCGAGACACGAACGACACCCAATACCACTCTTAGGTGGCTATTAAAGGAATACGAGGGTTACAGAGAGAGAGAGAGAGAGAGAGAGAGAGAGAGAGAGAGAGAGAGAGAGAGAGAGAGAGAGAGAGAGAGACACACACACACACACACACGTACGTTACAGTGGTATTGTAATAAACTTTTCCTTATACTACAACTTCAAACATGTGTACCTGCCTTAGAATTAATTTTAGACCATATGTCGTACAAATATTTTCAACTTCTTTTTGGGTGGCTAACCTACACCCGAAGTTTGACGGTCGAAGATAGATACCTCCTGTATAAACATGCTATAAAGAGGATCATCTGTTTTCCGTGAAAAGATCCCACATCTTGTTATACTCCAAAACACGTTGGTTCAGAACCAGTGTCGCGGTTAACTCTCACGTGTCTTAGGCGGATCCCTGTGTACCACAGATGTACATTATCAGAGTAACCTAACTCTGATTGGCCAGTCAAGTAAAATAATGTCTTCTCACAGAGACACACCGGCAGTAAGCGAAATAACACTGCTGGTACGCCCGTGGGGTATTGGAATGTAGCTCGTACGGAAATATTTTCTCGAAAAACACGTGGCCCTAGCTAAAAAAAAGCCAGGAATCCCATATGGCGGGGGAGGTTCTCCGCGCTAAACTTAACGGCTCTGCGTAACAAGATCCTGTAGCCACGCAGTTCCAGTGGGGAATCTGCGTTTAAGAAATCTCAACTCAGTGCATCAATTTTAAAGACAAATATAAGACAAAATATCCAACGCTACTTTCTCAAGAGATTCTGCCACGTTAAGAAAAAAATTAATTAACTACTTTTTTTTTGTAAAATATAGTCTAAGTTTTAATGTTGAATTTTATAAAAATTACTAAACACAAAAATCGACAATAATCCTTAACGTGCAAGTATTCGTTAATAAATGCCATGTTGAATAATTTTCGTTTGAAACGTTTATCTTTAAAATGTATGCATTGGGTAGCTACTTCTCTAACATTGATTCCCCATCTTGTTGTCAGCATCTGAAATTAAATATTTATAAATAAAAGCTTTATTCCAGTAATTGTAAATATGTATACTGCATATGCAATTCATCATCGGAGTGAGATATAAAATGTGTTTAGGAAACACGCTTTCCATCTCAGGCATGTGATTGGTGACCGGAAAAGAGGAAGAATGATATAGGACACCCATGGTCCATCTCAAATAATAAGGGCTGTAGCAGCCCTTAAAAGTGGAGGGCGATAAGTATATTACGTGGGATATTATGCAAAGATCTTGCGTTAGAGGAACACAGATTGGTACACGGATTAACTAAACCAAGATCTTGGATAAAAGAATGTATGGTATTTCGTACACCCCCATCACGTTAAATAATAGGGGTTGGCACCCCTTGATTGCATGCAACATTGACACGAAAGGCCCTCTAGTTGCAACTCTCTATGGCACATTATTTCCCTGTAAAACACGAACGAAAGGTACAATGGCAGCGAGGCGATGGCCTGGGAGCTAGCAAGAATTTTCTGAGTAACCAATATTGTACGGATTACATCCACTAGCAACGTGGACCCGTAAATACGTGGTTTGCAGTATATCAAGTCCTCTTGATCTGATTAGCCAGGGCACGCGTCCTGTATTACCAATGTCCCTAGTTGGCTAGCCAAGTGGCGAGTTAACTATATAACAGCTAGACAGTGCCATGGGAATTTCGCCTCCGTATGTTAATTTTAATGATATATTTACGTTAAAAAAAAAAAAAACTATTCTTCATGAATATTTTAGGAGAAGATCCCTATCAGTACCTATTTTCTGTATAGATAGGCAGTATGTACGTTTTTGTAAAACATAAATTTAAAAAATTTCTTGCAAACAGGCTATATATGATATAGTAACATAGATGTAGGGACATTCTCCTAGTAAAAATCACGAAGAACAAATTTTGTTTGAAACTCTTATCTTTAAAACTAATGCACTCAGGTGAAATTTCCTTAACAACGGATTTCCTATTTAAATTCCGCAGCAGCCAGCCGGTAGGCGGTTCCCTTAATTTTCAACTTTTTGAAGTGAGTGAGTGAGTGAAGAGATCTGGGCGGATCTTAACATTGAGGTCTTGAGAGCCGATGAGGGCGAAGCGAGGCGAGTATGGAGCAGCGCCGACATGAATGGGCGGGGGAAACCGGCAGATCGCCGAGAAAACTCACCGACCAGCGGCATCATCCGGCACAATTCCCACATGCGAATATCCGGGGGCGAGTCCGTTTTCGAAGTCGTGAAGTCAAGAGTGAAGGACTTTGTCCTTGACAGTTCCATTGCGTCAAGCTCCAGAGGAAACAGCATTTCGAGAAGCGAACGAAAAGTCAAAACGTATAGTCAAATGTTAAAAGTTTTTAATTGATAAGGGATTTTTGCGTTTACACAGTTGAAACGTAAGTAGCAAGCAGTAAGATTTTACAGCGAACAATAACATAACAAAATTTAAGTGTGCAATAAAAACGCATATTTAAAGTCTATGGTTAGAAATTAATTTTTAATACGCTTATTAAAATTAATTTCCGTTTCTTTGCGATCGTTTTTTGCAGACAGGCAAATATAAATAAATTGCCGTTGTGTATACTAAAGTTTTGTGAGGTCTCTGCTTACTGTAAAATTCTAGTGCTGAAGTTTTATATTTTGTAAACACCTCTAAGGTGGGTATACGCATGACTTAACAGCAACAGTCGACCATGTGATTAGAATATGATTAAAGGTTTTCAAGGAATTGATTGGTTTATGGCTCAAGTATGCGGGATCGTGTAAGGGTTGTGTGCGTTCTCGACTTGACTTGATGTCGGTTTTACGTATGCCTTAAGTACACGTCAAGATGACGTAGACAATCAGAACACAGTTATAGTTGCTGCTGGTGGGAAACTGTGTTTACATCTTGGATGTATGTTATCTCGTGCAGTGAAAGCGTACCAAATTAATTATTAAACCGGGTAACGGTATTCCGTGTATTTAAAGAACTGTTCCTTATTTATCAGATCTATGGAAGAGGTAATTAAATTGGCATTAGTTTTACAACTTTGCAGATTTATTGGCATATATGCCTAATATTGCAAACGGCGTCGCCTTTTACATGATATCGCGAGTTTTTCAAAACGACGACACAAGCATTAACCACAAAATATTGAAATATATTTTAATAATATATTATTAAAGGCTATACTGGCAGATCTTTTTCCTCCTATCCTGTCTGGCTAGACTTAACCGCTACTAGATCAGTCGTAAAGTGCTAAACTTATTTTCCGTCTGCTTTTCGAGTCATAATTACAAGTATTAATTCTTCAGTATTGAATCGTAAACTAACCCTTATTCCTCCACGGCATTTCCCAGGTAGAGTTTATAGGCCCTAATAGGTTTCTACGCCGTTTTGAATCGGCCCTAATAGGTTTCTACACCTTTTTGAATCAAACTCATGAAAATCGCCCCATGAAGGACGTGTTTGGTTGTGTAGAATCACTGTATACCTGCGTTATTATACAAATTTAATATTTCTGGTTAAACTGGATTTTTACTTATCTCTATCCAGGGATTATAATATTTCATTTATAATTATTAAGATTGACAATAGAGGAAATATATGTGTGTTGGTAACTCCTAGTAAGAAATTGTTCTTGCGTAAAATATTAATATAATGAGCACGAATGCGATGCGTTGTCCCCCTTTGGTGTAATTTTATAGGTTTGTTTAAGCTTTGTTTGCATGAGGCGGAGGAATATCCTGGAAGTGTAACTCTATCACGGCTTCAAAAACGTTGGGAGTACAGGCTGTTCACGGTAAAGTGAGCACCTTTGAGGCCCCAGTTACTTCTTCCATTCAGCCATACTCAATACTTCAACAACATTTTACAATAAATATTGCCACGTAAGTAATAAACAGTGTGTTTATTCCCCCGCACTCATAAGATAACGTTTGAAAGCTAAAACAAATGATTTTTTTTTTACTATTTTTCCAAATGAGAGGGCTTTAAAAAGTGATCACTTTACCGCGAATAGCCTATAACTAGAGCCACGAGTATTTCGTGGATTGAGTTGGCAGCAAGCTAGGCTGGGCAGTCCTCTATACACTCGAGACATTATCGTTTGCTTGTTGGTAGCTGTGATCAAGTGAGGCCTCTGTACATGACTGGTAAACACACACTCACACTACTGCTTCCTGCTTATTACTGGCTCACAGTTAAACGGGGCGTGTCTGAAGAACTGACGTACAATCACAATAGGAGTAAAGAACATGTGTTTGGAGTCGACCTCGCCTCCGAATGAATTCGCGAAATACTCGTGACTCTACAGCCTGTTCACGATAAAGTGAGCACTTTTGAAATCAACCTTAGAAAAAAGTCACTGGCCCTGCCTTCATATATTTTAACGGGCGTACCGAGTGACACGCACTCGGTAAAGTTGGCAACGAAGGATGGAAAGTAGTTCCATATCTAGGGATAGGAAAAATTCGCGAGTTCAATCACTTGTAGGATAGAGACTCCAAAATCATGTGTATACTCGAGCCTGAGATGTTTGTTCATTGGCTGCTGCCCCATAAAGTAGCCAGTGTTACTTCACACCTGGCAGTATGTCACTCCCTACTTGTTTCCTTTGCAAGTCTGCTATTGGCTCAGAGTCGTCCAGGGCGTGTCTAATAAACTGCGATCCAATTGCAAAGTCAACTTCAGTGCACACGTGTTTGACGTCTATCTTGTCCTGGAATTAGTTAACGAAATGTTCCTATCCCTGTCCACATCTTGACGTCAAATAAAAGTGTTAGGTAAATATTCGTGATTACTTAAATTATTTCTTTAACTTTCTGCTATTTTAACGCATAGAAGTGTAAAAATGAGCATATTTTTAAAATACCTACTTTACTAATAATTTTACATTTTCACTTGACCGACGCGTGAATAAACAGCCGAGGCCTGTGGCAATGTTAATTTTACATAAGGCGGAAGAAGACACAACGTGCATACAAGTAGATCCTAAGCAGGGCTTTCAAGAGTGTTCATCTTGCCGTGAGCAGTCTATATAACAGTGAATGGGGAATGGTCTATAAGCGCTAAACGTACATCTGTACTACGGCACCGCCCGCCGCCCGGCGGAGTCGACCGACTGTAGCCGGAGATTGCCGAGCGCAGATGCGCTGTAGTATTCCCGCGCGGGGGGAGGGGGGATGGTAGGGGGGAGAAGAGGCGCTCAGCGGTGATGGAACTCAGTAGCGTCTGGAGCGTCGGGCGCAGCTGTCGAGTGGCGGAGGGTGAACGTAGCCGGCGTCCGATGGGGCGTCTGCGCCGACATTCGGGCCGACCACGGGCGCGCTAGACCCCGCCAAGGTGAACCAAAGATACCCCATTCGACCGTTCCTCGGCGCTGCAGGGGAAAATAAAATGCCACGCGGGCAGCGGGAACGATAAGTGAAGACGCACGCACGCCAGGCGTTGGCGAGGGTCGGCCTCCGCTGCGACGATGAGTGAACCCGCGCCGGACTCGTGAAACTATAAGAGACGCGAGGGAGAAAGAAGAAGCAGGTGTCGATGGCGCCGTGGCGCCTGCCTCTGCTGCTGGTGCTGAGCTTCGTCGGCGTGGGACTGGCCAGCTGGGACGCCGACGACGACCCATGTAAGACGCTCGCCTCAGCTTGTACAACCTCGTGCTGCCTCGCCTTTCCTCGCTTCCTGCGCAATGCCCACCAGGAGATAGTAGCTTCCCTGGCCCCGCCGCACGCATGAGTAGTCAACCCCCGGAGATCTGCCGAAGTTACGCTTTCTAAATAATGTGTCTGCTAAAGGCTGTTCACTACAAAGTGAGCACTTTTGAAATCAACCTTAGAAAAAAGTCACTGCCCCTACCTGCATTTGTTTCAACGGGCGCAAAATATGTGCACAGTAAAGTTGGTAACGGTAGAGGAGCAAGTAATTCCATATATTAACGTCGAACAAATAGTGTTAGGTAACCTTCCTGTAATAACTTAAATTACATATCTGGTTTTATGTATTTTTAATGTATAGAAGTGTAAATATGAGCAGATATGTAAAATATTTACTTATCTTATAATTTCACAGTTTCACTTGACCGACGCATGAATAAAGTGATGAGGCCCATGGTAATGCTAATTTTACATAAGGCGGAAGAATACACAACATGTATGCAGATATATATTAAGCAGGGATTCAAAAGTGCTCATTTACCGTGAACAGCCTATATCGTTTGTTTAGCCGATCTCCCGCGGCACAGTCGGTTTGGGATGCAGGAGGCTCTGGGTTCGAATCCCGGGCAAGGAATGGGTGTTAATTTAAGCTAGATTATAAGTTAGTATGTAAGCTGCCCCCTGATAATCCTTCAAGCATAATTCCGGGGGGACGTTAAAACTCCCTTTACGATACGGTGATATAATTTGTTTATCGGCCAATTATGTTGGTATAGGCTGTTCACGATAAAGTGAGCACTTTTTAAGGTCCTTTTAAATTTTTCTTTTCATCCAATTTGCGTCTTCCTGCTGCTTTTTAGTATAAACATTGCAATCTGACCAATGAACACAGCGAATACACTTCACCACCCTTAAAATGTAATTCCTGAGGCTGCAGTAAGATATATTTATTAGTGGCTAATGCCTGTTGTGAGGGCCTTAAAAAGTGCTCACTTTACCGGTGAACAGCCTATAGATGGTATTACAGTGCGCGCCACATTCGTTGACGGGTAGAAGCTGTTTGTTTGTTTGTTTTATTGCGTCCGTAAGATCTTTTTTTCAATACATAGCCGTACAAAGATATTGGACAAGTCAAATTATACTATACAAAGTTTATACACTGAACATAGCACACACACACACATATGTCAGATTGCATACACACACGCGTCATTACTCTTCTTCATAATGTGACTAATCTTCTTCCAACATGCTATGGGGCGTCTCCGTTTTACTGGAACAGAAGAAAAAGGGAACTAGGAAAACCGGTACAATAAATGCTTATAATTAAATTTTAAACATTTATTTCTTAATTTTTATAGTTTAGATATTCATCTAGGCTATAAAATGCACATTCAATAAAAAATTATTTCAGGTATTTCTTAAAGGGTTTTGGGTTACAGAAGCGAAATTTCTGGGAGATGTTGTGGTAATTTATTGAAAAGTTGGCTACCAAGGTAGAATGGCTCTTTATGGACTAGTTTTAACTGAAGCCATGTGTGTTTTTTATTCTAATGTCATGCTTATAAAAGCACTCATTTTTCTGAAATGAATGCTGTTTTTTGGACACGAATAAATACTGTAAACATGTACTCACATGCAAATGTTGAAATCTCTGAGCTCTGAAGGAAGAGAAAGGCTGGACTCATAATAGGCCGCCGTCCCATCCGTCAGTCGTCCGTCCGGAGGTCACGTGATGTACAACCAATCGCAAGGCAACGTTATTTTTCTACTCGTCCATCGTCAATTATTAATAGGCTGTTTACGGTAAAATGAGCACTTTTGAAAGTCCAGCTTAAGATCTACTTGTGTGCACATTGTGTATTATTCCGCCTTATGCAAAAATAACATTGCCATGGGCCTCGTCACTTTATTCATGCGTCGGTCAAGTGAAACTGAGAAATTATTATAAATGAAAATGTTCCGCGAAATTTTCTCACTTTTACAGTTCGACGTATTAAAAAAACAGAAAGTGAAAGAAATCATTTAAGTTATCACAAATGGTTACTTGACAATTTTTATTCGACGTCAAGATATGGAACTGCTTTCTGTTCATCGTTACCAACTTTACTGGGCGAATGTCACTCAGTTCTCCCGTTCAAATATATGCAATTAGGTATAGTGACTCTTTTCTAAGGTTGATTTCGGAACGGACAAATGACCTACCGCCTTTTGACGACATTTCGTAGATGTTTTTAGTTATCTTTGGTGGTAAACTAAAAAATTTAAAACGCAAAAGAATACAAAGAAAAAATGTAATGTCAAGTAAAAATAAATATTTACCCACAACGATTCTCTCTTGAAAATGTATTTCCAACCAAAGTATTGCGAGTCCAGCCTGACATTCCAAGAATTTGAGCAATGGCATAAAACAAACAATTTGTATGCTCTAAAATAAAAATACCAATCCCAAGTCAACAGTCATCGCAACTGGAAACATCGCTATTACCACGCTGAAGCAACAAGGTACTTCACTTGCTCGCCGACCGCCAACTGGAAACATCGCTATTACCACGCTGAAGTAACACGGTACTTCACTTGCTCGCCGACCGCCAACTGGAAACATCGCTATTACCACGCTGAAGTAAGAAGGTACTTCACTTGCTCGCCGACCGCCAACTGGAAACATCGCTATTACCACGCTGAAGTAAGAAGGTACTTCACTTGCTCGCCGACCGCCAACTGGAAACATCGCTATTACCACGCTGAAGTAACACGGTACTTCACTTGCTCGCCGACCGCCAACTGGAAACATCGCTATTACCACGCTGAAGCAACAAGGTACTTCACTTGCTCGCCGACCGCCAACTGGAAACATCGCTATTACCACGCTGAAGTAACACGGTACTTCACTTGCTCGCCGACCGCCAACTGGAAACATCGCTATTACCACGCTGAAGCAACAAGGTACTTCACTTGCTCGCCGACCGCCAACTGGAAACATCGCTATTACCACGCTGAAGTAACAAGGTACTTCACTTGCTCGCCGACCGCCAACTGGAAACATCGCTATTACCACGCTGAAGTAACACGGTACTTCACTTGCTCGCCGACCGCCAACTGGAAACATCGCTATTACCACGCTGAAGCAACAAGGTACTTCACTTGCTCGCCGACCGCCAACTGGAAACATCGCTATTACCACGCTGAAGTAACACGGTACTTCACTTGCTCGCCGACCGCCAACTGGAAACATCGCTATTACCACGCTGAAGTAACAAGGTACTTCACTTGCTCGCCGACCGCCAACTGGAAACATCGCTATTACCACGCTGAAGTAACAAGGTACTTCACTTGCTCGCCGACCGCCAACTGGAAACATCGCTATTACCACGCTGAAGTAACAAGGTACTTCACTTGCTCGCCGACCGCCAACTGGAAACATCGCTATTACCACGCTGAAGTAACAAGGTACTTCACTTGCTCGCCGACCGCCAACTGGAAACATCGCTATTACCACGCTGAAGTAACAAGGTACTTCACTTGCTCGCCGACCGCCAACTGGAAACATCGCTATTACCACGCTGAAGTAATAAGATACTTCACTTGCTCGCCGACCGCCAACTGGAAACATCGCTATTACCACGCTGAAGCAACAAGGTACTTCACTTGCTCGCCGACCGCCAACTGGAAACATCGCTATTACCACGCTGAAGCAACAAGGTACTTCACTTGCTCGCCGACCGCCAACTGGAAACATCGCTATTACCAAACGGAAGTAACAAGGTACTTCACTTGCTCGCCGATCGCCAACTAATTCCGCGGCCACTGTGCTATCTAAGTTCTCACCATGTCGTGAAAGCCGTTAACAAAAAGCAAATCAGTGTACATTTTGGCTTCCAGTGTGCGGTGTTTAGGAATACCTAGAGACACCCGATTTCCGCGAAAACTGTTCCACGGAAGCTACAGCTGGATACCACACATGCACACCAGCAGTAATATTTTGGTGACGTCATAGGACAGTGCAGTATTTGACTGCACTAACAAGACTTAGATTACCCTGGTAACGGACGTCTTGTGATTCGCGGGCAGGCAATTAGAACCATTTGATCGCAATAGTGAACCAGAGCTGCAGGATTTTGTAGTCAATTCAACAAGAAATTTTGTGAAAATCGGGTTTCCCTAGCGGTAGTGACGTACAGTAAAAAAATTTGTGTCCACATTGTTTTCAAAATGTTATTATTTCATGCTAGTTGTTTGCATACAAGATACTGTGTTGGGGTCCCAGAAATATCGCCCGAGTCAAACGAGGAAATGGTGTTTCGTACAGATTACAGCCGAAAAGTGGAACCGGACCTTTATAAATGAACACAATACGTCGGGACCTTCCAAGCAGGCGGTTTTAAGCGCATTTCAATGCATTTGACGTCAATAAATTACACATCGTGAAATAACAAGTTATTGAAGTCTGTCCTATGACATTTGTGTGTCGCCAGGTACGAGAACATGTGCTCATTTTCCCGTACATTACACAAGTTCGATTTATCTTACAATGAAAATACCTTTAGGCTTCGCATTTTTCGAAACGCCCATTGTACGTGCACTGTAAAAATTAACTATAAATACCTTTTAAAACCAAGCTTTTTTTTTTTAAATAAATAAATTAAAAAGATAAAAATTATCATAGGAGTAGATGCAGAATTTATAGAACTTGTAAGACGTGGTCGCACAGCCGTAATAAAATTTATTACAAATTAATATTTTCGTATCCATTTATATTTAGTATATAAAAACGTGGCGCGAATAGTTAAGAGCCTTACGCAAGATATGTTCTTACTACGCTTACGCAAATGCTGCATACGTTCTATATTGCGTCAAGCATTTATATAGTAAATATAAATTGATACAGAAATATTAATTTGTAGTAAATTTTATTACGGTTGTTAGAGCACGTCTTGCAAGTTCTTCAAATTTTGTAACTACTCCTATAATTATTTTTATCATTTTAGTTCATTTTTAAACTAAAGCTTGATTTTTAAAAGGTTTTTACAATTAATTTATTTTCCATTTTTTAGTCTCAGATATTTTCTTTTTTTATTATGTAGGTAGACATACATTCACAGGCTCGTCCATCATCAGTATCGTTTGCGATCAGTCGAGTTTCAGTGCACTTTTTTTTTTCGCAGGAAGTTGAACCGGCAAGCTGAATATTCATTCTTCATCTCACACGCGTGTGTGTGTCGATGTATTTGACATTTCAGTGCGAGCTCACGCAGATCGTAATCTTTAAGTTGTATTTCACACATAACTACTCAAGCGGTCGGTAATTTGAATTCCTTCTTGTGTTTCAAAGTTTAGATGGTAATTTACCCACACGGCCATGTGTAAATGACGAGTTCCCTGGCACTGAAACTCCACACGCACCCAGTAATCGACAACTTGTCCATCAAAAAACATCGTGAATGCCAGTGATTCGGTGGGCTCCGGACAGATACCTAGCGTACGTACAAACAAGTGAAGTTAAATAAAAGCTTTTACAAATTGGTATTTGTACAAGTTTTTTTTTGGAAACTAGTCGCTGAAGATATTTTGTAATGCTACAAATTAATTAGTGTTAATTTTACAGAACGTCAGCGCGGAATGTGTGAAACTAATTTTATAAGCATTAAAACACCAGTGAAACAGTTTGATAAATCTGTTGCATTAGAAATATACACTACACAAGGAGGAAATAATTAAAACACCAGTAAAACAGTTTGATAAATCTGTTGCACTAGAAATATACACTACACAAGGAGGAAATAATTAAAACACCAGTAAAACAGTTTGATAAATCTGTTGCACTAGAAATATACACTACACAAGGAGGAAATAATTAAAACACCAGTAAAACAGTTTGATAAATCTGTTGCACTAGAAATATACACTACACAAGGAGGAAATAATTAAAACGTACACTTTTACGTTCATTACTTACTGCATTTGTCGATGTGGAACGCCAGAATAATTCACAGTTTTACGTGCGAATGTCTCAAAATTAGTGAGTGTTAATAATTTTGCAAATGTGCGTACACAATTCTGCAGCTGTGTTTAAGTAATCAGTCGACATTCGGCTGCAGTAATTTCTGAAGTTTGCGGAGGCGGGAAGTAAGTATGACAGAAATAGGAATGGAAGAGCCAGGCCGTTACGAATTGGAGTCGGGAGTGCTGTACCCACTGCGCCACACCGCTCACTCAGGACAAGTGAACACTTAATTCCAATACTTGCGACGGGTCCTTGGTTGTGTGTGCCAGTGGCGTAGCGCGAGATGTCATCTGGCGACGTCCAATTAAAGGCTGTTCCCGATAAAGTGAGCGCTTTTTGAAATCAACCTCAGAAAAAAAAACTCACTGATCCTACCTGCATAATATTTTAACGGGCGCACTGAGTGACACGCGTCTAGAACAGTTTATAACGGTAGAGGGAAAGAAATTCCATATCGTAACGCCGAATAAAAAAGTGTTAGGTAACCATTTGTGACTACCAAAATTATTTCTTTCGCTTTCAGTTTTTTTTTTCAATGCATTGGAGTGTAAAAAATTAACAGATCTGTAAAATATTTTATTTAATAATACTTTCACTGTTTAACTTAACCGGCGCATGAATAAAGTGATGAGTCCCATGACAATGCTAATTTTACTTCAGGCGGAGGACTACGCCACGTGCATATAAGTAGATCTTCAGCAGAGCTTTCAAAAGTGCTCATTTTATCGTGAATAGCCTATAGTCTAGGCGGTTCCGCTCAAAATACCTCGGAACGATCCTCGTGAAGAATTGCTGACTGCGCAGAATTCAGTCCTCCATTTGCGATGTGTCCCTTTGTGGGGGGCGTGCCCTCAGCTCCCCATCTCAACCATCGCTACTCCTAGAGCCACAAGATGACGAACGGATGGCAAGTTAACATTTCAAACTCCCGCAAAAAATAACCGACAGGGTAAAGAACATTTGACTATAGTCGCTTCCAGGTTAGGTGCTATGCTACTGAACAAATAAGCAATATAATTTATGTTTCTAAATATAATTTTGGCATTTTTGAAACAAACTCTCTTTTCATTATTCACCACCCATACCGTTTAACAATATATAAAATATGTAATGAATTAAAATTCAATTACCATAAAAAAGGCCCTACCCCTCATACAATCGTTTCACAAACTTTACTTATGACCTCTTAAAAGCACCGCGTAAAAGTTCAAATCTCACAATAAATGGCTTTATATGGCTTTAACTTCAGACATTTGCAATGAAAGGATGTAAAACTCATCATATATTCGTGGTACAATAATAACTTTAATGCTGTATTTTTGAGTCTTGGGTTGCCATTTGGCACAGTTATTTGTGACACCAAATGAAACAGACCTGAAAGTGGAGCCACAAAACTTTCTCCTTAAGATTCAAAATGGCAGCTGGTTTTCAATATAGCTGACTACATATTAGAATTCGAATATTTATGGCAGGTAAGTGCATTTTAATGCAGCAATTACGGCACTACTTACCCAAATGTTTTACGGTACTGAGTACAAAATTAAAATATGGCAACTATAAATTAAAAAATTCAAGCCCCTAATTTTAATTTACAGCTGCCAAAGGCGTAATTGGATGACGTTTATTCTACTTATTTGGTTACTACCATGCCAAACATAAAAACAAAATAGGCTTCGTAATAATTGTAGAATACGAAATTCGTTAGATGTTAAGTGTTAATATAGAACCTCATATGTTCTAAAAAAAAAAGTAATTGTTACTAACTTTTTATTTTGCTATGACAACACAATACTGTAAGGGAAAAACAAACGTGACATGCGTTCAAATTAATATTAGGTTAATAACACTCCGGTATATGTTGTCATACACATATTGAACCAAAGAGTAATAACTCTTTATATAGTTCTAAATAAATAGGTCACTTGTCATTTACGATCCGTCAATAAAATTTTTGTGGAGAGTCTGCAAACTAACATTTTTAAACATTGAAGTAGATGTGACAGTGTGTATCAGTCGATGTTTTGAATTGTTGAATATTAATTACTGTCATTAATACAATTATTTGCAGCTTTCCCATTTTCCTCTGCAGTTGGAGCACATAAATGTACTTCCCGTTAGACTAAATGAGCGACGGAAACAATTAAAGTTCCCTTCGGCAATTTTCGACTTTGAAAAGATGTATCGCCTTGGCTCTTAGGCAACCTGCTTCTCAGAACTATCCGGCCAATAGTTCAGCGTTTTAACTGCGCCAAGAATCTCTTTAGCTTCTATTGGAGTATCATTCTGACATCAGTTTCTTCAAGTGAATATAACGTATTTAATTGGATGAAGCAACTCGCCCTGCGATTTATGAAGTTAATGCAAAAACAGAATATCTCACATAAACTGCTCACTGGAAGTCAATGTCTCACGAGCAAACAAGTAACACTTAGGGAAATAAACAACCAATTATAAAGGCGAGCTGAGCTACAGTGTTGTGCAACATAGCTTGTCCTGAACTATTTTAGCGGAATTACCTCACATGAGCTCCACACTAAACGTTCACGAGTTGTCCAACCAGGTAACACTTAGCAAAAAGAAAACCAATCATAAAGGTGAGCTGATCTACAGTGTTGTGCAATATAGCTTGTCTCGAGTTATGGAAGAAACATTCGATGCTTCAAACAATGAAACAGTAAACGTATGTGAAATGACTATAATTACAGATAACTGTAAAAGAGAAATGCATAACTCCTCTGTTAATATTTAAAATATATCCTATTTTATGTAAGACGTTTAGTAGTTATAATATTTGTCTTTTATTGACGATACACAATAATGCATTTCCTGCTGTCGTACGCTATTGCGAAAATCGAGTATCACACTTTAGCGTAATATATGGTTATATTAATCAGTAAATAAGGCCATTAAACATTAATTAATCAATCGGCACATGTTGCAGATGTAATTATTGTATGCGCACGTCAGGAATGTTTCTCTTGCAACTAGCTGCTGTCTGCATGAAAAGCCACGTCATATCTAACCGGGCCAATTTCTACCCAGCCAAATCAAATCCTGACGTAGGTTTCGTATTCTCTACTGTAGCCGGCAGACGTCTGTGCATGTCTGAGCGGGTTGGAGCGTGTTAAAAGTGTACAACAAGGGGGGGAGGTGGGTGGAAGAGATGCGCACGTACGTCTGGCCGTACTATAGGCTATTGACCTATCGGCTATTCCACAAACATCAGTTACGGTGGACTCAGGTATATGTGAGGCAATATAGGACAAAGGACGTTCGCAGAGGTACAGGAATTTTATCCTCAGTGTTAAAAATTTGCACTTGGCCATTTTATTTATATAAAACCACATATAAAATTATACAACTGGAATACTACTTAATTCTCAACACTCGGTGCAATTCCACGTGAATTAATGTATACGTACAGTTTATCAAAGTATAACAAAACAGTAGTAATTTCAGGCCAGTGCTTCTCTTTTGAAACTATAGAAAATGTTTTATATCTTTATTTGCACAAAGTCGCGAAAATGAGCGTTTTTACTCATAGTGGACTGACCCGAACAATAAAGAATGCATACATACAGTGTTTAGAAAACAAGGAATGAAATAATAAAATTACAATCTACAGCATAATGTTCATATACTTCACAAATTCCACCCAATTAATCTGTGTGTAAGCATTCTTCCCGTGCTAAATGGTAGTCTATGTGAAATCGTGGTCCACATACGCCGAGGTGTTCAAATTAAAATGCTCACGAAAATCGCAGTAAACATTTCGAGTTTGTATAAAAAGGTGTTACGTATCTTGTCAGTTTATGTATTTTTTCTGGAATTCCGATTCACGTGCAAACTTAATGCCAGCTGTAAATATGCTTGCTTCGGCAGACGGTGTAACCAATATAAGAATATTTCTGTAGCATTTATGATACAGCTATTTGTACTAACTTAACAGACCGTAATATATGTTTGTCTATAATTTATGCCAGTAAATGCTATTCCAAATTCAATGTTCATTAAGAGAAAATATTTTCTCGATAGCAAAACAAAGATTGTGCAAATGCGTAATCCTATTTGAAATTCATTAAAAACCAAAACATCAGCTGTTTAAAATTATATGCCTGTCAAATTATTACACAAACAGATTCGAAACTAACGATATCGTTAGGCTATAGTAATCAGTAAATTAGTTTGTCGGTGTTGAAGTTAAGGCCACGCGTATTTGCTCAAGAAGTAGAAGGTTCGATTTCTAGTCGGAACGTATTTATTTAAATATAATATATAATATAATAATCTTTGTATTGTATTTGTGGTATAAATAAATATATGTTTGAAAGTATGTTATATATTAATTAAGATTTTCTATTTACAAATGTGACTGAAATACAAGCTTGACTGTAATGTTAAATATCTATATATTGCAAGTCCACTTAGTAGGTCAGTTTATTTATTATTCTTTTAGTTACTAGTTTTCAAGGTTTTACTTGTTAAAGTAGCATAGAATTCACACACAATTCCAGATTTACAGCACTAATGTTTTTAATTCCGTGACAACTTTTTTCTCGTATTTTTCCTATTAGAAGTGACATTTCCATGTGAAAGGTTGACTCCTACGGACTGCGCCACAGTGGCCAGTCAATAGGTCAACCAGAACACTGTCAGTGGCTAAAAGAACTTGTTTTAAGTGAACAAAAAACAGCTTATTTCATTGGAGATAATTTCTAAGTTACAGTTTAAGTAATATTTTGTTACGTGATGCAGCTGGTGCCGACTCCCCTGTTCCGCGCCGTAATCGTAGACACACCTCGCCCTCCCCTCTTCATGGAACGATGCGCTCGTGGCTGTCTGGTCCCCTTCTGGGAATCCCGTGAATGCCAACAGCGGCGAGACTTGCTGGCGTCACAGACCTCCTCTCGCCTGCTAGAGTTTCCGATACGTTTAGCGAAGACGCAAGAATGTTCTGGTGAGACTGGCTGGCGCCTCAGCCCTCCGCGACGCATCACGCGAGTTGGGGAAGATTCTAGGTGGCTGCCTAAGACACTATATATACTGCCGCAACCCAGCGGCCGGCAGTCTTTGACGGAGGCCGCCTGGCGAGTGTGCGCGAGCCAAGTGAAGTGTGGACGACGACTGGAGATCGCGGGACGACGGCGAGTGAGGTGTTCGTGGCTTGAATGGACGAGAGGGCGTGATACCGACAAGTGAAGTCTACTGTGCGTGAGGGCACTGGAGGACTCTAGAACATTACGACTGGCGGGACATGGACTGGACTGAGGTGGGACTGAATGGAAGTGAAATACTGATTTTATTGTAAGTATTCGAACTGTCAAATATGGAAACATTAATGATCAAATAATTGAATAGGATGAGATACTGTCTATTGGACTGATCTTTAATTATTTAATTTAATTGATTTCTTTGTCATAATTATAGATGTTATTAATTGGTGTCAATTGTGAACAGTAGGTGATTTCAATTTATTATGAGAATTTGAGTTTAGAGAATTTCGCTGTAGTTATTGTAATTAAAATAAGCAAATTATAATTAATTCTTTTATTTGATAAAGACCTCCATCCCTTAACGAACTTGTTATAGCCCACTTAATTTCTAGAGAGAGAAAGTGTAACAATATTAATTACTTGTTCCACATTGTACCTATAATTCATTGCCACATTGGTTGGTATTCGCTTGCATATATTTGCGGTAAATTGAATGCAGAAACTGCAGACAAAGTTTTTATAGTTTAGCTTAACCTTCATACATCACTCTTTTCTTTGGAATAAAAAATTGAAAATAAAAATATATCTTTATCTTTTTCTCAGTTCTATTTTGTGTTATTGTCTATAAGTTATTGTACTAAATATTCTTTTATCATTTAATATAACATTATTATAGTTAAAAATGTTTTAAATTTATTGTTCATTATTAAACTAAATTTATTCGCTGCTCCGTATTGTGATTGATGATTTCGACAAAAGACACAGTTCAAGAATTCTATGTCATCAAAAATATCGTGCCAACAACTGTGTATATGTTACGAAATTACATTCGGCACTGACTAGATAGATGACAGCTATGTACGACATTGTGTGTTAATATTTGCATGTTTTGGATTTTTTTTAGAAGTAAAACTGCTATGCTGTAAAATGTGGTCAAGTTGGATTAGTATTATGCTGTCTGAAGCCTCTCAATGTTTGCAAATTTTGTAAACAAATGTTGTCTTGAGTAATGCATTCGTGTTGAGATATTTCGTACGCCGCACTATAAACCTTCAGATCAATATTTATATCCTCCACTCACCCCCATTTTAATGGTGAAAGATATTATGAAAATGTGGAAAAGGAACACGTAATCTGTTGATGCATCAAACCACAGAAAGTATTCAACCTCCATTGTTGTTACTTTTATATAACGTGATTTTAATTCGATACTATTTAGTATTTGAACAGAAAAATTGCACTCAATCACAGAAACGCAATTGTATTATATCGAACGATACACGCAGATGGTCAAGAAATCCTCCAGCACACACTGTCACAAGAGCACTGCTACCTGTTGTCACCAGCAAAAAGTCTCCATGTCCGGTTTTGATGTTACTCAAGACAAAATACCGAATGTTTTTATGACTGCGTGAATACTGCCGGGATGCTATCTTGTCGCTCAGCTAGAGACCAGTCCTTGACGGGCCGCAGTCTAGGGAATAAGATTGGACTCGCATGCACAGGCGTTTACCGGTTCCAGTAGATAAGTCTATATTTGAAGCCATTTTGAAGGACAGCGGTACCTCAAATATAATGCTTATATAGCATTTCTCAGATTTTTTTTTTTTACCGATTTGGCGTCAGTGAAAGTAATGAGAATGTTAAAAAGCTGTATATAATTATATTTCTAATGCAGTAACCACTATGTAATGCATTTCGATGCATATCTTCAAGTAAAGCTTTGCATGTAGTAGTGTACAAATGGGCAGTTTAATATGGACTTGGAGCTGCGGGCAAGGGAACTAGGCAACCACCATCTTTGATGACACCATACGGGACAAATTTTTTGTTTTCCCCCAAAAATTTTTCTATTTTCCATCATACCCATGGTGGCCATCTTGGATGCCAACCTCCAGCCCTGTCAATATGATGCCAGGGTGTTGATACCCTTACACCTAGCGTCCTGGCGTGTGCCGAGTCTCATGCTCTGTCATTCCTTTTGGGATCTGTCGACCTAGCACCATAATGCGGTACCGAATACCAGCATCGGCTTACACGCTCACCAGACCTAGCATATAAGCATAGTTGACTGTAATTTTTGAACACCATAAGATATAACTGTCAACTTCATAACACAGGCCGACGATGAGAAGGGTCGCAGGGCCAGGTATACCCCATGTCTACTTATAACCATAGTTGACTGAAATTTCCGAACCACATAAGATTTAGTTGCTAAATTCATAACAAAGACATCAGCCATGATTACGAGGAGGTTCGCAGGGTCAATTGTACCCTAGAATATACTTGTAATCATAGGTAAATGTAATATCCGAACCACATAAGATATAGTTGCCAAATCCATAACATAGGCATCAAACTTCAACAGAACTGTTCACCATTAATATTCACAACCCTAATCATGCATTTTAAAGTATCTATGGCCAATTAACATTCTAAGGGAAAATTACACTATGCCAATTCTACTTCTGCAGCACAGTTTTGCATTCCCTAATATGCCAATAAGTTTGAAAAAGATCTGGTTTCTCTATCCATCAAGAATACTTTGATATCACGAGTAATGACTCGTGATATATAAGTACTCTTGTACACCATTATTCGCAAGGAAAAAAGTCTTAAGTGTTAAATTCGAAGAATGGGAGGAAAAATATGTTTCACCAGCTCATTAACTCATTGTCATTAGTATATTGCCAGCAATGCTTAACATTCAGCTTGTTGCCAAAAATGAGCCTTGATGCAAATACCAGTAGAAATCATAGCCTTATGAAAACTCCCAAAGAGAAATATCTATTTAAAAAAACATCAAAGCAGGCGGATGCTTTTCCACATAGTCCATAGTGAGGGAATTGGTGTAGCGAAACAAAAAGGTCACATTTTTTCAAGCTCACTGCTTTTTTAATCTGTTATTGGTTTCTGTGAAAGATGGCACATATCCCAGACCCGCGATGGCTTACCAGCTGCTAGCTGTATTTGTGCAATTGAAGGAAGTTTGATAATGTTGAGCAGTTCATGCCGAATTTTTCGGTTTACACACTTAGGTATCCAATATCTCAGTATCAGAATTCGGTGGTAGTGAGACCAGAAATGACATCCGCATAAATGTTTGCGAGGCGAAATGCATACATATGTATTGTATGACCCAGCATCTGTGGGGTAACATTCCTTATTCTATGAAACATTACGAGACGCTGCCATGATAAAACACCGTATGTGCATTCGGGAGGACCCAGGTTCAGTTCTCAGTCCATACATCCTGATTTGAGTTTTTTAATAGATTTCTTGAAATCACTCCAGGAATACACTTAGATGGTAACTTAGCGTAGGTCATGTTCTATTCCTTCCTTCGATACTGATTGCGTGTGCTGCCTGGTTGAAAACAAAGGTGCCATGGTGCTAGGCAATTTTATTGCAAACTGCAAAAACAATTTACTTAGTAAGCTATTAACTATACCGTGGGATATATATATACACATGAGTATATTTATGTATATATATGTATGTATATATACATATGTATATATACATGTATGTATATATACATGTATGTATATATAAGTATATATAATATATGTATATATACATGTATGTATATATACATGTATGTATATATACATGTATATATAATATATGTATATATACATATATATGTATATATATAGATTTCAAAGCGATATTACTAAATAAAGAATACAAATTCCATCTTTGGAAGAAGACTACATATCTTTGCTTTAAAATAAGGGAACTTTATTTTAACTTGTGACCCACACGCACCATAATCAGCACCACATGCTCCACAATCGCTCTGCATGCTCTAAGTGCTCAACATTTTCCACAATCGCTTCGTATGCTCCACAATTGTTCCACATACCCTACAATCGCTCCACATGCGAAGGACTGGTAGACTAACTCCTGCCGAATGACTCCTGCCGACGTCTCTGCCACTTCTACACACCAGGTATAAAGAGAATATCCGAGACAGCTTCTATTTGCAAAGTGATTTTGTTACCCCTAATCCTTAATTTCTATCTGTTAAATTCATAAATAATTAGTCTTATTGAACATTATTTAATTTCTTTAAATTATAATAAAACTGATATACTAATTACATCAAATATATGTTTTTCCTCTACCAACAGTGTTTTGTAAACTGTCGTGAGCAGTACATAACTCGAGATACAAAACATTTAGTTTTAAAACAAAACACATTTATTTATGCACACATCACACAATATTCTTCTTCAGCATAGCAAATACAATACAAGGAATTGGTATTATTAAACGAGTTTTATCTCTGAGTCAAGGATGGCATTAAACACATAATTTTTTTTTAATGTACCATGGATTTTCATAACTCCATAGTCGTAGGGCTTCTGAGTTGCACGGAGTACAAAAATGATTTTAATTTTGGCACTCATGACGTCTTGTGGCATATATCTCGACGAGCTGTCGAAACTGCGCTCAGCAGCTCTGCTTGTTTAGGTCAAGGGCGTTCGTTCCGATGGGGCACGGATTATGAATCTCAGGCTCTTGGCAAATTCCAATCACATACACAGAATACTAACTGATTAGGGACACCTTTAATATGTTGGGAATGTTTTCATAGGGGATAAGATTTTTTTTTGTTATTTTAAAGGGGAAAACAACAGTCCGCGCTGAATGGCAGCTGATTGATCGGAACGAAGGTTTCCGAAAACACACGATTAATTAGCCAGTGAGAACCAAGGGTGGTGGTGGCGGGGGTTGAATGAAGCTAAGTAATTTGCCACCTATACTTTAAAACATAATTAATTATGGCAGCCAACTGGTGGCTAAATCGATCATTTATGTACTAGCACTGCATAGGTGATGTAAACGTAAACATATGAAATCCAATATGGAGGCTTCCAGCAATGTATAAACAAAATACAGATGAAAATCCATGATGGCAGCCTTCAGCAATGTATAAACAAAGACAAACGAAAAACCAAGATGACCGCATACGACAGAGTGGGTACAAGTGAGGAGTCTGGGGGCGGAAGGTGGGTGGGTAGGTAGTTGGCTTAACATATCGTCGACAGCGAGGTCATTAGAGACGGAACAAATTGCACAGGAAGGATTGAGGAAGGAGTCGGCCATGGCCTTTGTTACGGAACGATCCCAGAATTCGCCTGGAGTGATTTCGGTAAACCATGGAAAACTGAAATCAGGATGGCCGGACCGGGAATCGAAGCCGGGTCCTCCCGAAAGCGAGTCCAGTGAGTTACTACTGCGCCACCTCGCACGGAAAGTGGTGGTGAATGGGGTCAGTCATCTGCTAAGCGTGGTGCTTGTGGACTACCGGAAATGTGTTTTAATAGTTTTGAAGTAATGTTTTTAATAATTCTTAAATAAATAAAGGTAGAAGTAATATTTTACAAGTTGTGTGTATATATAAATTTATATTGTTTTAGATGTTTTTCAAATATTTTATAATTTCTGGGTTTTCAAAGTCAATGTTCACCGGGGTCGAGGTCAAAGGTCTTGGTCAAGGTTAATGGTTGAGGTCAAGGTCAGCTACATCTAAAATGACAGCCAGGCGACCAGAATGGCAGAGCATGAACATCTCTGATGATCCGATCCTCTTACTTCTTGTGCAGGCTTCCCAAAATAATTCAACTTACTGGAATACTACAAAGTTAATCAGTAAGTACACATAACGCTTAGTACACTGCTGGCCTTTCGAAATTCATCACGATGGACACAACGCATTGATCCGACATTGGGAGACTGCGCAGCATAGGGTAGAACAATGGTGTAATTAGTTGTTCGCCGAGTGGCACCATGCTGTGAAGCAGTATACATGTGGAGGTCGGAGAGCAACTGGGATGTAGTGGCTGTATTTTTCGCTGCGGTTTGTGTGCACAAACGATTCAGTATGTAGGTTCGGAGAACACGGCGCCCTCACAAACATGTTTCCGCTTTTGACTGCGGAAGAATCTTAACCTATCAAGATTGTGGATTATCCTAATGCGATATTGGTCCTCGGATTGGAAGAGGTGTAACTACAGCGAAGAAGATATGAGATCAGTGGTCGAGGAGGGACGGACTGAGCGATGTGCAGGAAGCCATAACGGCCCCGTCGCACCAACGAACGCCAGGGCAGACATCTGTAACGCATGACGATTACAGACCATACAGTCACATCAAGCACTCTCGCTCGGGATGTCAGGCGTCTGGTACATCAATCTGTGTTCTCACGCACAGTTGTCGCCGTCTAGACCATCGACGCCTCATTCCAGGCGCACATTACTGCGGCTGCCACTGAATGCTCACATACTGTAGGTGCCTGCGGCTGCAACTGTGCGTGAAACGTCGGACATGGACTGACGAATAACTTGCCGTAGTCTTCACCAGCGAGTTCCGCTTCTACCTGTAGCAAGACTATGGTCGCATTAAGCTCTCGTAGCACCGTGGTTCACGTCTGATCGAGTCCTACATAAAGCATAGTCATACCGACCTGGCACCTGGAATAATGACATAGGGTGACATTGTATTCCAGTCCCGCTCGTGCCTAGTCCACATCACTGGTACGCTGACCAGCAACCGTTACATTGCGGAGGTGTTGGAACCTGTTGTCGTCCCCTTACCTCATGGCCAACTTGGGGACATGTGCGATAGGACAATGCGCGATCTCATGTGGCACACATCGTCCTACGGCTGCTGGATGACCAACATGTAACACTGCTTTCCTGGCCTGCGTGTTCACCGGATCTCTTGTTAATCGAAAACGTGTGGTTCATGGTCAAACGATGACTGGGTTGTGATAGCATTCCCGCCACTACATCGGATGAACTTTGGTCACACATCGAAGCCACGTGGGTGTAGCGACGGTTAATTCTGTCTGAGAGGGGAGGGGAAGTGGGGCACAAAGTACTGATTTCCTGCAATCCATACTCAGTATCGGGCTGCAAGTATAAATATGTCACCCGCGTATGATGGCCATCCAATATGTCCGGTTGTGATGCCTCTTGAACTTCATGGTATTGCAAGTATAGTGGCCAGCGGTGTATTAAACCATCGAGCCCTTTAATGTTATAGCATGTTAGAGTAATATAGTCGCAGATATAGAAAACTGTATTCCATAGAAGAAAACCAGTTTAGAGATGGTTTCCGAACCAACAAGGCATGTAATATTTGCGTTGACCTTCTTGTTCACCAGATCTGAATAATATGATAGAACATTTGCGGACATAACTGAAACTCATTATGGAAGACAATCAATATGACTCCACAATAGATACACATGATGTACTATGGGAGGACATGTTTCATGAACAGGAGTAGAGGAATGCAGTTTGAATTTCATGTTAAGAAACAGTAGTTAGAATGATATGTAGGACCGAATACACTGCACAGGAAAGTATTGTATGAATATGGTTGTGTATTCCAATATTAATTTAAAGACCTGTTTTAAAATTGGATGCTAATAAACATTAATGACCTTTTAATGCAACAGAGAAATTACTCATCAGAATAAAATACTATTAAGTAGTCATTTTAAATGTATTACTTACTTCATGGAATTGATTTACTGGGTTTAGTCTTAGAATACTTGTGCATCGGGTTGATGTCACGAATAACTAAACTACACCTTTTTAACCGGTGCAACAGTTTAACATACTTAACCACAATCAAGGCAACGTACTCCTATCTGTTTAGAACATAATAACTGTGGTACTGTAACAAGTTTTTAACCGGTGCAACAGTGTAACATACTTAACCACAATCAAGGCAACGTACTCCTATCTGTTTAGAACATAATAACTGTGGTACTGTAACAAGTTTTTAACTGGTGCAACAGTGTAACATACTTAACCACAATCAAGGCAACGTACTCCTATCTGTTTAGAACATAATTACTGTGACTGTAACAAGTTTTGAAATTTAGTTACGATCCTTGAACCGCATTAACTGAAGTTATGAATATTTGCTATAATTTTATTATTATTTACGTGATAAAATTATCAGTTGTAAATCTATATGTACATCACAAAATAAATACCGTTTTAAGTAGTGGTCACTGAACGTATCTTCATAGAATTTATCGAATTCACTACGTAGTGACAAATTGAGAATTTCGTTGGCTACTGCCTTGACGTTTTGTCTTTTTACTTTCGAGACAAATAACTTTACACAATGGATGGTTAATTGTATTTTCGCTGAGATTTCAATCTTAGGGAATCCCCAGCACTATCCTAAGAAAAAGTTAGTTATAAGTCCCAGAAGTAGTGATTAGGTCACTGCCACAGCCGATTATAGAGGAGGTTTGATGACAGGTGTCTAGCTAATTGTATTAGTGAGTTTTGTTGGAGACGCCAGGACACCGATCTCTAGACGCCAGGCGCCATGTCAGCTACGTTAGCGGCGCATCAGAATACAGGTGACGCCAAGGAGCTTGAGAGTCTGGGTACAGATCTATGTGAAAGACTTCACTTGTAATCTATTTCTAAGAACTTATAGTATTTTCAGAAGAAGATTAACTTACGGAACTAGGCATTTTCTGAACTTTAACTTGTGTATAATCAGTAGTCCTGAGATTCCGTATGAGCTAGTAACGCCGGAGCACATTAACATCTAAAAACTATTGAACTCAGTGTAATCTCATTTGAGCAGAGTTTAGCAATTTGAGGGAAAGTGAGGAGTAATTCCTCTGAAGTAATTAAAACTTAAATTGACATTTTCAAGTAAATGTTTGGATCGCGAGAACTGTAAATGCAACTAATTACTTAGGAGCTTAGTCAGTTTCTTAAACAGTTAGAAATTGAAGAAAACTACTTCCGGTTATGAACAAATTTTTATTTCTGAATCTAATTTCAAGTCAGTTGTCAGTTAATTTTGCATCAGCACTACAGCCATATTTAATTTTTTATCTTTTAACTTGTTTTTATTTCCTTAATTTATTTAACTCTATACTGGATGGTGCTACTTCAATTTTGGTCATCAACATAAGTTTCATTTGATTTTTGAGTAACGTGATTTTTCTTACACACATTTAAAGTTTAATAAATATTTCACATCTGAATTTTACATTTTGTTGAATTGCATAACACATTTGGTCTGATTTTATTTATTTTTCAGTTCATTAATCTATGAATTATTCAGATTTCACATGTTGTATTTTATATGAAGTGCTGAGAATGTATGCAAGTTGCTTCTGTGCATGTTATTTACAGTGATCCAGATGTCCTCAGTTCTTTTCTATGGTTTAAACGGTTATGTCTGCCTAAAAGCGCTTACTTTAAAGAATATTTTATTAAAAAGACTAAAAACAATGTTGCTGAAGAAACCAGTTTAAAAGAATAGCCGAAAACATGACTTTGCCATGTCATGAACTGAAGATAATGCAGGTAAAATATCTCTAATATTTAGGCGCGGAAAATATTTCGAAATGAGACGACACTGCACGCCCGGTTGCAGGGATATTTGTACGAGAATGACTGAAAGCTTTCCAAATGACCTATAGGATTGATTGGCCTTGTTACGGAGCAGATGTGTATACGCTCGCTCGACAAGGTCTGGGTCAGCGTTCAAGAAATGAGCTACTGTCTGTGCCAGACGTTGTGGCACTTGTCTGAACGTGGGTTCCGGGAGTTTGTTGGGGAGAGGTGGAATAACTACGTACGAGGCTCTGGCTTTGTAGCATCCGACCTAGAAACATTACCCCATCACATGCAGTTTAACTGCAGATTTAATTTTCAATAGATGTCAGTGAATATTTAGGAATATATAAAAGGGCTCTTTATAGAAGAGAAAGGGACGAAGTAAAAAAGTATGAGTAGGTGTTATGACCGCGAGGTTAAATAGGTATGAGGGTTAAGACATACCGATCAACACAGTAGCTGATAGGGTTGCCAATAATTCTGGCATCAGTAAAAGGTTTATCCTAAGAATAATGAAGACTTGTGGTATGGTAGTCCATATATGTCGCCTTGTTCGATATCACGAGTGATACATATGGATATGGCAGCTATAAATTCACCATATAAAAAATGGTAGGCAACTGTGCTTACCAGAAGACATAAGTTATAACGGCCAAATCGTTTTTACGAGGTCACAAGTTGCAGCTAAGACATAAATTTTGGCAGTGATAACTTCAGTGAATTGAAAAGGGCATACAACTATACATACAAGTATTCTAAAGCATGTATTTTTTCTTGAATTTTAGTTTTCAATTTCATTCAAGGTTATGGGACCAAGGTGAAGGTTTTCTGTATCTAAAACGATAGTAGTAGTTTGTAAAGTAATATGCATGCTGACTTTTATGTCTTTTTCTCGCGTTTTTGCTTTCAAGGTCATTCAATGTAATGGGGTCAAGGTCGAGGTTGCCTGGATCTAATATGGTGGCCGTAGTGTGTAATGTATTATGCTTGCTGACTTTTATGTATTTTATTAATAGTGTTTTTTTCAAGGTCATTCAAAATCATGGTGTTAAGGTCAACATAGTCTGCATCTATTATGGTGGTAGTTGTTACTATTGTAGCGTAATTGTAGACTTTAATTTTTTATCGAGTTTTTGTTTTCAAGGTCATCCATGGTTATGGGGTCAAGGTTAAGGTACGCTGCACCTAATATGACGTTAGTAGTCTGTGATGTAATATGCTCGATGACTTAAATGCATTTTTTCTCGAGTTTTGGTTTTCAAGGTTATTTAAGGTCATGGGTTTGAGGTCATGGTTACCTGCATCCCATATGGCGGACAGGTGCTATCTACCATGATGGCGGTTGCCTACCTATATGGTGGTCGCCTACCAAGATGTTGACTGCCCACCAACATGGTGGCCCCCTATCAACATGGTGGCCACCCATACACATCCACCAAGATGGTGGATGTGTATGGGTGAGGGGTGACCTCTGGAAAGTTCATTTTAAATATATTTTTAAACGATTATTAATAATTATTTAACTCATTTTAATAGTAATATTTTATAGATTTAAAACTGATTTTGAATACATTTTTAATAATACATTTTTTAGTGAATTTTTTAAAGTTTTATAAATAATTTCTAATAAATTGTTGATGACACATTTTCAACAATTTTTAAAATACGTTTTTAAATATTTTTGGGATTTAATTATTTTTTTTTGTAATTTTGTCGAGTTTTTTTGTACTTTTTTTTTGGATTTTTTGGGTTAAATGTCAAAGGTCAAGGGCAAAGGTCCTGGCCCTGCTCTTCTGCCCCTGGGGTCTTTGATCCCGTTCACCGGGGTCGTTGATCCTTGACCCTGGGTCGCTGATCCGTCTCACTGCTTTACCCAGGGTTATTGATCTGCCTGGGAAAATGGGAATTTTTTAGGGGATAAAGGGACGTTTTTACTGAACATCTAAATTTCTAGGGACATTTAGTTCATTTTGAGGAAAACATGAAAATTTTGAGGGGAAAAAAGGGGGGAAAAAAGGGGGGAAAAAGGGAAATTCCAACATGGTGGCGGCCGGTTCTTATCCCCGATCCCTTTGCGCCAAAGTAATTTCATATAGTACTCACCACATTACAAATTAAATTGTTATTGTGAATTTATTCATTTTCTGACTTGCAATACCAAACCTAATAAACGGAGAAGAAAGAGTTAGAAAGTAGAACAGATTGTTGGTAAATGATTAAATATTTTCAAACAACCACTGTGATATACAACTTGAGTGGATCAGGATGGACCTTCCTGTACGACATTTTGGAACTCTGGCTCAGTAACTTTTCATTTGACTGCATGTCATATTACTAATATTTAAAACGTACCTCCACTCTCCCAACCCTTTACGTCACTATGACCTCTACGATTTTGGTAGGTATGAGGTCAAAGTGCGGGGACTTCAAAGTCAGATGTTGGTAGATGTGTTATAAAGAAAATGCAATTCTCTATCTCTATTTGTGTACATATTTCGCACAGTCACTGAATACGGTCTTCCACCGGTTAAATTTTCGGTTTTTGGTTAACCAATTTGGACTCAAACTTAGAAACTGTAATACTTTATCCCGCAAGGAAGGTAATTCTTAAATAAACATTCATTTAGTAAATATTTATATGCGTGAATGTTTCGTGTGTAAGACAGTCCAAGATAAAGCAAGTATCAAATTGGTTTATATTTTGCTTATTTTGTAGTTGTGGGACTGACAACGATTATATATATATATATATATAATGTTGGCGAATCATGTTTGTGAACACAATGTGAAATACTATCAAACAAATGTTAGTTGTGTACGCCACAAAGGCTAGCATTCGCATTACTTGGCGCGAAACATTGAGAGGCCAATTGCTAGAAAGCACACTTACACATGTATCCACCAATCAGTTAAGTGCCTGGTTGGTGTGGTGTCTGCTAGCCACCAAGTATTTCAAATTGGGTTACTTACCAATACTAGCACGAATCACCAATGGAGGCAGCTCGGTGAGAAACCACATCATGACAAAACACTTCGAGTTGAACTGTCCAGCTTAGATGTAACGGTACTATAGACTGTTCGCGCCAAAGTGAGCTCATAACACTTCTAGTAATAGTGCTATAACACACACATGAAACACGGAAACAATTTTATTTATACTTCAGTTCGTGTATAAATGAAAATAAAAACTGAGTTATGAATTAATACGTAATCTTTATTGACATTTGGGTGCATACGTCCATATATACAATGCGACAGGCATCAATAAGTGCTCACATTAATGCGAATAGTTTCCTTCGAAATATATCTAGTAGATCGTTGCATGTATTCCATATGTTATTATGTTTTAAAAGGTGAATATTTTGAGTATTTTTAAATAACCGTGGATATTTCAAAAGACTATAATCGCTCCCGCAGATAATAATGTAGTAAATTCGTGTTATTACACTTTAATAATCAATAAATATTTACTGTAATCCAAATTCGGTTACTGTAATCCAAATTTGATTAATACGTGTCGGTGCATGTAAATAGGCCTTTACTTTATGAACGGAACAAAGCAGGAACAGGAAAACTGCGCGGATTATTTTGAGGACAAGCTAAACTTTACACACTTATAGACCTAATCTACCATTGCATTGGATTACAGTTAACAAGGCTCACTCAGGAATGTGCGAAGTAAATACGAAACTGGCAAGGAAAGACGTTTAGTGATCACGTGCTGTATGTTTTAGAGTAATATTGGCCACATACTGGAGAAACGAACAGTGAATATACAGTAGTTAATCGGGTATTCATTGGACTGTGAAGTCTAGACTACAGGCAATTCATTTCGAGACATTTCATGGTCTCTAATTATCATACATATGAAAACATTATTCCATATGATGTATTATTTAATGTTTTTAGTGATTATCATTTTATGTTTTCAAAGATCTTGTGTGTGTTGCCAAGGGGAATTATAACGTAACACCTCATTTCATATTTATAATTATGCATGATTTGGAAGTAATTTTTTCCAGTGGTCCAGTGTGCAATGTTCAAATTTATAATTTACTATTTGTTTCTCAGATCTGATACAGGCTAGTTCATAATTCCGAAGGTCTCAGCACTAATTTACTTTAACTGCATTACATATAATGTGTTGGAATATATTTGGACAAAACTGAGCTCACAGAACTATTATTCGAGTTTTGTATCCTTTTTCCTCCAAAGCCATGTGTTGCTGCAGCTCTTAGCCACGCCCACTCCGCGGCACGTGCCTGTGACTTGGGAGGGGGCAGCCTGCCGAACATACCCGAAGGGGACTTAGAAATATTTTCAGCTACACGAGATCGCTCATTTTTTGTGACGAGAAGTGTACATGGGACACCTGCAACCGCACTCGTACATATGTTCTTACAGCCTTACTTACACTGGCACTTAAGAAGTTCTCCACATGGTTGCCAAATCGTTGTTTGCCTGATCCATTCGGGAGTCCAAACACCGTTCTCTTGCATCCGTTCCCAATATGCTGGCAATGGCGTGCCTGTGATGACTTTATCTGCTTGACCACGTATGTGATCAACTTTAACAGGAGCTTGGAGTGCATGGAAAGCTAGAGCAGCCGATGTTGGTGGAATATTGCACAGTGACTTTGCCTTTGTTACGGAAATACCTCTTTCTCGCAACATTATAGTCTCAGAGTTTACGTCCACGCCATGCAGCATGACAACAAACTTTTCCAGCAGTCGTATTATTTCAGAGGACAGTGCTACTTGAGGCCTTGAAATAGCAGCATAACCATAAGTTCCATCCTCATATAGTTTCCATTTCTTCCTAGCAGGCCATTTGCCTTTTGAACTGAAAGTGGACACAGAGTCACAGCCCGTAAAGGCATGGAGACCACGTAAAGCGACAGGTTTTTCTTCTCCTTGCTTTTCAATTACGTTACGAATAGGTACATGACATATTTTTTTTCTGCCACTGCCAAACAGTAACAGTACACATAGCTCGTTTAACCCCACTTTAATACATGGAAGCGGCATATTGCCTATACAATTACATATGTATCCGTGGTGAAGAGAAGTACAGTCTTAATGCCATTACAGGCCATATAACATTGTGGAGTATCATTCTTCCATCAGCGTCTTACATTTTTGCTTTCGATACTCCAACAATGGCTGTAGAATCACTCCTAGATAAATTAATTACTGGCTTGTTCCATGAAATGCGACTTTTGAAGTGAAGCTGCTGGGGTTATGATCGACATGGTCACGAGCAGCAACAGTAAAAACTCCTTTCCTCAAGTCTTCTGGACAGACGATACCATCCTGTTCGGCTTGTTTCACAACACGTTGGCACAATGAAGATGTCCCTTCCATCACCCTATTCGATGACACGAAAAGTCCTAAACTGTGGAATTTATCAGTAGTGGACTTGTATCTTGACTTCCATAAAGCAATATGCTTAGATATACTGGTAGTTGTGGCATGTGTGTTTTTTTCCCTTACTATGTCGCCTTTGGGCACGCATTCGTGGTGGTTAAATAAAATCAACCGACTAATGACCAATGCCGGTTGTGTGGCTTTACACTTTTCCGCAACTAGTGACCCATATAGAATCATTTGGGTTATAGCTGGAAGCATTGGTGGGACTGGATTTTCGTGTCAGTTTTCTTCAAAAGAGCCCGAAAAAGTGGCTGTTGGTAAAGAAATGTCTTTCCTCAGGTTCCTTGAGAATCGCAAACAGACGATATCATATGCATCGAAAATCTAATTTCCTGCGTAGTTTACCACACATGTTGTATCTTTCACAAGATGGTATTGTTTGCCTGATTTTATTGAAATCAGCTGCAGGAAATGAGCTTCAGTTCTTTCTATCAACTGCGATGTGTGCCCTGTAGGCCCTAGTAGCTGATTGACTCATAGACTGAGGTCATGTCACACATTTTATAAACATAATCGGCATCTTTATAATTTATCTTCGATATACGCGATATACGAGGAAAGCTCTGCAAATGTAATTCCCTCACGCATTACTCTGCTGCAGTCATTGGTGTGTTGTGATTGTGTCGCATTGATTTGTTTATTGAGGCAACGTTTGTGATATTTTAGTTCTTGCGAAACACAGCCTCTAGGTCTTATTGCCGCCAGTGTTTCGGGTGTGAACGTGGAACTAGTTTTATCTTCAACATCAAATGTCATTACTTCACGCAAACGTTGATTATGCAGATTTCCACGCCTGCACATAAAACATACAAAAGTATTGAGAGGTGGGACCGCTGATCTCGTCAAATAGTGTGTTTCGTTTGCACTTTCAGAACAGGTGGACTCGAAAATCGATGGTGATTCAGCAAATTTTCTTTACAATGCTTTTTATTGAGCCCTTTGGATCTTAGTTGCATTATAATACTCGAGAGGGCATGATTCATGCTACTTTGCCTGGCGAGATATAAATGTATCTTTAATTCCTTGTCCTTCTTCTAGGCGTTTAATATTTACAGATTATGATAGCTCACCCAAAAAATTCAGTTCTTCAATAATATTGGCTATTATTTCATACCCTTCAATTCGCATATTGACATTTTTATTATGAGATTAATGCAAAAGAGCTTATTTTATATCTGCCTGACACAAACAACATCTCGTCTAATCTGTTGGTTTTAGCTGCACTGAGCTTAGAGGCTCCGGGCATGCCACTTGCACTTTGTTAGTCTCTCCATGATGTCATAACTTATCTCTAGCTATACACCCGAAACAAACTTAATAAAATCATGGTAGGAAACATTAAACAGCACAACATTATAACAAATCAGTTAAAAAAGTACACAATTTAATCATACATTATCAAAATGTTCCTTCTAAGTTATGGATATGGAGGAGGAGGGGTTTTAAAGCAATAAAATTATAATACAGAGATAATGAAAGTTTGTTGTTGTCTACAGTTTTAAACATATGCTTTATGGTTTCCTCATTTGATAAAGTGGTAAGCGAACGACAAGACAAAATAAAATGACAACCATTTATTTCGAAATAGGGGCTTTTAGAGATAAAATTAAAGTTTCTCAACATTTAATTTTTGATTCAATATAACCATTGCCCAAGTCATGTCATAATTGAAGCATTGAAACACACCGATCTGCTAGAAATATCCGAATTCTAATATGTAGTCAGTAATATCGAAAATGAGCAGTCATTTTCAGTCCTAGGAGAAAATGTCTCGTGTCTCCAGTCATAAATTTGTTCCTTTACGTGTCAGTAATGACTATGCCAAGGTGCAACCTACGACCCAAGAGAGTACAGAGTGCATTTTCTTTGTTGTGTTGTCATATTTTGTTCCTACGTATTTTGTCAGTGTTGTCTTAATTTTTTCAAGCAGGTTTCTAGTATGTGTTGTTTTCTAAGTGCTATCTGTTGGTTGTATATATATATATATATATATATATATATATATATATATATATATATATATATATACACATATTTTTTCGTAATTAGTTGCTGTTCCGGTTTTTGATTATATTCCCTCTAGGAATTTTCGAATGTTATACACATATATTTATTTTCTCGTCCATATGTTACTTGTATTATTTAAGTATTTTTTTCGTGTTCAGTCCACTTTTACCATGACAGACATCTGCATCGCAATGGCGAATGTCCAAAAATATCCAGCCAGTTTACAACACACTGTTTTAAGTAGCGTACAAACACGTTTACGTAGCTCCGCGTTTATGTAGTAAAGTTCGAATGAGAAAGTGGTGTTGGCGCAGTTTTGGCGGAGGGGAGGTAGGGGAGGCGGTGTAGGGGAGGGCTATCCTGAGGGAAACCACGGGACACTGCTGGCGCTGTACACACCAAACTGACGACATCGCTCTATGCTACCGCGCAGTTAAATACCGCGCTGAGCGACTTACGATTTTTCCGATAGGTAATATGTACACGCGGGACAGCTCTCGCCCAACCGCTTTCGGCCACTGTCACTATTGAACTAAACAACCCCGCCACTCCGAACAGCGGTAACGCACTCTCCAGACTCGCCCGCAGTGGCGTGTTGTGAGTTTTTTTTTTTTTACAGGGTAAGCAATTTCTACTAACAAACGCAACTTCCAACTTTGCTTATCCTCCACATGTATTTACCATTTTATAATACCTAGCAATAGTTATAAAAACGGAAACGAAATGAATGTAATGATAACTAAACTAAATATTATTTAGAGAGCATATTACAAGTTATAAGAAAACTCCCGTTTTCCCGAACACTTTCATCCACTTTCCAAGGGAAAACGTACGACTGGAGGACGCAAACAGAACGACTGCTTACCCTGTGAAGGAACGCGGCAGGGTAACTCGCTTGCGAGTTCGATTCATCGCTAGTCGCTCCCGTTTGTCGAAATACATACTAGATAGCAGCACTATGCCTGTACAGTACCATAGTTACAAAAACTCTGTTTCTCGAATCGGAAACGGGAAATTCAGAATTAAATATTTTTAAAGTTAAGACGAACACTATAAAGAGTCTAACATGTCTAATATGACTATGGTAAGCATTACTTACCTTGCGTCTATGAAATAAACGCCACACTACTAGCGCGATGCGTTTTCGACTTCTGAGCGTTGTTTTCTCATTCCAGTTCCACGAAAGGAAACTTGAAGTCTACGTTGTAAAATTTTCAACAATCTTGTAACATATTCCACATAAACGTTTCGCAAAGTTTACACTTATTTACCTGTAGCGCTAGGCCTACACACATAATCTTAGTATAGGCCGTTCACGGCAAAGTGAGCACTTCTTAAGGATCTTGCATCAGGAAATACAGCAAATAAATGTATTTTACGGTAGCCTCAGAGGTTAACTTTTAATATAAACTATTCACGGTAAAGTGAGTACTTCTTAAGACCTTGCTAAGTTTTTCCTTTCAGCCTGTTTTTATCTTTCCGCCTATTGTTAATATAAACATTTCCCCAATCTCAAAAAGTTAACGTCCAAAGCTGCAATAAAACATATTTATTAGTGATTAATACATGTTGGGAGGGCCTTAAAAATTGCTCACTTTACCGTAAACAGTATTTTAGTAGTGATTTATATATATATATATATATATATATATATATATATATATATATATATATAAATATATATACACACACACATACACACACTTTATTTATTAGTAACGTGATAATTTTTATACCAATAAATGGTGCAAAGAGAAAAATTGGCTGAAAAGTAAAATTGAGAACGGCCTTAAATAGTGCTCACTTTACCGCGAACAGCCTATACCCAGTCTCCAGAGAATTCTTTGTTAAGAATACAAAAGATTTGTACAGCGCAGTTGTGCAGGGTAGACGAGCTGAGCCTGTGGGCTTTCGCCAGGTCGCAGCTCGTTGCCCGCTCTTCAGCACCGGATGGCTCCCCAGGGATCTCTGGCGGAAGGGAGAATTATGGCGGTCCCGGCGCGGGAGAGGTATGCAGGAACTCCTTGCTCCCTCGCGGCTTTTATTTCCCTCTTAAAACCCGCCCACGACACACTCTTCGTCCTGGAAGGAAAGTCCCATCCACTTCTCACACGAGAAGAGCTACCGGAAGTCCGCGCACGTCCTTATTTTTAAGCACTCTTTACCGTCCGAGAGGATTTTTCCTGTTTGTCAAAAATGTCTTGGTTTTTTTGACTTGATATAAGACAGTATTCATATACTACCTGTTTTAATTATAAGTTTGTGAAAAAAAAAACTTGTTATACCATTGCTATGACATCAACTTGGTTAATAATAGTTACAATTACACAAATTTAGTGAGCTTAGCCAGGTTGTTTAATAGATGGAGGCCTTAATTTGATGAAAGAGCTATTTATAATATCCTAATTTATTTACAACAACCACAAGTAAAATACTCTCAACATAATGTGTGTTTATCACTTGCTATTTACAATTAATCAATTTAATAAGTAAAATCTAAAATCACCTCGAAATTAATGCAATCGAATAACTAAAATCTGTCCCTATAAACAGTATATTAAAATCTCTTAGATTATTTTACAAATTACATGTCCACGCTTGATCGGTCCAATATTCACAATAAAATCCGTGTCAAAAATTCATATAGTTCCATCTTAATTCAGTCCACATTCCACCGGTGTCGAATGTTCTAGAGTGCTTCGGACGCCTCCGTGTGCGGTATCCTTCTACTCTTCGGGTATCGCGACCTTTCGTCCGTCCACACTACACACGCTCGTCTGCCGTCGTCTCGCAACCCCGGCCTCCCCCGCCGATGTCCTGCGCTGCACCAGATTGTACCACATTACCGCACTTCAGCCAGGTTGCTACCACATAAACTGCCGGTCCTCCACCTGTGGCTGTATTTGTAAACGGTGCCGGCCACAGTCCAGAACATTCTTCTTATATCTGGTTGCTCTGATGAACATGATTAAAGGCTGTTCACGATTAAGTGAGCACTTTTCGAATCAACCTTATAAAAACGTCACTGCTCCTGTCTGCATATATTTTAACTGACGCGCCTAGTGATATTCGCCCATTAAAGTTGCTAACAATGGATGGAGTGTATTTCCATACTTTAGTGTCGAATAAAAAGTGCCAGGTAACCATGTGTGTTAAGTTATTTCTTTCGCTTTTTTTTAATCAACCTGTTTGAAAAATATTCACTTTGGTAATAATTTCACAGTTTCACTTGACCAACGTACGCATAAAGTTTTGAGGCCAATGCCAATGATAATTTTACATAAGACGGAAAACATACGACGTGCATACAAGTAGATCTTAAGCAGGGGTTTCAGAAGTGCTCATTTTACCGTGAACAGCCTTTACCAGAAAATGCCTGCTGATCCTCTCAGGTCGCCGACTCCTCCTACATGAGGAGGGGGGGGGGGGCTGTGACGTTAGCCAGGGCAGCTGTGAATCATTCCCCCGGCCACTGGGTGACGGAGCAGTGAAAGTTTCTGCGTGGTGTACTGCAGGGTCGAGGTGGGTTAGTGACGCCACAGAGACGGTGTAACCTGCGAATCTTACCCCCAGGCGGATTTTAACCCCAGGTAGGAAAGGATGGACACCCTCGCGATCGAGACAGGTAAAGAACGTACTAAGTTCATCATTATACCATTGGTGAGATCTCGGCACAGTAAGATGCCGTGCGGAAAGAAATGTGGTGTTCAGAATAGGGCTTTTCGGAAAAATAAGATTTTTTCTTGAAAGTGATGCAATTGCACTGTACTAATTACACATAACACGAAATTACTACGCTTGAAAATAATTTCTGGGGAAACTCCAAGCTTCGCTGATGCGTGACCTCTTCGCAGTCACGACCTACAAACAAACAGCCGGCGTGCCTTGAATCACTGTTTTGGGGATTAACTCCCCTGCGGGCGCTGAGGACTCTAGCTTGGAGCGTAATTTTTGGCTAAGCTTGAACAGTAATTATATTTGCGAGGGGGCTACACTTGTTCCTCAAATGATAATCCTACCAAGGGACACTGTCTGACGAGAGAGTCACTAGGGTAATGCCGTAGGAGATTAATGTCAACGTAATGTATTGTGGTCAGTCGAGGGTTGTAAACAGTGTTATACTGTGGTCGAGGTTGTCAGCGGACCGCCAAGCTGCTTTGACACGTGCCGCCACTCAGGCATTCAGGGGTACTAATCGCCTAGGTGAAATTCGCCTGCTACATCTGTACAGCACATAAGCAGGTAACAAGATGGTAACCAGGTAACAGATGATAACTAGGTAACCAGGCAACAAGATGCCCGCGCCCAGTACAAGCATCCACGCATAACAATCCTACAAAAATTCTGTAAGGTTCTTTAGCACACCATCTAAATTACATTTACAATATTTTTTCATCTTCACATTAGATTCATGTTTCATACTGCAGTATGCGTATTAAAGTTTTTTTTTTTTCACAAAACAGTTGCGAGGATGCACGTTTATTTTCCTGGTAAACAGCTTGCATTTTTTATGTTAACAGATGTAACAGCTAGTTTTAAATTAAAGAAGTGAACTTTAAAACAATTCACTTCAACAACATTCTATTCTAAATAGTTGCTTCATCTAGCTTCCTATTTCTACTGTTAGCTGTCACATAGTTATTAGAAAATATCCTTATTCATAAATACCCCAGTTAAACACATATGTCTCTTTAGTATTATGATTTAATGTACGATTATATATCATTGAGGAAAAATAATAATAATATTGGAATTGTGAAAGACCATGTAATATTTAAAGCAAATGACTTGAATTAAATAGTCTTGTAAGTTGTTGATTAATTTTTGTGTAGAATTATTAAATTCATAAGATATTTACTGATTAGAAATTATATGCTCCTCTGATGAATACTTAAGATGGATCAAAATTTTATATTACAGCAAAATATAATGTCAATGCTAATGATGAAAATCGTGCAACAAATAACCCTAACTTTCATCCATTAAACTATCAGCAGTGGATCAAACAACACTATTGCAAGGACCACTTCAATAATATTAGCTAAACTTCGTCGCTGATCTAGTTTCAGTGCTAATAAGCTCGCAGAGGACTGATCTGACGCTGTAACTTCAGCTACGTTATGGAACCTCATGAAGTACGTCGTCGCTGCTCTTGGGTGCGCGGATCTTGTGCTTCGTCGTCGGTCTGACGTAGAATGATCCCGATTGTACAGCAGCTCACTAGTTGACTCTGGAGCTGAGATCTGACCTCCGCGATGAGATGGGACTTCTCGCCGTCAGGAATCTATTCTTTACCGTCTCGGATATCTTTGGATACTGTGCAGAGTCATATTCCAAATTTTATCTGCAAACTAAGTTATCTTGCAAATTTCATGCATTTGTAATTATCTTCTTTTTGTCGAAGTAAAACGTTTTGTTAATACGTTACAGTGATTAATTACAACCTTCCCTTTTCAAAATAGTTTAAATTTCATGCAACGAAATATCTCGTCAATATTATTGCAGAACTTTCTTTAGACGAACCTTTTTCTTCTGTTCTATATTTTATTCCAAACAAAATTTTCTTTTTTCCAAACAGTCTTGTCACTCGCCCCTATCAACCAGTGTTTATTAATTAAAAAAAGACCTGCGAGCAAGGTGTGTGCTCAGTTATAGACAAATACACTAACAAAACATTAAATCATCTCCAAAGAATATTTGAATACTTAAAAAAAAACTACCTGAATATCGGTAAAGTTATGCCTATTGCGAGGTAGAAAGTTTCCTAAAACCCTTGTCCACTTGCTTGTCTAATGATGAAAAGTGTTGGGTTTTCTCAGGGTGCTCTCGATCGCGAAGATTTCATGATTTTTCTGTAAAAGTACAATTATGCTAAAATAAATTATGTTTCTTCTGGTTTTATACAGTAGATTTTGAACAAGAGCTTAATATGCTATGGCATTAACCAAGGAACTGGTTAACATTTGTTTTCTCAGGGTGTTCCCAATCGCGAAGATTTAATGAATTTTATTTTCTATTATATTACAACTTTGATAAAAATTATGTTTCTGTTTGTTTTATACAGTATATTTTGAACACAAGGTTAAGATCCTATGTCATCATCCTATGACATTAACCAAGGAAAAGGTTAACACTATTCATTATAATAAAACATTTTGGTTGGATTGAGGGGGTTAAGGTGCTAGCTTTAAGCCTAGCTTCCCTGTATGGGAGTATGGGTTCGACATCCACACCTGATAAATAATCTTTTAAAGTCATATATTAAGATATTGGAGCTGTTGTCTCTGTCTCTGACTGAGTTTGAGTGATGCGTAAACCACTTGTTCTGTTGTGAAAATAGTATATAACCATGTGTTTTGTATGAATGTTTTCACATCTTCGACGGTTTTGATGGAAGTCAGATAGTTACGAGTGGAATCATATAGTGATAGTGTACGCTTTTGTACTATGAAAATTTATATCAAAGGTTGCATTAGCATCTGTAACACTTTCAGCAAGTGTTTCTGGCGAGTCTCTAGAAGCAATACAGAAAAAAATATTATTATCGTGGAAAATACTTTTACTATAAGTTGTCATGCACGCTGACATGAATGTAGCCATTTTTTGTTTATCTCAGCATACCAGTCGTTTCACTGCGATACATGTGATACTGTGTTGACTCGCAGTGATATCCTACATAGACATAAGAAGAAATGTGGAAGTATTGTTTGTAGATCATTGGGAAGTGACTGCATGTATTGCAGCAATACATTTGCGATTATGTGTAGCGTTAGACAACATGGATATAGTAACTGTCCATTCGCTATTAGATACAAGACCTATCTATACATGTGTCAAGTGTAGTGTTGTATATGCGAGTAGGGGAACCCTGAGTGTACACTGCAGGAAATGTTCTATAATTTAGAGTAAAGCATAAATACTTTTGTTGAAATGAGAATATGATTGAGGCTATGTAAGTAATACTACGTATATTTTGATAATTGTGTGAAATAAAGATAAAGTGTATGAATGTCTATTGTTTTTATTCATTTTATCCCTGCCAACTTTTAGTGTTGCTATAAGCAAACGCTTATTAAAGTTAAGAGAATGATAATAAAGACTTCAATTAAAAAATGTATGGATACTTGAATATCTATATAAACATTCATTCTACCGATATCTATAAATTTTTGGAGATACTTGGTAAAACGTTTTTCTTATATGTATGGATATATATATATATATATATATATATATATATATATATATATATATATATATATATAGAGAGAGAGAGAGAGAGCCTACAAACTTTGGATGGGTAAATATTACTAATAATCGATTGAAAAATTGGTAATGATAGGTAAGTATTTTGGAAAGATTGGTAAAGATTGGTAAAGATCGGTAAATATTAGTAAATAATGGTAAATATTGGTAAGGATTGATAGGAAGATTGTTAAAGATTGGTAAAAATTGGCAAAGATTGATGGAAAGATTGTTAAAGATTGATGGAAAGAATGTTAAAAATGTGTGTGAATGTTTGTGGATATGTGATATGTTGAGCTCTCTGTTTCTGTAAATGAACCTATGACAATGTGATATGTAAAATAAAAGAAATTATTATAAATGTAGATCTGAAAAATTAATGAGTTATTCAGTGTGTGTGTGTTGGAATACATCTATGTATATTTTGTTGAATTACGATAGTTAGAAATGTTATTTGAAGAATAAGGAACTATTTATGAGGAATAAGGAATGATTTTTAAGAATAAGGAACAATTTTTGAGAACTAATGAATGATTTCTGAGGAATAAGAAACAATTTCTGAGGAATAATGAATGATTTTTGAGGAATGATTTTCGAGGAGTAAGAACGAATTTTGAGGAATAAGGAATGAACTTTGAGGAATAAGGAATGATTTTTAAGAATAAGGAACAATTTTTGAGAACTAATTAATTAACTTTGAGGAAAAAGGAACGATTTTTGAGGAATAACAAATGATTTCTGAGGAACAAAGAATGAATTTTTAGGAATAAGGAATGAATTTCGAGGAATAAGGAATAATCTTTGAGGAATAAGGAATAAACTTCGAGGAATAAGGAACACATTTTGATGAATAAGGAATGATTTTTGAGGAATAATGAAGGATTTTTGATGATTGAGTATTTAGGATTGGGGATTTATATGTAGAGTAGTAGTAATTTCATTTATGAGTTGAATTTGTCATTTCTAAAGTATATGACTTTTTGAGAAAAGATTTTTATAACAGTATGCTTTAATTACACACACACACATATATAATGCGGTTTTGATTGTGTAGCCTTCCTAGATAAAGCACACTCCTGTATCATTTCTGCGAGTTGAGTCTTCCAGAGATGATGTTGGACTTATGGAGTATTGGAGTAAGTAGTTCTGTGTTGTCGAAGAGCTGTGATAGATTGGTGTAAATAGATGAATCGTGTATGGAATAGAATTAGAGTGAGATAGTTAGTGGAAAGGAATATTGTTTGGGTGTATGTTGTGTAGTGTGTTGTAAGATGGTGTGTATGTAAGTGATTCATAATATCAAACATATGTTCATCGGATGTTAGCACTGGTTATGGTATTTAGAGTGAAATTAGTTCTGTTAGATAATTAGCTCATAAATACTACTTATATTTTCACTTGCAATGAAGCAAGGAGTGCATTCTTGGTTTTCTCTTGTGATTCATTAGTTGATGGGAGTTTGGTTTCAGATCTATGCATACATAGTAGTTGCAGTTGGAAATTAATTACGGCAATATTCTGGTTATTTTACTTGGTACGCTATTAAAAGAAATATCTACTTATCCTGTATGATTCTTGAATTGCTATGTATATATTACTTACGTGAAATTATTTTCGCTAAATATGTATTTTCTGTTATGCGAATATACATATTTTACTCTTGATGATTGAAAATGTGTGTGCTCAAGTCTTCCGATGTAAGCCTAACCTATCATGATCGATACAATTTTTTAAAGTTTATCAAAATGTTAAGCTGTATAGATAACAATTAAACATGGTGTTCTTCGGACTATTGCGAGAATTTGTCAGCCCTTCAGAAACAGTCGTCCTAGAATAATTAAAAATTTTAAAATGTCTTTGGTTATAATTGGGTTTGTTAGGTACTGCATTGACTTGCATTATGTAAACTTGATGTTTGTTCTATAATGAGTACTTAGCATTTGTGTTATTACTCTATATAATATTAGAATGTATTTAACTTAAATATAGATAAAAAGAATGTTAATTTTAAAGGATTATTTAATATTTAATGTGTATTTACCTCGTTGGGAATTGAAAAAAAAAGAATATGTTACTATAACTGTCCATGTCTGCGTTTAGGTTGAAATTTTGACTAAATAAGTATTGCTGTGGTCTCTCCTGAGGGAGCGAGCCACACATTAACTAGGGGGATCAAGGTAGCTCAAGGATAAAGCACTCGTCAACGAAATACTACTTTTAATACTTTACTAAACAATTACAACTAAGCCTCAAGTAGGCTTTTCAAACAGGTAGCAATTTATACAAATATCCAATATGTAAGTCGTTCAATTCAGTAATAGATCAACAGGGTGCTGATGTCCCAATTCAAGCTTGGATTAACTTTAATTTGGATCGGCTAAGCAATGCTTAAAGAGCTTTGACCGTTGCGAGTCCCGCGCCCCACAGTGCCTTGAATTGTCTTACCAGGGATTCAATATTTACCCAAGGTCTCGTCGCAGTAGCACATCTTTCTCGACGACAGGCTCTCGTCGGGCGTCGATGGCGGATCTCGGGCTGTGATCCCCTCGTTTGGGCATCTCACTAGCAGCGCCTCTGGCGGCGGCAGGTAAGATGGCGCCCAGAGTCTCCAACACCCTGAGCTTATATACAACGCCTCTGAACTCGCGCTCGATCTGTTATTAAAAACAGAGTTTTAGCTAGCCGAGGTCGCCCCGCGCCTCGCTGCAGAGTGATGCTGGGCTACCCTCGCAGGAGCTGGTCCCAGTATGACCCCCTCTATTTCGAGCGTCCAGACGCCCTCGTCTGGAGTACGGGTGGTACGGTGCAGGGGAAGGGCCTGGTCAGGTCAGAGAGTTGAGCCTTGGAGTGGTGTAGCTGTGCTTCGGTGGAGTGGTGGAGCCCGTGGAGAGAGCTGCTGCGAAGCATGTTGCTAGTTTGTAGCTGTGTTTAACTGAAGGATGTCATAACCCCCCCCCCCCTCCTTTCTTTCGTTGACTCCCTAAGATGGAGTCAGGCATGTCGGGTCGGGCTTGCATTACATTAGCGGCAGCCGATGGCAATGTGAAACTACTTGAGTTACATTTTGTTCAGTGCTGACATGGCACCGGTGAAGTTGTTATTTATAAGTGGTTGAAATAAGTATAATCATATCTTACACTTGTTATAGATTTTCCTTATCTCTTTGCGTGAGTTGTTTTGTCATTTGTAATGTACAATATTTATTCTAATTTACGTGAACATAGTTCAATATATTCATTTACCATATAACCTTATTAACTTCGTGTTATGGGTTACCAGACTACAAGTTAATTTAGTTTATTTTACTCAGTCTTATTATAGTATATTATTTACATTTGTGTTGTTTCTTAACAAGGATTTGTACAAGGTATGCTTGATTTCACTAACAATACGTTACATGCCAATTGTGTTTTTAAATTGGAACAAAAATAAATAATTAGCTAATTCTAACAGTGGTTTTTGTTCCATCACCCTAATGTGGTAATCTGTTGCTATTGCTTGCGTGTTGGTTTGATAGGAAGGGGAATGTAGTGCTCGACTCCGCTTGTGGGAGTATTTTTACCCCCTTAAAGATTCTATGTACTTTGTAACCCATCATCGAACACAGAGGGTGAGGATTGGGGTGAGAGATCTCTTAAAAGGCAACATTGGGCAATAGCGCCGTAAGTTTCTAGTAGACTTAAGTTGAGCAGTGACTGAAGTAATACATGTTACTTAATTGAGTATATCAATTCCTTTTAGTTTACCTGTTGTTGGTTAACTTTACGTGATTACATAAAATAATTTCCAATGTCCTTTACATTTTGTACTATGAAGAATTTGTACGTCTTTAATATATATATACTAATTCCTTATTTACAGGTATTGATATATTTTTACAGGCTTAGGAGTATTTAAGGCATAAAACAAAATTATTGCTATGATTTTGGGGCCTCGTCCTTACTGCTATGGCGAGAATCGCCGCACGGCTATGATTGCCGCGTAAACGCATTCTAGTGTGTGGATAAGGTACCTTGGCCATTGGAGTGCGTATATGTTGGTCTCTATACATTCGGTGTCACGGTAAGCGTGCCTATGGTTGCGACATGATAGTCAGTTCTTCTGACTTTGCCCGCTAAGTAGCGCTGAGTGTCGCAATGTCCACCGTGCTACGGAAAGGTGCGCATCTTCCCGGTATTTGAGAGCTGTGCTATTAATGTACTTATTTTATATACGTGTTTCTTTATGTGGCACGGAACAAAGACAACTAATTCCGCATTTATGCGTGTGTTTTCTCATGACTTTTTAGCATGCTTCACGTATTTAAATGCCTTAACGCAATTTGCAAAGTGCCGGTATGCCTGTGCTTTGCATTTTGTATGTTTCTCTTATTACTTGTACTTATTCCCTTGTAGGAGTAACCTCGCTTATCGATTGGCAACTTAGAAGAAGCTAATTTAACTACTGAGTTGTCTGCCTATGTGACAACTGTCTCATTTAATGGTTGTGCCACTTTAGCCTTTGTAATGTTCCTGTGAGGGGACAGAGAACACGTGCGTCTGGTGATTGAATACCAGGATTCCGTGTACGTTATAGTAGGCAGGTCCGCGTGTGTTATCTGCCACTTATCATTAATTGTGTTGTTTACTGAGTAAAAGGAAATGCCCTCACTTACTTTTAACTGCTGAGCTTCAGGTTTTTATTTTTCAACAATTGTACCATCAATATTGAGTGTGTATCTCTTGTCTTAGGGCTTTTAATGTCACAAATGTGGGTGGCTTTAATGACTGTTATTTTATTAGATGTAATTTCACAGCCACATGGTACGGTAATTTCTATGGTTCTGCTCTTAGGGTTGGGAATAACTTTACTGAGTGTTTTATTTGTGCATCTAAGTATAAGTTCACCAGGCACATTAGTTATGACATAGCGATGGGGTTTGGTCGCGTGAATGTAGAGTGCATTTCCTAGCTCGCATTTGAATTTACAATGTTCGAATAGACTGTGAAAATCTTTGAGATATATTGCAGCTTTCAGACAATTTTTTGCGGATTGCCCACGAATTGTTTAGAGAGGAAGTAAATACCATGGTTTTTTCCATGGCATCGTAATGTTCCCTCGTTTCCTGTGTGTGGATGTCAATTGCTATAATGTTTTACTGTGTTCCCACTGTCCATGTTTGATTATGAAATTTGTATGGAACGTTGGCGGACCTGAAAAATTTCCATGTACTTTTGATATTTTTCAAAGGATCTGTATTTTAATTAACACTTGAGTTGGGGGCAGCATGTATTCTGTTAGTGGTGTTGTATAGTACTTTATTATCTGGTTAGTTGGAATACTTAATTATAAGCCAAGGGCGTAAATTTGGTCTTGTAACTTAAGGAGGTCGGCTTTTAATATTTCTTTAGACACCACTTGGAGTGGCAAGAATTTTTGTTTGCATTACTGTATGTCTGTACTTAGGCTTAGTTCGTTGACAACATCATTTATTATTTCTATCACCATACTGGTGAGTACTTGAGCTTGAATTTGCGCCGACTCTAATTCTTTAGTGTGTGTATACAATTGGTGTGACATCGCCCCTATATTGTGACTGAGTTCATTTACCTTGTTTTCGACCTGACCTTTTATTTCTGATGTGATATGAATAGTGATATTAAGGTTATTGTGGGACGTAATAACATTGTTTTCTAATTCGTTTAGTTGTATAGCTAATGATTCTTTGTTAGTGAGAACTGCTTTTAAATGTCGGGAAGTGAGAATGTCGCAACACCACGTTGCGACAACCCCGAGGAAGGTAATGCCCCGTTTTCTTTTATTTGACACAGATACTTGAGCTATAAATTCTTGCACAATGTTTTGTGTAGTATCATTAAAGTATTTACACAAGTGCTCGGCATATTTGCACACATCGATGTTGCTAGAAGTTGCAGGTTGGTGAAGCGGTATGTTGTAGGCCACTGGTATCGTCTCTTCGTAAGCAATGTTGGTAGACAGTTCTTGGAAGTAGATCCCACTGTGGATCTTGAAAATGGGAGTTCAGGCGATGCTGTCATAGTGTAATCTGTGAGTAACAGCAGGAGCCCCACACTCGTATTTACCATTGCAGTAACTCATTACCTGTAACATGTATATTAGTGTTAATTTCTTATATTTGCTGCTTTAATATTTTTCGTGTTAACTATATCTATTAACCCTCGCTTTCTAATTTCGGTCGATATTGACGGTGGTCCCAATATGTTGTGTATCCTATATGGCCTGTGATATTTGAAGGTCAGCGCCATCTTTCAGGCATGCATATTGTTCTATTTTTAGGTGATTTGAGCGAAATCTGTAATAAAAAAATCTTTTTGTAATTTTTATGATTCAATTAAATTCACTCGTGCCTGTTCACGAGCTTGGTGCAGCTGTTCTCACCAGTCTGCTGCACGTTGTGAGAAGGTGTGGGCAACGACATGACTTGGCTGAACGGCTTCTACACCGAGTAGTAAAAAAAACAGGGAGTACTTTGTGCTTTTATTTATGGTTGAATTATAATTGAAAACTTTATATTGGACATATTCGTCCAGTATGCTTGATCCTCATTTGCGCATGCTGTGAATTGTTGCGACAGGACTTTAATTACTTGTTCCATCATCGTGTTGCAGGACGGGTTGTACGCCATCATTTGCAACTTTTTCATCTGTAATTTTTGTAGTAGTTCCCAATAAGCTAGTTATTGAAAGACGTTCCGCGATCTGCGAGGATGGATTTAGGACATCCATATGTCAAAATGACATATTTGATCCATTTTTTGCACGTGTTAGCATCTATGGATTTAACTGGTTTGGTCACCACATATTGTGTGAAGAATTCGGTCATTACTAGTATGTATTTGTTTCCCGATGCCGCCATTTGAAGAGGGCCTTTGGGATAAAGACCCCAAGAATGGAAAATAGGGGATGCTCTAATTGGGGTCATGAGACCTATTGGTTTTTGATTGCTATGTTTGACCTTTTGACAGGTGGGGCAACTGTTGATATAATTCTTGACGTATTTGGCCATGGTGTCCCAATGGTATTGGTTTTTTATTTTTATAGAGTTTTAAATTGGCCAAAGTGTCCGTCGCCTAGTAGCGTGTCGTGGTGTTCCGTAATGATTTCAGGTATGTAGTACTGGGGTACTAACATTAGTCTCTTTTCCCCATTGGGGGTATGGATTTTGTGAAATATTTCGCCATTGCTAGTTATGCCGTACCATTGTGCTAATTTTAAATATTTGGACGTTGCCTTCTGCGGTTCAGTGATTGCCAATTTGAGTTGAGCTATGTGAGGGTCGTTGGCATAGTCTGTTAAGAATGATGACCTTGTGTTTGTGTGATAGGGGCCAGGAATCGGTGAGTGCCATCTTCGACCTTAATATATTCCTGGTCGTGTATGTAAATGGGGTGGTATCGGGGTTGAGCATTCTTTATAGAAATAAATGATCTTACACTGTAGTCTTGGGTCGATACAGGTTGACTTAATTACTTTTGTGGTACCTTCCCTTATAATTTCAAAATTGACTTGGTATATTGTCGTTATTTTGGCTATCGCTTCAAGAGGTATTCTAACCCAAATAGTCAAAGGAAAGCTAAATACACTGGTGGACGCCATGAGTAGAATCCCTATGACAGGTAAAGCTGATATCACTCACATTAAGATAGACAATCAACACTATCCAACAAAACCAGAATACATTAACTGCACATCATTTTACAAAGCACTCGCTGAAACTCTACTACAAAATCCACACAAAGCTTTTTCCTGTGTGTGGATATAGTGGATATAGTGTGTGGATAAATGAGGATATTCCTCATTTATAGTTAGCTTTTCTACGTGGCTTTTTGTCAGTTGTCGCGATTTATGGTTTAATCAGATGATTTATTTCCTTCCAATTATTGGTTATATATTTAGCTATATTATTCTTTACTTCTTCAGCTTTGTGTGGATTTTGTAGTAGAGTTTCAGCGAGTGCTTTGTAAAATGATGTGCAGTTAATGTATTCTGGTTTTGTTGGATAGTGTTGATTGTCTATCTTAATGTGAGTGATATCAGCTTTACCTGTCATAGGGATTCTACTCATGGCGTCCACCAGTGTATTTAGCTTTCCTTTGACTATTTGGGTTAGAAATCATACTCCATCAATGCAATCTCCAGTTTTTGTATCCGTACATTAAGTTCGGCAATTGTTTTCAGGTATAGAAGGCTGCAATGGTCTATTTCGATAGTAACTTTTCTACCATATAAATAATGTTTAAAATATATTACAAAATATTTAATGGCCGAAAGCTCGCATACCGTTACTGACCATTTATTTTTGTTCAGTGAAAGCTTTTTTGACGCGAATGCGATTATATTATGCTCTTTGGACCCTGGAATCTCTTGCATCGTACTGTGCCTATTTCTGTCTGTGACGCTTCGCACGCTAGTATAGTATGACGATTGTCCTGAAACTTTTTTTAGTATCCGCGAATTTAATAAATGCAGTTTTTATATTATTAAACACTGTATGGTGGTTATCTTTCCAAGTGAATGGTGTTGAATAATTTATGAGATCTGTAAGTGGTTCTGCTAATTTGGCATAATTGAGTATGTACCTTCGTAGGTATGATGTGAACCCTAAAAAAGAGCGTATTGCTTAAGGTTTTTTGTTCGGGCCATTTGTTTTATTGCTTCGATTTTATTGGGGTCCGTTCGTATTCCTTCTGATGTTATATAATGACCTATTATTTTTATCTCTTGTTCTACAATGTGACAATTTTTTGCATTAATTTTGATGTTAAATTTACGTACTCTTTCCATGACTTTTTAAATATTGTCTATGTGTTCTTGGAAAGAATTTCCTATAGTAAAAATGTCGTCTATGTATGCTACTGCTGTGTTCCAGCAGAGGGGCCCGAGTGTGATGTCCACAAAATTTTGAAAGTAAGCTTTAACTAATTGATTGTTCAATTATTATTTATTCATTTATTACACCTCCGTTTCGACTTTACATTCTCGAAGGTGTGTTTATATTATGTATACAACATTTTAAATTTTATTTCTACTAATGTCTCGAGGGTCGAGTTGGTAAAGGTGTTGTGCCAGGTGGAGCTAGAGTATCCTGGATTGAAATCATCTAAAAGCTATTATTTTTATTGTGTACTAATGTATTACATATTTGATGAAGAAAATTGTCTTAAGCTTCCAGCCTATCTCCAGCACTCCTAGCAGCAGATCATTGCAATAAACAACATTGGTTCTTGGAAGGCAAGCGACTCGCGCACTCTCTGGCATCCGATGCCAGAACTTGTGTGCTATCTAATGACCGATGATGGCATCAAGAGACACCAGCGCTCCTGGCGGTCAACTATACAACTATGCTGACGGCCTATGATGACAGAAGTGCTGTCTAGCAGTCAAGTATGGAACTGAAAACTGAATATCTCGCCGAAAAATGAATGGTGACAGACTGGGAGGGAGGGGGGTTGAGTAATCACAGCACAGCAGAGAGGTTGGATCGTGAAGAGACAGGAATTCATCATAAATAGCACAGCAGTGGGGAGAGTGTTAACCATATCTGAGGAGAGTCTACAGGCTCACAGCAGGGACCTGTTCTAACCCAAACTAATGACAGCATACCTCGTTGTTAAGGCAGTTTGGAGAGGGAAGGGGTCTGGGTGTAGGTATAATAAGGGGTGGAGAGGGATGTTAGTGTATCAGACATCATGTGTAGATAATCCCAGTTTAGTTATTTTGGTCGAATGAAAAGGGCGGCGGGGGGTGTGATCAATCATAACACAGCTGAGTGGTTTTGGTGAAGGGCTTAAGGGATCAGGCATCAGGGTAGATAGCCAGCAGATGGAGCAAATGGAGCGATTGTGGAGCAGTGAGGAGCACATTGCAGAGCAGTGTGGAGCAGAGTGTGGAGCTAAGTGGAGTTCAGATCCCCCCATTCCTCCAACCCAGGTTAATCTTATGGGACTAAAAGTGGGGTAGGACCGGCCTGCTACTACTACTTATATATACCTTCTACCTAATCTCTTGAGGGGATTCTCGGGTGGATGCCTGACGATGACTTTAAGTTGTTTGAAGTTAACTTAATCGCGAATTTAAAGTCCTCACTCTTTATAGGATACGACTTATCGGTAAGCAAAAGTAAAGTCAAAAGGTAAAGTTAAATGCTAAAGTTTTAAATTTTGTAATAACCTCTTCAGGCTACGTAAATAACGCTCTCCTCGAGCGTAAATTGTTTTTAAATGTTTTGCAGCTACGGAGTGAGTGAATTGCATTCAGAATTTGAAATAACCTTACCCTCTACTTCTGTTGACTAAAAATATTATCTACCAAACGAAGAAACACTTAGCAACATGAGGAGGCAAGTTTAGCGACCAATAAAACCAGGCCAAACTAAGAGCGAAGAGAACTCGAAATCAAAGAAAAATAATATGATGCTAATATTGATTATACACACTAGAATAGAACGAAAAGGGGTAAAATTCATAGCACAGAAAACCAAATTCCTACCATCTTAATATTTTTATCGAAACATGTCAATTACAGGCGCGCTAGTATAAAAGAAAAAAAAAGAAAACATAACAAAATGTGGAACAATACTTACGGAAACCCGTATTTCTGAATAAAAAATTACAGCGCATTAGACCAATTAAGAAAGGAAACAATGGAAACGTTACCATAAATTTAAAACAGTGGGGAGGGGGGTGAAACATTTTTCTTGCCTTATCGCAGGTCATTATTTCGGAATTAAAAGACACGTCGATGATAGTATGCTTTATTGGAATAGAGACTTTTCGAATTTGATCTTCGTTAACTAAGAAGATGTGGCTGACTGTGATATCTCGTGTAGTGTCTAAACAATGTTTGTAGGAAGCGGGGTGAGCAATATTTTAACATGGGAGGCGTAAGGGAGGGGGGGGGGGTGCTTAATATTAGGTTTGGGCGAGAACTTGAGAGTCGATGAGGGTGAAGCGAGTTGAGTATGGAGCAGCGCCGGATTGCAAGGGGGAGGGAGATCCCCGAGAAAACTCACTGACCAGCGGCATCTCCCGGCACGATCCCCACATGCAAAAATCTGGGAATGACCCCGCCGGGGATCGAGCCGGTTTCGTCTTGGTGGGAGGCAAACGATCTAGCCACTGAGCCACCACGGCCCCGCCTTAACAATTAAGGCCGGGCTACAACTGACATATACCTAACACATTCACAGTTATAGCGATAAGCACATACAAAACACAACACAAACACAGTGGCCTTGCTACAATTGATATAACGATAATAATAATAGTTTGTTTATGTTTCTACACTTGTACTGAAGAAATTAAGTTCAGTATGGTTGGTAGTGTTTTTTTTTTTAATTTATCATTTCAAGTAATCTGAGTCTTTTTTTAAATTAGAAATTATTTTAATTTTAATTTTTACTATTAACATTACCTAAAAACGTTATAAAACTTCCGTGGTTGCGGTTATCCAGAAATAAACAAAAAAATATCTGCCCGAGGAATGAAGTCAAAATACACACTTTCTTCATTTGTAAATAAGCTCTTCATTTGATAACGTAGTATAAGTATCAGGGCTTCTTATTGGCTGAATATTGACGCACAGCGATAGTAATAAGGAAAGTTAAACCAAGATGAACTTTTCTTGTAACTAAAACTGTGCTTAGGTTAGTGCTTATCGGTATGCGTGATTGTAGCCTCTCGAACTGAAAACAAGCAGTTTAACTCTTATATATATCACTGTGTTATGCTAGTAATGTGCTTATAGCAATTGTAGCCCGGCCTTTAGAAGCCTCTTGTTGTGGGCGCTGTTAAGCTTGACTCTAGCGCTTGCCTAAACACGCTAACCCACGCAGAGAAGCCACGCACTGCAGCATCCAGGGGGAGGCCACAAGCAGCGAGACATCTCGGAAACACGGGAATGCTTGTAAATCCGCGGCGAGTATTTAGCGCCTGCGGAGGCTCGAGGTGCGACCTTGCCACGACCAGACGTCGGGGACACAAGATGGCGCGACGAAGGTTGTGCCGAGATGACAAGACGAGCAGACTTCGGCGACAATAAGCTGAAGACGTTCTGGTGGTCCAAGTAGAACTAGATAAATATAGCGTGGCATGGTATCAAGTAATAACAGTAACTTAATAGTATATATTATATGTAGCTCCCCTGTCTTGACGTAACGTAACTTATTGCTCAGAGTTGTACACTTGATCCACCAACTTAAACAATTACTCCTTTCGGGTATGTTAACGGGATTCATCGAGAGGAAAAGAGAGGGGAATGAATTTAACTCTTCTTGCATGTCTTTTGTCAATCTAATGTTATTTATATATATTTCATTATACCATGTTGGACGTTTCCCTAAGGAAGCTCCGTAAATTTTGCTATTAATTTTAATAATAATAATAAAACGTCTTTATTTTTGTTGTGGCGAAGTTAAGGTATTATCACCTTCTCTTATACTTAATCACTTTCCATAATAAAACATAACACTTGTTTTTTTAATAAAAAGAAATGAAACAATGCCACAAAACTTAATGTCAACTATAAACTTAGAAAGAGACCTACATGAAATAAATAAAAGCAACTTGCATAAAATAAAATAAACCTTAATTGTGAACTTAGACGATTAACACATACATGCATACACAAAACCATATACACACCTGACATATACCAAATACATATAATTGAACTATTTATAAAATTAAACTACAAGACAACATTGACTAGCAAAAGTTCTAAAACTGATATTTATTTTATGGATTACCGAAGGACAGAAAATCACAGCATATAACTAACCAAACACGGGAAAAAGACAAAAAAGAAATTAATCAATGTAAGACATTAAAATTTATAATATAAAGCATATAAAATTATCAGCTACCTAGAAATATACATAAAATAAGAAATTAATACGTCTACTCGCACACGCTCATCCACACATCTACATATATTAAGTATAGATTTAATTAATTAAACAATAACATATGCATCAGAAACATCACTACAGTCGCAGGAAGCAGAAAGCAAATAAGTTACAGGTATTATAAAAGAGGAACCTCCACAATAAATATTTTGTTTGCTTATATGAAACCCACATTTCAAGCTCATTAAAATATCTATAGCGTAAGCAAGCTGTTATCACATAATTTTTTGAATTTAGTGATGGAAATTGTATCTCTGGCTTCCTGAGGTAAGCAATTCCAAAGTTTGGTTGCGGTGACGATGAAAGATGAAGCGAAAAATGAGTTGTGTTTTGGTACGAGAAGCTTTTGTTGATCGAAAGAACGAGTGTTTGAAGCATTGGGCGGTAAGAAACGAGACAAAAAGTATCGAGGACATCCTGTGCACTGATCGTCGATTTTTTTTTAAAATCAAGCCACGGGAGTGTGTATCTGTATTTGGTGATATGGTCTTTCTTTTTAAGATTAAAAATAATCCGTACACAGTTGTTTTGTATTCGCTGAAGTCTCTGAGCTAGATCTTCATGCAGGTCACTGAAGACTATGTCAGCATAATCAAGGCATGAAACTATTAATGATTCTGTCAAGGTTTTCATCAATTTCGCAGGTAAAACTTTTTTAAGCCTTCTTAATGAATGTAAAGTGACATTTGTTTGTCTACAGATGAGATATGCTCTCTCCATGTTAAAGTTTCACTTAATATTACACCTAGGTTTCTTACGGACTTTGATAGAGGAATCGGCTCGTCATCAAGTATGATATTAGGGGTGCTAGTGACATTTGGTGATGTGAGTAGTTTCTTGGATCCAATTATAATGCTCTGGGATTTCTCAGGGTTAAATATTAACGCGTGATTTATTGACCATTCTAAGATGTTTGATAATTCATGGTTAATTGTGTCAATTGATGACGTAATATTACCGGGATGAGCTGGCAGGTAGATTTGGAAGTCGTCTGCATAAAAATGGTATTTACAATGTGTTAGTATCTGAGGGAGGCCATTAATGAAAATAGAAAATAGAAGGGGTCCCAGAACATAGCACTGAGGAACTCTACTTTTAATTGTGCGCCAAGCAGATTGTTGTTCTCCGCAGACAACTCTCTGATAACGGCCACACAAGTAACTTTTAATCCATTCTAACGATACTTCGGAGAAATTGAAATATGATTTAAGCTTTGCAAATAATAGCTCATGGTCACGGAATCGAATGCTTTGCTAAAATCTAATAACACCAAATCGTTAGCAAATTGTTATCCATGTTATGTTTTATGTCATCAGTGACCTGAAGAAGATCCGTACATGTGCTAAATCTCTTTCTGAAACCAGACTGATTGTCGACCATAAGGTTATTTTCAATAATGTACCTTGTTATCTGTTGGTGTGCAATATATTCAAGGGCTTTGGAAATTGTGGGCAGAATGCTTATGGGTCTATAGTCACTGGCACATTGAGGTTTATTTATCTTCGGGATCAATATTACTTAAGCAGAGTTCCACTGAGTTGGAAAGTTGCCTGTGATCAACGAATAATTAAATATTTAGTTAATGCTTCTAAGATAAACGGCAAGGCTAGGTTTATCATGTCAATTGAAATTCTGTGATTACCCTCGGCCTTGGTTTTAATTCGTCTGATAGCTTTCAGAACGTCAACAGGCGTGACGACATTAAAGTAAAAACGTTCTTCTGCACAGCAAGTGTGGGCTTTAATAAGAGACAGTGTTTCATTTCTTGTTTCAGGTGTAATACGGGTACATGGAGTTGTGAGATGAGTATTAAGTTCGTCAGCACTTGGATTGATTCTTTGGTAACAGTTTTTAGCGTCTTTAAACTTTACACCCATATTATTAACACTGCTCCATAAATGCCACGGGGATGAGTTTGGTTGAATCTAGCGGCGAGCGTACGCAATTTTAGCCGTTCTAATGGTTTGGGTACACCGGTTTCTGAGTAAACGGTATTCCTAAAAATTCACAGATACAAGGATATCATTTTTTCTCTTAGAAGATTTATATTTACGAAAAGCATTATCCCTATCAGTCATTAAAGCTTTAATTTAATTAAAGCTTTAATTTAATCCACGGTGTTTGTGGACGAGAATCCCGCTTAGTTTGTTTCGGAATGTGCTTATCAATAAGTTTGTATAATAGTGTGTTTACAGGATTATGTCTGTCATCAACTGCATGAAAATAATGTATGTCACTCCACTGTATTTCAGAAGCATCGTTAATAAAATGTGGCATGTGATCCTTTTCAGATCTCTGTAGGTGATAATTTTCGGTAAAAATCTTGGAGTACGAAGTGAATAGGTTACATGTATGAGGTCGTGGTGAGATAAACCCGGCACACTGATTTGTCCACGTTGTAGGACTTTGTCAGCTTTTGACGTGAATTTAATGTCAAGCAGCGTGTCCACGTTATTATTATGGTGGGTGGCTTCAAGTGGACAGTATACTAGATTACACGAGGAGAAGAGATTAGTAAGGGGCAATGTTTCACGTGTTTCTGTTAAGAAGTCGGTGTTAAAATCACCCATAATCAATACATTATCATAACTAGGAAGTATAGCAAATAGGTCGTTTTTTAAGTCATCCATGGACCATATCTCAGGGGGTTTGTAAACAACGGCAATCAGTCATTTTTGTGTAGAAATATTTAATTCAAGAAATAAATACTCAGGTTTTGCGCAGTAAGTACTAGGAGAGCTGCATATAGTTTTAACTGTAATATCATTGTGCATATAAACTGACACGCCTCCCCCTTGTTTACCTTGTCAATCAACTCTGTATAAATTATAACCCGGCAAGTCAACAAGTGAATATGGGAGACTCTCCTTAAGCCATGTGTCCGACACTAATGTTACATGAAAATATGGAGGACTAAACATTGCTCTAAACTCGTCGATGTGGCCGAGTAGTGACCGGCTGTTGACATGTGCCGCGTGGAAAGCTCTAAGATTGCGAACTAGCCTCTGAGAGAGTATAGCGCTGGTGCCGCATGGAAAGCTCTAGGATTGCGAGCTGACCTCTGAGAGAGTATAGCGCTGGTGCCGCGTGGAAAGCTCTAAGATTGCGAGCTAGCCTCTGAGAGAGTATAGCGCTGGTGCCGCGTGGAAAGCTCTAGGATTGCGAGCTGACCTCTGAGAGAGTATAGCGCTGGTGCCGCGTGGAAAGCTCTAAGATTGCGAGCTAGCCTCTGAGAGAGTATAGCGCTGGTGCCACGTGGAAAGCTCTAGGATTGCGAGCTGACCTCTGAGAGAGTATAGCGCTGGTGCCGCGTGGAAAGCTCTAAGATTGCGAGCTAACCTCTGAGAGAGTATAGCGCTGGTGCCGCATGGAAAGCTCGGGATTGCGAGCTAACCTCTGAGAGAGTATAGCGCTGGTGCCACGTGGAAAGCTCGAGGATTGCGAGCTAACCTCTGAGAGAGTATAGCGCTGGTGCCGCATGAAAAGCTCTAGGATTGCGAGCTGACCTCTGAGAGAGTATAGCGCTGGTGCCACGTGGAAAGCTCTAAGATTGCGAGCCACCTCTGAGAGAGTATATAGCGCTGGTGCCACGTGGAAAACTCTAGGATTGCGAGCTAACCTCTGAGAGAGTATAGCGCTGGTGCCACGTGGAAAACTCTAGATTGCGAGCCAGCCTCTGAGAGAGTAATAGCGCTGGTGCCGCATGGAAAGCTCTAGGATTGCGAGCTAACCTCTGAGAGAGTATAGCGCTGGTGCCACGTGGAAAGCTCTAAGATTGCGAGCCAGCCTCTGAGAGAGTATAGCGCTGGTGCCACGTGGAAAACTCTAGGATTGCGAGCTAACCTCTGAGAGAGTATAGCGCTGGTGCCACGTGGAAAACTCTAGGATTGCGAGCCAGCCTCTGAGAGAGTATAGCGCTGGTGCCGCATGGAAAGCTCTAGGATTGCGAGCTAACCTCTGAGAGAGTATAGCTCTGGTGCCACGTGGAAAACTCTAGGATTGCGAGCCAGCCTCTGAGAGAGTATAGCGCTGGTGCCACGTGGAAAGCTCGAGGATTGCGAGCTAGCCTCTGAGAGAGTATAGCGCTGGTGCCACGTGGAAAGCTCTAAGATTGCGAGCCAGCCTCTGAGAGAGTATAGCGCTGGTGCCACGTGGAAAACTCTAGGATTGCGAGCTAGCCTCTGAGAGAGTATAGCGCTGGTGCCACGTGGAAAACTCTAGGATTGCGAGCCAGCCTCTGAGAGAGTATAGCGCTGGTGCCATGTGGAAAGCTCTAGGATTGCGAGCTAGCCTCTGAGAGAGTATAGCGCTGGTGCCACGTGGAAAGCTCTAAGATTGCGAGCCAGCCTCTGAGAGAGTATAGCGCTGGTGCCACGTGGAAAACTCTAGAGATTGCGAGCTAGCCTCTGAGAGAGTATAGCGCTGGTGCCACGTGGAAAACTCTAGGATTGCGAGCCAGCCTCTGAGAGAGTATAGCGCTGGTGCCAGTGGAAAGCTCGAGGATTGCGAGCTAGCCTCTGAGAGAGTATAGCGCTGGTGCCGCGTGGAAAGCTCTAGGATTGCGAGCTAGCCTCTGAGAGAGTATAGCGCTGGTGCCACGTGGAAAGCTCTAGGATTGCGAGCTGACCTCTGAGAGAGTATAGCGCTGGTGCCGCGTGGAAAGCTCTAAGATTGCGAGCTAGCCTCTGAGAGAGTATAGCGCTGGTGCCGCATGGAAAGCTCGGGATTGCGAGCTAACCTCTGAGAGAGTATAGCGCTGGTGCCACGTGGAAAGCTCGAGGATTGCGAGCTAACCTCTGAGAGAGTATAGCGCTGGTGCCGCATGGAAAGCTCAGGATTGCGAGCTGACCTCTGAGAGAGTATAGCGCTGGTGCCATGTGGAAAACTCTAGGATTGCGAGCCAGCCTCTGAGAGAGTATAGCGCTGGTGCCATGGGAAAGCTCGAGGATTGCGAGCTAGCCTCTGAGAGAGTATAGCGCTGGTGCCGCGTGGAAAGCTCTAGGATTGCGAGCTAGCCTCTGAGAGAGTATAGCGCTGGTGCCACGTGGAAAGCTCTAGGATTGCGAGCTGACCTCTGAGAGAGTATAGCGCTGGTGCCGCGTGGAAAGCTCTAAGATTGCGAGCTAGCCTCTGAGAGAGTATAGCGCTGGTGCCACGTGGAAATCTCTAGGATTGCGAGCCACCTCTGAGAGAGTATAGCGCTGGTGCCACGTGGAAAGCTCTAGGATTGCGAGCCAGCCTCTGAGAGAGTATAGCGCTGGTGAAGCATGGAAAGCTCTAGGATTGCGAGCTAACCTCTGAGAGAGTATAGCGCTGGTGCCACGTGGAAAGCTCTAGATTGCGAGCTGACCTCTGAGAGAGTATAGCGCTGGTGCCATGTGGAAACTCTAGGATTGCGAGCTAACCTCTGAGAGAGTATAGCGCTGGTGCCACGTGGAAAACTCTAGGATTGCGAGCCACCTCTGAGAGAGTATAGCGCTGGTGCCATGTGGAAAGCTCGAGGATTGCGAGCTAGCCTCTGAGAGAGTATAGCGCTGGTGCCACGTGGAAAACTCTAGGATTGCGAGCCAGCCTCTGAGAGAGTATAGCGCTGGTGAGCATGGAAAGCTCTAGGATTGCGAGCTAACCTCTGAGAGAGTATAGCGCTGGTGCCACGTGGAAAACTCTAGGATTGCGAGCCAGCCTCTGAGAGAGTATAGCGCTGGTGAAGCATGGAAAGCTCTAGGATTGCGAGCTAACCTAGTTGCGAGAGTAATAGGCGGCATGGGCCACTGTGGGAAAGCTCTAGGATTGCGAGCTAACCTCTGAGAGAGTATATAGGGACTCTGGATGCACACGTGAGAGAAGTCTACTAGGATTGCGAGCCAGCCTCTGAGAGAGTATAGCGCTGGTGCCACGTGGAAAGCTCTAGGATTGCGAGCTAGCCTCTGAAAGAGTATAGCGCTGGTGCCACGTGGAAAGCTCTAGGATTGCGAGCTAACCTCTGAGAGAGTATAGCGCTGGTGCCACGTGGAAAACTCTAGGATTGCGAGCCAGCCTCTGAGAGAGTATAGCGCTGGTGCCACGTGGAAAACTCTAGGATTGCGAGCTGACCTCTGAGAGTATAGCGCTGGTGCCACGTGGAAAACTCTAGGATTGCGAGCCAGCCTCTGAGAGAGTATATATAGCGCTGGTGCCGCGTGGAAAGCTCTAGGATTGCGAGCTAGCGTCTGAGAGAGTATAGCGCTGGTGCCACGTGGAAAGCTCTAGGATTGCGAGCCAGCCTCTGAGAGAGTATAGCGCTGGTGCCACGTGGAAAGCTCGAGGATTGCGAGCTAGCCTCTGAGAGAGTATAGCGCTGGTGCCACGTGGAAAGCTCGAGGATTGCGAGCTAGCCTCTGAGAGAGTATAGCGCTGGTGCCACGTGGAAAGCTCTAGGATTGCGAGCTAGCCTCTGAGAGAGTATAGCGCTGGTGCCACGTGGAAAGCTCGAGGATTGCGAGCTAGCCTCTGAGAGAGTATAGCGCTGGTGCCACGTGGAAAGCTCGAGGATTGCGAGCTAGCCTCTGAGAGAGTATAGCGCTGGTGCCACGTGGAAAACTCTAGGATTGCGAGCCAGCCTCTGAGAGAGTATAGCGCTGGTGCCGCATGGAAAGCTCTAGGATTGCGAGCTAACCTCTGAGAGAGTATAGCGCTGGTGCCACGTGGAAAACTCTAGGATTGCGAGCTAACCTCTGAGAGAGTATAGCACTGGTGCCACGTGGAAAGCTCTAGGATTGCGAGCTAACCTCTGAGAGAGTATAGCGCTGGTGCCACGTGGAAAGCTCGGGGATTACGAGCTAACCTCTGCGAGAGTATAGCGCTTGTGCCGCATGGAAAGCTCTAGGATTGCGAGCTGACCTCTGAGAGAGTATAGCGCTGGTGCCACGTGGAAAGCTCTAGGATTGCGAGCTGACCTCTGAGAGAGTATAGCGCTGGTGCCACGTGGAAAGCTCGAGGATTACGAGCTAACCTCTGCGAGAGTATAGCGCTGGTGCCGCATGGAAAGCTCTAGGATTGCGAGCTGACCTCTGAGAGAGTATAGCGCTGGTGCCACGTGGAAAGCTCTAAGATTGCGAGCTGACCTCTGAGAGAGTATAGCGCTGGTGCCGCTTGGAAAGCTCTAGGATTACGAGCTGACCTCTGAGAGAGTATAGCGCTGGTGCCACGTGGAAAGCTCTAGGATTGCGAGCTGTCCTCTGAGAGAGTATAGCGCTGGTGCCACGTGGAAAGCTCTAGGATTGCGAGCTGACCTCTGAGAGAGTATAGCGCTGGTGCCGCATGGAAAACTCTAGGATTGCGAGCTGACCTCTGAGAGAGTATAGCGCTGGTGCCACGTGGAAAGCTCTAGGATTGCGAGCTGACCTCTGAGAGAGTATAGCGCTGGTGGTTTCTGGACCAAAAGAGGCAACAAACTGACCGTTACTAATGCTCCTGTTAGCGGGAGGTCCGGAGGGAGTAACCTTAGCTGCGGGAAGTGTGACTGGGGAGTCGCACTGGTTAGGTTGGGGAGGGTGGGGGGAGGGAGAGACGAGCAGCTGAAAGGGCGGGTCGCCGGTGAGAGCACAATTCTCGAGAAAACTTTGTAGTGGGCCCCAGTGTTACCAACTTGTTTTTACTATTGTTGATCATGGACTCGAAAAATTAACTAAATTATTATAACTAAGTGGGGAAGATTTACCATTGTATGCCATATAATAAAGACGTAGGACGATTGTAGTGATGTGCATACAAGGACTTGAGACCACACACTCACGCACACACATGCACACAAGCTTACGCACATAATTAAACATAATGAAATTCTAGCACATGGCTAGCACCGGTAGATGGATTTACTGAATGTTAACAAGTTCCCGCGTAGATGATAAGTAAAACCAGCGGTTCGTGTGCAGAACAACAATTCTGCCATCTTGCGTCCAACAGCTGCGTGGACCAAATTTTTCTTTTTTACGGATTTCAAGACGCGCTGTCTATCCGCCGTCAGTTATTCAATAATGACGAAGGGAGTGTTCTTCAGGGCTCTTTTAGCAGGGAATACCATGGAACGAAACTGGCAACTCACAAATTTCCCTATTGATCGGTCTTCTGGCTTCTTTGACGGCCTGGGCAGCAGATCTGTTTGGCTTGCCTATTCTGTGTGAGCGGTCGATGGCACTCTGTTCGATGTTGACGTTCAGAGTTTATTTCAATATTTTGAGAACCGCATCGATCACATTTTCACCTGGTTTTTTTTTCGGCAACGCCATGGAAAAGAAGACAGTTCCTTCTCCTGTACTGTTCGAGCTTGTCAATTCGTTCCTCCTGGCGCTAAACGCTGCCGGAGACGGCTTGTAATTATTTACGTATGATATCAAGTGGAAGTCGACTGAGAAGGTAGCGACCTAATTATTGCATTCTGGGGATATCTTCACTGTTTGTGAATTTAGGTCGCTCCTGCACAACTAGAAGCGAGGCAACCCTGTAGCTTCTTCACCTGCTGCTCGAGCTCTCCCAGCCGCTTCGAAACTTCCTTGGGCATCATGGCGTGCTCAAAATAACCTTGCAGTTTTTGTTGGCTGAATTGTTCACAACACGAAACCGACTCCAGTAACACGTTTAATGGCAGCGGGAGTTATTCACTGACCTCAACACGCACTTTTAATATCAAATTGCTATGACTGAAAGGCCAGAATTATATTTCTTACCCGAGCTACCCGCCATTATTGATGAAGGGTGCATTTTTTGAGTATCTAGTGTGATGTCCTTGATGTGTATTTATAATACTCCGTATTTTTAATAGCATAAAATAAATGTTCAAATATTCCCCCCTCAATACATCCCCCTTTTTATTATAAAGGAAAGGAATATAAAAAAATACGAAACAAACGCCGTAGTATATTTCGTACCTAGGAAACATTTGTTTACAAAATAAAAAATACGTAACACATAATGACGGATTGAAAAACAATTCCACATGACTAAGAACATGCATGTAGCCAGTAGTGCCGACTAACTTCCGATACAACCAGATCTGATCAACAGGTTCCATCTTCATCTTCTTACGTGATTACATAGACGCGTTACCAAAAACACTAATTACAGCAGTATTGTCTGTCTTGTCCTCATGAACTGGAGAAGTCTTCTATCCTTACTCAAGGCTGGAACATTACAATGAAATGTGTAAAAGGTGAGATAAGAGAGAATGGAAATTGTATGAGAGACGAATAGGCGTATTCAGGCCAAAACGAAATTGGGTGTAACACAATTATGTTCCGGCCTGTCCAATAGTACATGGCCAACTTAACGTTGCGGCATAGCTGTTACGGCTAGTAAGACATACAGGCGATTTTACAATTATTGTTTGATCATTAGCTCAAGAGCAGGAAGACGACGCAAAGAAAAAATAAGAACGTTGATTCAAGTAAGGAAGCAACGATAATGTACGTATTTGTTACGAAACTGTTGATTGATTGGGACATTCCCCCAACTTAAATGAAACCTTACAATTACCGAACGAGATACTCATAGCAGTAGAATAACTTGCATAATTCTGCTTTATTTGTGGATGAAAGTGTTCAGCGATATGCATTAAACACACTCAAAAGTAATTCTATGTAAGATCATATAAATGTACTCAGAGAATGAAGTCAATATTGATTTATAGCAAATGGAAACCCAGAATAAAGTAGTGTTATTAGTAGAGATGTGAAATGTTGCACCGAAAAACAATGTAATGTCACCAGGAAATTAAAAATAACATACAGGAAAAATATGTCCAACGTGTAATACAGAATAAGGAAGCGCATTATGTCCGGGAAACGATATTGCTTTAATGTAAAGGAAAGCTAATATGTTATAGGTTTTTTTTTTTAGGGTTAAATAACCACTTTACTAGTGTCTACAACATTACCAACAACACTATATCAAGTCCAACTTTTCTGCCTTATTTTTATAACAATGCAAGTTATTATTGCGCCAAAACCAAATTTATATTCATTTCAGTTTAACACTAAGCATTTGCATCAGGCCACTGTTCACGCAACTTTATTCAATGTTACATAAAAACCAGACAACTGTTAACACACGAGTTATTATCAGTGCAACACTAATTTATTTTGCCGTAGCATGTGCAACAATTAAATGTGGGCAGTAATAATAAGCTTTAATAACGTGTGTGTGTGCGCAATAATTTACACTGCTAAAAGTGTACTTAATATTTACTTTACCTTAAAAGTACGTATAACAGTAAACAAAAACTAGTAAACTATTGGTGACGTTACAACAGCTGCCACAACACTGATGCTACCAGTGCTCTGTCCACAATGGAAACAAAGTCAGTTTCCTCTTACACCGTCTTTTAGCACACACTTCGTCAGGAACTCTTGCTATGCTGCGCGTCTTTTAGCACACACTTCGTCAGGAACTCTTGCTATGCTGCGCGTCTTTTAGCACACACTTCGTCAGGAACTCTTGCTATGCTGCGCGTCTTTTAGCACACACTTCGTCAGGAACTCTTGCTATGCTGCGCGTCTTTTAGCACACACTTCGTCAGGAACTCTTGCTATGCTGCGCGTCTTTTAGCACACACATCGTCAGGAACTCTTGCTATGCTGCGCGTCTTTTAGCACACACATCGTCAGGAACTCTTGCTATGCTGCGCGTCTTTTAGCACACACTTCGTCAGGAACTCTTGCTATGCTGCGCGTCTTTTAGCACACACTTCGTCAGGAACTCTTGCTATGCTGCGCGTCTTTTAGCACACACATCGTCAGGAACTCTTGCTATGCTGCGCGTCTTTTAGCACACACATCGTCAGGAACTCTTGCTATGCTGCGCGTCTTTTAGCACACACTTCGTCAGGAACTCTTGCTATGCTGCGCGTCTTTTAGCACACACTTCGCCAGGAACTCTTGCTATGCTGCGCGTCTTTTAGCACACACTTCGCCAGGAACTCTTGCTATGCTGCGCGTATTTTAGCACACACTTCGCCAGGAACTCTTGCTATGCTGCGCGTCTTTTAGCACACACATCGTCAGGAACTCTTGCTATGCTGCGCGTCTTTTAGCACACACTTCGTCAGGAACTCTTGCTATGCTGCGCGTCTTTTAGCACACACTTCGTCAGGAACTCTTGCTATGCTGCGCGTCTTTTAGCACACACTTCGTCAGGAACTCTTGCTATGCTGCGCGTCTTTTAGCACACACATCGTCAGGAACTCTTGCTATGCTGCGCGTATTTTAGCACACACTTCGTCAGGAACTCTTGCTATGCTGCGCGTCTTTTAGCACACACTTCGTCAGGAACTCTTGCTATGCTGCGCGTCTTTTAGCACACACTTCGTCAGGAACTCTTGCTATGCTGCGCGTCTTTTAGCACACACTTCGTCAGGAACTCTTGCTATGCTGCGCGTCTTTTAGCACACACATCGTCAGGAACTCTTGCTATGCTGCGCGTCTTTTAGCACACACTTCGTCAGGAACTCTTGCTATGCTGCGCGTATTTTAGCACACACCTCGTCAGGAACTCTTGCTATGCTGCGCGTCTTTTAGCACACACATCGTCAGGAACTCTTGCTATGCTGCGCGTATTTTAGCACACACTTCGTCAGGAACTCTTGCTATGCTGCGCTGGACGTGAGCGAAAGATCTGGCTAGTTGATTGTGTTCCAATTAAGGCGCTCGATCTACGAACATGGCATACAATACGCTGTATTCAACGTGTTACTTTACAAATATATTTCCGTGGTAGTTTTTGCTAAGTCAGAAATTGATCAAGGGAGGGGATACACTGACCGAAGAGAAGAGAGGGAGCTCAAACTGGCGTTAGCGGCGCTGATGCATATTTTATAACAAATACTAGGAGAAAAATTGTTCACAATATAATAAAAGGCATTATAGTTTATAGCGATTACATATTTTATCAAAATTGCAGGTGGCTAACAATTGTACCTAATATTAGCTGTTGACAATATTTGTGGCAAAACAGGTTAGGTGGGTTACAACCCCGATATATCTCTCCCACACCAGCTACGTCCTTGGCTTTATATATATATATATATATGCTAGTGAAAAGTGTAATATTTGTTACGTACAAGCCTTGAAGATGGAAGATTATTTATTACTTTACTCAGCGGTAGCTACTCATGTACGGTACTCAAAGACTTGAAAGTTATTTTCACATGAAGTGTGTCTCATACCTCGAGAACTACATCGTCTTTCATAAATAATTCTCTACTTACAAGATCCCGCACTCCAGCGCTCTTTCATACCAAGTCACTTAAATGGCCGCTCCCTTCTTCCTCGTTTCTTGTTGGATCTTGTTGCCACCATGCCCTCCCACGTTCCCTCTCTTCTCCTATCTTCCTTATCGCCGCCCGCGTCACTTTCCTTCTTTAGCGGCATCTTTCCCCCCGGCACTGTTGCAATTTTTTTTCCACCCCTTTTCTCTTTGAGATGATTAATTTCACATCATAACTTTTTTTTTTCTCCCCTCTGAGTAGAGGCCTGGAAGCTAGGAACTTTGTGCGCCAGCTGGCTGTAAGCGTTCTATTCCCAGACTAAGTTGGATCGAGTCGCAGTCTGCTGGGAGTGTTTTTTTTAAACTACCTTATTCTAAGTGTTAAGTGTAAGTCCGAAGGTAGGGTCGGGTTCTAATTACATCTCAGACTAAGCCCCTTACGCCTAAAGGAGAGGGAATTGAATACAAAGGAGACGGGCATCGCGGCCGAGAGGAAATGGCCATCACTTTGGGGCCATGCCTACCTCCCTAAGTGTGGTGTAGTTAAAGCTACATTAAGAAGACACGGTAAAACCCATACCGACAGAAAAGTAGTTAAACTCGTGGGAGCACAAGTGAAAATGCTAAAGGAGATAGCAGGTGTGGAGTCCATGGTGTTTAATATGGGGGTGAAGTATTTAGTAGAGAGGTGGTGGGGATTTGGGCCAGCGTGTTAGAGGCCCATCCGCCCTTGAGTTAAAACTGCCATCCATGTTCCTGCGTGGGCAGCCTGATTATAGGCTGTTCACGGTAAAATGAGCACTTTTGAAAGCCCTGCTTAAGATCTACTTGTACGTACGTTGTGCATTATTTGGCCTTATATAAAATTGAACATTGCCAAGGGCTTCATCACTTTATTCATGCGTCGGTCAAGTGAAACCATGACATTATAATACAAGTAAATAATGTACAAATTTGGTCATTTTTGCACTTTGATGCTTTAAAAAAACAGAAAGCGAAATAAATAATTGAATTTGCTACTAATGTTAACCCAAAACTTTTTATTCGACGTTAAGATGTGGAACTACTTTCCATCCATCGTTACCAACTTAATTGGGTGAATGCCCCTCAGTGCGCCTGTTAAAATATATGCTAAGCAGAAGCAGTAATTTTTTTCTAAGGTTGATTTCTAAAGTGCTCATTTTATCGTGAACAGCCTTTACCCTCACAGCACTGCTGGGAGTCAGTCACAGTCATGACGATACCCCGAGGATCTAAGTGAGTGAGAGATCTGTGAGGAGGTCAACAGACTGACGTCTTCAGAGCCGATAAGGGGAAAGAGCGAGGTGAGTATGGAGCAGTGCCGGAATGCAAGGGCGAGGAAAACGGGATGTCCCCGGGAAAACCCGCCGACCCCGCCGTGAATCGAACCCGGTTTCCCGTTGGTGGGAGATGAGTATTCGAGTATTCTAACCAGTGTATCACAGCGGCTCCTTCTAAATTTCGTCTAATATCAGACTTACAGCATCGCAAAAATATGTTGAACGTCGCAGAAAACTGGAAAGTGACATACAAATGTATACACCTGAAACAATTCGATATTTCCTATTGGAGGTTTCCAAAATGGCCCTAGTAACTTACTGGTTCGTCGTAGAAAATCTGCTGTGTTTATCTGTGTGTGCTCTCTTCATTGTGTTGACAAAGTTTTGTGTTTATATAAATATATAGGTGTTCACGGTAAAATGAGCAATTTTGGAAGCCCTGCTTCATATCTACTTGTATGCACGTTATGCACTCTTCCGCCGTATGTAAAATTAACATTGCCATGGGCCTCATCACTTTATTCAGGCGTCGATCAGGTGAAACTGTGAAAATATTAGAAAAGTAAATATTTTACAAATCTGGTAATTTTTACAATCTGGTGGATTAAAAAAATGGAAAGCGAAAAATTAATAACTTACGTTAACACAAATTGATACCTAACACTTTTTATTCGACGTTAAGATATGGAATTACTTTCACTCCATCGTTACCAACTTTAATGGGCTAATGTCATCCAGTGCGCCCATTAAAATATATGCATATAGGGGCAGTGACTTTTTTCTAAGGTTGCTTTCAAAAGTGCTCACTTTATCGTGAACAGCCTTTATATATATATATATATATATATATGTTTATACTGTAAAAAAAATTCTGGTAAACTTCCTAAACTGTAATGGAAGTTTTTAACCTATAGAGTGTATGCAAATAATACTACATGCCAGGCTGAAAAAATTGGAATGTTTAGGATTGCTACTATGCAATGTCGGGAACTTCCCAATGCATTTGACTCTTTCCTGAGCAACAGTAGGAACGTTACCATGCATGTATGGGAAAATAAAATACTATACGTGCTTTGTCACTGTAAATATACACTGATATGGTAAATTTACAAATAATTTCTTAGAGTGTACACACACACACGCACCTACGCACACCCATATATTTGCCTCTGTGTAGTCTTTGTTCTGCTGTCTTGAACAGCTTGCATATATCTTTGTGTAGTATCTTAATTGCTCGCTTGTTTATCCTTTGTGTTGTATATTATCTCTTATGTTGTCGTTAAGGACTCTCTTCCATGTGCGGAACCACCTGACATTATGTACGCATCTGTTGACAACAGCTAATATTTGATTCATTTCGGTTTATGTGTTTTATGACGATAAGAGTTTTTTCTGATGAAGACACAAATCTGCAAAAGTATTTGCCTACAATTATTATTTTTATGCAACTACTTATACCAGTTGCAAGAATATTTTAATGAACACGTAATTTGTACTTGATTAATACATCTCTTAACATTCCTTCGTGTATATATGCTTGCAAAAATCTATTTACGTAAATTTTCCAAACCATCGGGATGTATTTAATTTTTGTTTCTTCAAGAACTTGATTGGAATTTCTATAAAAAATACGACTTAAATAGTAAAAAAAGTTTAACATGATAACTTTTGTTAAACCATTTGTTTAGTTTAGTTTACAATTGTTTTACGAATTACAGTGTAACACAAGGTCGACAAAGCTATCCAGTTACGCTAATTAAAATTAAATTATTTTCAAAAGTAAAGAAAGGCCTAGTTTGTTTACGGTAAACAAAGCTCGATATAACGCACCTGATTTCTATCAGTACTGTTCACTGTGATTTTTGCGGCCGCGGTGGCTGAGCGATTAACACTCTCGCCTCCCACCGAGGAGAACCGGGCTCAATCCCCGGCCGGGTCACCGGATTTTCTGAAGTGGGAATCGTGCCGGACGATGCCGTTGGTCAGAAGGTTTTCTCGGGGATATCCCGTTTCCCCGCCCCCTTCATTCAGGTGCCGCTCCATATTCACTTCAATCACCCTCATCGGCTCTCAAGACCTCGCTGTTGAGAGCCGCCCATATCTCTTCACTCGCTCACTGTGCTTTGTTTCGTAAGTTGCTACTTAGCCTAGAAATGGACCTGTTTACAAGTGTTTATATATGGACACCTCATTTTCGCGAAAAGATTTCCACGTAGCCAAGAAGTCAATCTTCAATATACACACCTACATTTTTCTTTGGATAATCGTTGATTGCATTGACTTAGCAAATCAGAATTAAGTTACTCCAGTAATGATAGTCTGTGATTTGCGGCGATATCCTTAAGAAGCGTACTGAGAAATAAGCCAGGTATTTGTTTGTATTGTGCCAATAATTTATTTAGTTGCTCCAACAAATTTTGTTCAGTGAACAAAAATTAATAAACAACAGAATAATTTTTTTCATTTATTAAAATACATTATTGAATTAACAATACATCTGTGTTGTGCCAAAAATATTAGACTGTGGACAAGATATTTGGTTGAATCAACTGTATACATACCTATTTGTTTGTTCACTCATTTTATTGCCTTCGTTTAGATATGCAGCTAAGAGTTTGTTTTGTATTTTTTGTGACAGTAAGGATAGTTATTGCTACTTAATAAGCCCAATGTTATCGGTCCTAAACATCCTAATTCAACAAGTTTAACAGGAAACTTAAGACGAAAACTGTAAAACTATAAATATTTATTTGCGTGCGTTGTCTGGCATTTCAAATGTATGTATTTAAATACATTAATTTTTCACCAGCAATCTCTTTAGCAGAGCTTGCCTAGGGTGTAAGTAGTAGGGGCGTACAGGTCCTAAATCAAAGGGGATGCCGCCTTCATTGATATCAAAGGGTTAAATTGATTGACGAGGTTAAATTGATTCAAAGGCTTCATTAAATAGATTGAAAGATTTAATCTATTTGATTGAAAGGGTTATATGTACTGAAAGGATTAAATGTATTGAAAAGGTTAATTTTTAATCCGATTAAATTAGATAACAATTTTTAATCCAATTATAACACGATTATTTTTTTGTTTGGTGCACAAGTGTACTAAGGGCCTTTATTTCCTTTGTTCCTTTTTGTGGGTTCGGGAGCAGCTGTGGTACGTCCTCACCCTTGGAGCTCTGACACTCGGATGAGGCATGGCATGTTGGGGACAGGGTATATATGTGTTAAGTTTTGTGCAAGAATGCCTAAAGTGTTTATTATTTTTGGGGTTGGTAGTGATATTGCTCTTAGACGGTGGTGGGAGATAGGCGATTTTTTGGTAATTAAAAGGAAAGAGAAAACGTTACATATAGTTAACATACGAGAGAAATTTCAGAGTGTTTAAACGAGTTCTACCTATGAATAAATTACACGAAGTGATTCATCGAATCACAAATTTCAAACTAACACAATTTTACATGAAGAACATGGTGTCGACAAGTGCTAAACAATCACAATTATGTGACTCTCCAGGTGTCTTAACATTAATTAATTAACATGGCAAAAAATGTCCCTATAAATTAAACGGCAGTCTTCCCAAACACAAGATATATGAAAAAGTGACGCTCCTAGCCACTTCTTGCACATACGTGACATAATTTTAAAACACGCCTGTCTGCTGCCTGTGAGATTGGTGAGGAACTTCAGAAACATAATCCACATGTTAAAAGAAAACGTTTAGTATACGTCCATTTGCTCGGGAGGTCGCTGCAGCACTGACTTGGATATAGCACTTATGTCAACTTATAAACTGTGTTGAGGGCAAATATGACCTGCATCGGCCTATGTTTGATTATAGACTGAGGTAACACACTCGGAAATTTCAATGAAAGTGCAAAACGAATGTTTTCAAACAAATTAAAAGGCTAATGAAAACAATTACATGAAAATGACTAAATGAATTACAAAAAAAAGTAATGAAATCGCACCAGGAGCTCCCCTAAATAACATCCGTCCACCTCGGAGGCTGGTGAATTAATGAGTCGAGCTTACGTCGAGAACCTGACTATATACGTGGAGTGCATATGAGTTGAAATTTACGACTGACAGAACCTATTTCCCTACCAAGTAACTATTAACGACTGATTACACTATTTTATACTACAGACAACGAAATGATGATTAATTTTTAATGCGAGTTTCACTATTCTAAGAATAATTCACTTTAAACACAATTTTTTTTCCGTCGAAGCGTAGGGACACTTGGATGACCTAACCCCGACAAATGTGCAATCCGGTAACACTTAATAGAAACATACTATATATTATTTTTAATTATTTAAAATAACAGACATATTACAGATTTTTCTGTTAAGTCTGGAAAATCCATGGCACTAGTTAGTGAAACGATAGTTGAAAATGATACAGAATTTCGTCGACCGTTCTCAGAAATGGGGTTTACACGAAAATAACTTTATTCCCGATAAATTATTTCGTTCCTGATAAATAAAATTATTTAGAATTTTTTAAAATATTAAAACGAGAATCGCACCTAACACTAAGGCGTATTATATGTCTACACTTTTCGAAGCCCGCTGGCCGCTGCGCCTGGAGATGTTCAGTGTCGCATCACTTAGCCCGCTGCCTGCCACAGCCAGAGAAGTCGGGAGAGCTGGTGTATACATCTATCCAAGATAAGTGTTTTTGAAGAACTAAGATGGCACCAACCTGCGAGAAGCGTGCAGATCGGTCCTGCCCATGGCCCCTTCCTTCACCCCTCCAATGCAGAACGTGTTTTTGCCCGAAAAAAACAGTTTCTATCCAAGTCCACACACCCTGCTATCGATCCAACACTGCAAAAACCTGTTCAGCGCCAACCACCCCCTCCACCTATGCCATCCCATAATGTGTTTCCAGAGGACTGCCATTTCCAAGGCCACACACCTCCTCCCTTCACCATCAGAATGTGTTTATCGGATATCTTGAGAAATGGCCTGTACACGCAGTCCCGACCCCCCTTCCTTCACCACCAACCAAGAGTGTGCGTTTTCCGACACGAGAGCTGCCTCGGTCAGGATTGGAGGTTTGCCTCAAGGTCAAAGCATGTCTTCTCTGCAAAACTTTGGGAAGACTCCATCCCTCAGGGCAGCGGATTTTGAACAGACCTTGGCTATTTCCCCTCTTCTCTTGAAACTGTTTTTTTTTTTTTTTCGTTCGAATGCTGAAGCATCACCAAACCTGATTCTCCTACCTAGAGCCTGGCGTATTCCCAGCAAAACAAAACAAAATAGGACCCGCCCGGCCCTACTTCTGGCGTAGGGTTCTGGCGCTGTCTACGATCCAATCTCGGTTAGGCTTCCAACTTTTTTATTCTAACCAAAGTTCTTTAATTTACGTGGAGTCAAACAAATCTTTGGTTGCGCCAAATAAATCTTGGTTTACGGCAACAAAATAAGTTCAACATAATAATTTGATTTCAACAACAAACGGAAAGTTTGGTTGCGCCAATCAAACGTCACTTGATTAAAAAAAAAAAAACCTTTTTATCGGCGTGAAAGCGGATATGAGCTGCAATATTTTTGCAAAAATCGTGCGTCCCTATGAATATTTACTTACAAGGAAGATGTGTAACATTTCATAAACGTACATATATGTTTGCGATTGTTGGACAGATTCACTGTAACGCGTCTAAAAGGAAAAAAATGGACATATTTAAGTTGCCTTCAAATTGAAGTCCCCGAGTTCTACAAGATTTGACATGGAAGCGGGTGTGACCTATTGTATAATCGAGGTACTACCTTTTCTCGATTGGCTTCTGCAACAGGGCAAAGATTTCGTACCGCGGTTTTCGTAATTCAGTTGTTCGTTTGATTCTGATTTATAACTTGCTCACAGTTATACCGGATGTGTCAACAACAGCTCTCTTCCATCAGTGGTATAGTTATCTAATGAATTAGCGCGGTAGTAATTCGTCAAGAGAGACACTGTAAAACAAATGGGAAAAATTACCTTACAAGCGTAATGTAATACTAGCAAAATTGTGGAGGAAACATAGTTTTGCTTACAGGCAAGGTAAAATTACCGCGCACTGGAGTAAAATTCACCTACAGAGCGGTGGAAAATCCCATAAATGGATGGTGAAATTACCTTACGACGCGTGCATCCCAACAGATAATTAAGGAATGGGCTGTCAGGCTGTCATCGTGGTGTAATGGATAGCGCATCGGCCTGTCGTGATAGAGGACCGTGGTTCGTGCCCATCCACCAGCAAGTGTCGAGGATTTAAGTGTTAAGGTTTCAGTTACTGTTGGTCAGAGGATATAAGTAATAAACAAATTTAAAGCGCTTATACTCCGGGATAATTTCAAATATAAATTTATTATACAATATAGTTAATTTTCCCTTACTTGTATGGGATTTTTCCCTACTACTGACAGGTACTTTTCCCGTACGTTTAGGGAATAGTAGGCTACTTTACGTGTTATGTAAATTTACTCTATATTTTAGAGGTAATTTTGCCTTACATGTAGAGGCCTTCCCTTAAATGTAAGGGAATTTTACCTCGATTTTTTTTATAGTGCATTTTCACAATTCTGTAGTCTGCTGCCTAAAGTCGCTGCATACGTACTGAGAAGTACCCTCTAAAATAGGCACTTTTAAAAATGTTCGAAATCAGCAAATTTGACTGCAGATCTTTTGAACCAATAAAACTATATTTATTTTCGTTGCTGTTATTCACTAAATAAACAGCAATTTCTGCTTATTCCTAGTAAATTGAGCTGGTCTGGCTGTAAAACCTCAGTGTATTCCATTGATTTGCCAGTAGGTAACAGATCATTAAAGGAAGATTCCTTTTCAATAATTCTGCTGATTGAAATTGCTGATTCTGATTTAGAGTGTACCTGGGGTCGGGTCCGCGGAAACCGCGAGCTGAGCTACCAAATATGAAGCAGATAACTGTACGAATTAGTATTTACGGTGCAATGTCGTCTGGTAACTTCAGCACGTGCTCGCTCGCACATCCCGACATCCAATAGCAATTACAGTAAAAGTACGACGTAAGACTTAATACTTAAGATCTAAGACTTAAGATTTAGGCCTTAGGCTAACGAAGGGCGTAACTTTCAATGGAGGGGAATGCGGGGCATGGAAAGGTACCCCTCCCCAAATTTGAAGGTAATGGCTCAAAAAATGTATCCTCCAGGCCGACCCAAATCCCACAAAATGGAAAACATACCCCCCCTTTTTTGTCACTCTAACTCCTCCCAGGGTTAGGAAGGGGTTGGCACTTTCGGGGGGGGGGGGGGGTTCAAAGAGGAAGGATGGGTGATCAGTGAGGGGGGGGGTTCAAAGAGGATGGATGGTTGATCAGAGAAAAAGGGGGGGGGGGGTTCAAAGAGGAAGGATAGGGGATCAGTGGAGGAGGGGTCGGCTTCCCTCCCCTCCTTAACATTTGCCCACAGCGACTTTCCAAAAACCGCGTTTTTTTTTGGAAAAACTTCCGTTATTGATTATAGAGTGTGACTGATTCATTGTAATAATTCTGCTGATTGAAATCACTGACTCTGATTTAGAGTTTATACTACAAGTCGTCTCTTCCGGCGTCTTTGAAATGAGCAGTCCGTCCGTATTCACAGCTCGTCTCGTAATCTCTCATCGAGTGAGTCCTGAATGTCTCCTGGATGTCTGTCTTTCAATCCATTTGAGTTGAGAGATTTGGACGCCTCTTAACAGTGGGGGTGGAGCAGTGCCGGAATGCAAGGGAGGTGGGAAACGGGAGATCCCCGAGAAAACCCGCCGACCTGCGGCATCGTCTGACACGATTCCCACCTGCGGAAATCGGGGAGTTACCCCTACTGAGGATTGAACCAGGTTCGCTTTGGTGGGAGGCGAGGAGGCTAACCACTCAGTAACCGCGACCCCTTTCATTCCAGAGGAACTGCCTAGAGACTCCCGGGTTTTGTTCCCGATGGAACCCCGAGACGGAGTATGCGTTCCACGTAAGATCTTAGTCAGGGGCTTATCTTATCGGGAATTTCCAATTTTCCCCTGCTCTTGCAATCTGGCGCTGCTCACCTCACTTTGCCCTTATCGAACCTCAAAATCTCGCTGTTAAGAGCAGTCCAATCCTCTCAACTCTTTCCAATCCAAGACAAATGAGCTGTAGGTTTGGCGTTCGGCGATGTTAATACGAATTATTCATTCATAACTCATGAACCGACAGCAAGATCACTGCGGGGAATTATCTTTGCAGAATGCAGTATCAGCCAAATATAATATCCTTGTCCGTGAATGTTACACAATTTGGTACACTGGGTATAAGTGGATTTAAATAAAATAGTAAATGTGTTGTAACTTTTATTATCACTTTCAGAGGACATTTAAAGGGCAAAGAATGTCTCAAATTACTAATATAAATCTTCATGTGTTAGTTACTGCAGTTTGACCACCAACAGATGGCATTACCAGATTTTCGAACGTGGTGCAATTAAACTATTTTATATACACCAGCAGAGCATTTTTAATGATTGCTGTAAAGATACCTGAATGATTTACGGTAGTCTAAACTTTGATGTTGTGGATTTTTGCGTGCAGCAACAGGCATATTGCGAAGAAGCGTAACGTAGCCTTGAGCGCTTCTAAACAAACTCCGCCAGGCAGGCCGAGTGAGCCAGATATCACTGCGGGAAACGCGGTGAACGAGGCTTTTGTCATCGTGACACTCCTCCAGCAATACGCCTAGAGATGGGGGCGTGCCGTCCGCCGACATGATTCTAGTCCTCAGCCTACGGCTTCATGGACAACGTGAAGTTGTACCATAGTAATCTAGTCAGAGTGGCCTTTTACATGAGCAAGTAATTTAATAACAATTGATGTCTAACACACACTGTAACCAAGTGCACGCAACGAGAGCTCCTCCGATTTAATGAGTAACTAACATATTTTTACGAGATGTAATTTGATAGTGATTTTAATACGCAGACGAAACTGAATATGTTTGAGTTCACTATTTAGTACCCCGACATGTACGTTTAATATAAAGCATTTAGACACTTAGACATGTAGACACATTAAGCTACAGGCATTTAAAAACGTAACAGGATGTTGTATATTAGTTTTATCCATAGTTTCATGTATGTGACACTTGTATTTAAAATACAGTATTCGCAGCCAGAATTACTGCGAGAGCCCTCGTAGTGTCCTTTTAATTTTTATTAAAAAATTATGTTTTACCAACGTCGAGCCCAGCACGCCAACATGTTTTACAGTACTTACGGCCGATATGGTTACAAACGGAAGCAGGAAGATATCGGAGAGGAAATAATAGCAATGGTAAAAAAAAAAGCGGTTTTATTTGATCAGGCGGAACTTATTTTTGAGTTCATGACTGAGGGATCATTACCGCTCGAGACAATGCTAGCCTGTGTTCGCGATGAGCTCAGCGGCTACAAATGCCCGCCCACGTGATTTATTCCAGCGCGACCCTTAACATCGGGCGCGCCACCGCCAGAATACACAACCGCTTCGCCGTCCCTTCATCGCCAGAACTCCCTCCTGGTACCCTCCTCGAACAATTGGAGCATTAAACAGTGAAGGCCGCCCCTTCTCCCGGCCATCAAACTCCGCCCTCAGAATAATCCTCTTACAAAGAGTCCGTGTCCACTCGCATGGAATTACAAAACATCGTTCGTCGAAAGCTTTTCAGATCTTGAATGCAAGGGGCTCGGGTCGTCGTCATTTCACGGCCATTACTTGTGTACTCTGCGTTGCTCGAGCAGCGCTGGCGCTCTGATTCGCACTATTATTATTGCGTCCTCCGTCACAGCCTCTGCTATTTGCCTTTTTAACGTTTTTCTTTTTTTAAGTCTAATTCCACGAGCTCTCTTTCGAATTGACCTGGGTAAATACCGTTTTCATGGTAGCAGATTTCAGTCGTACTCTATTACGAAATAAATAATAACTCAGCAGTGAAGAGAGATTATTTTATATACAGGACGATTCTCAATTAGACCGAAAAACTACAGGAGGTGATTCTTCATGAAAAAGTAAAAGGAAAACATATGTGACATTTTATACCTAAACCGAATATTAAGGGTGGTATGAGACCTTAAGAAAACGAGATTTTAAGCCGTATTTGTGCAGAATATCGGCTCTTACGTTGAAGGTCCCGATAACATACAATAATGTTCCGAGAGTTGTCATTGTATTTTAATTCGTTACCGATATTTTACAGAAATACTGTTTAAAACCTCGTTTTTTAAGGGCTCATGCCTCCCTTAAACATCGGTTTGGGCACAAAGTGTCACATATGTTTTCCTTTTACTTTTTCATGAAGAATCACCTCCCGAAGTCTGTCAGTCTAATTGCGAATCATTCTGTATACACCTATATATATATATATATAACTTATATAAGTTCTGTAATATAGTTATATAATTTAAAGATATAAACCTATAAATGTTTACTAAACCAAGACATAACTTTCCAATTATTTTAATTTTTGGTTATTTTTCATTTTTCAAGGACATGCTTTAGCAAATTAAAATACATTGTCATGAATAAACGGCCATATCTGTTAGTTTAAACGAACTCCAAACTTTTCGTAAAATATGGTGAGTTTTTAAAAGGCATAGTTTGTAAACAAATATTGTAATTATGGCTGTCAAAAGAAACAGAAGGAAAATGTGGTAATCATATATGTATTCTCTTTCCTCTCAACAGCGGCCTCGACCCTCATCGTCACTATCGTCTTTGGGTTTCTATTCATTTAGACAGTAATTGTCAAAACAGCTGCAATTTTCAGGGCATGCTATGTGGTTCTTAATACAGCTACATGTTGCAACTTCTCTTGCAGTAACATTTCATCAACATAAGGACGGCTTCAGGTTCTGTTGGTTGGTTGTGTTGAGCTGGAACAAGTTGCCCGCCGTTTTGAACAACCCAACCAAACTCTGTTGGAAGAGAAGCTTAGGATAGTTCACTGTGGATTGCATCACCTTTATCCTTACTCTGAGAGATTAGAGAAGTGACGATACTTGCAAGCACATCCTTTAACTTATAAATAACTGAAATAGTCAAACCAGTAAGGGATTTAGATTTAGTAATTCTATATACGTTTATTCCAAGACCCATTGATTAATGAGTTCCTACTAGCGAATATCACTGTTTAGTCAAGTCTGTACTAGCATGAGACTTGAGTTGTGACCTTTAAGATCTATGCATGCCTTTTACCAGTCATGAAACGTATGTATCAGTACCAGACTGCGATCTCTTGTTTTGTATCCTTTTGATAGCTACTAAAAAATAAAACAATTTTCCAAAGGTTTGCAGTTTTGTAGACGGAGAATAATTCGTGATGGACACTTCAAGTTTTCGCTTTGGTGAATTGGGTATTTATTTACTTAGAATATGAGCATGCTTCACCAACATTTTCAAACCATCATCTTCGGAGGATTCTGCTAAAGCTACTTCACTAGTCTCTTTATAATTTGTTTATAATTGTACTTCTTCTTCTTTCATTTTCCATTAGGGTCTTCTGGGGACCACGAGCTAATTTCAATGCTTCGCCCTTTGCTGTTCCTTCTTCTTCCTCCAGCACTCCTTCATATTCTCACTGTGTATCTTCTTTTTCTTCTCCTCAGACCATTTCGAGCCTGTTTTCTTTTCCTTCCTGCCTTGGAATCCTTACATTTTTAACACTTTTTTCCTTGAAAATTTCTCTCTCTGTTGCTTCTTCTTCACTTATATTGTTTCTTTCCAAATCTTTCTTAACTTCCTGAATCCAGGTTGTTGTTGATTTCTTGTTCCAAAGATATTTGAAGATCCGTTTGGTTAACGTGTTGCCATCCATTCTATATAAATGTCAAAAAAAATAGCAATCGTCTCTTCCGCATTGTTTCTGTTATGTTTTCTATGTTGCGATATGTTTCATCATTAATTCTTAATTTCCAGAATTATGTAGTTTTTAGTGGACCAAGTATTTTACGTATAATTCTTCTTTCTAGTACTTTTAATTTATCCAACTTGTAATTCAGTACTATACATTCACTTGCATAATTATATTTACATTATATAACTATCATTTTTCTATAGTGGTTTCCTGAAAATGCACTAAATGTATGTTATTCAGGATAAATTCCTTCACATTCAGTTTGTTCTGAGCGTGGTCATTCAAAATGCGATTAATTCCCCAAAATGTTAATATTTTAGTGTTTGGGTGACGCCAACAAATTCTCTATCATGTGACATGCACGCGTGGCTTTACCAGAATCCTTTAGAATGCCACAAATAAAGATTTTACCAAATTTCAAGTTGCCATATTAGTATTATCAGAATAATTTGGGAATATGTGCTCTGAAAAATTTGCGATAACTATATTATATTGTTCTACAGTCTTATGGGTTAGAATTTCCTGCTCATCAAGACTGGCTGAGAGAAAACAATCTTAAAAAAATACACTCTTTTCTTGCCATTAATTCGATGCAGACTGCTTTCGCTGGGGGACTGGATAGCATAGTGCAATTACAGATAAGGACATAGACAACACATAGGAATAACTATGAAAATATCAACGCACACTGACCGCTGACTTTTCACTGCTGACTCCTCATCGCTGACTCCTCAACACTGACTCCTTATTATCGACTCCTCACTCTTCATGCACCACCGACACTATAGATATCTGTTTAACAGTCGAGTGATTCGCAGAGGTAGCATCACTTTATATCGTCATCCTGTCAATTTAAAGCGAAGTTGTGTTTGAAGTCTCTATACTAGGGTAAGAGGGAAATCGGCATGTGTCTTTCTACCAAGTGGATACTGCCCACTTGCACTCAGATCTAGATGATGTACTGAAGAGAGTATCCGACCCGAACCCTTGGTGACCATTTCTTTTTCCTCTTGACATAACTTGTGTATACTATAAACAACAATGCTTTCTATTGTGTCTACATTATACACATATACATTCAAATATTGCGTTCTCTGCAGAAAATGTTCACTTTGACCACCATTTGGAATGACCATTTGCCTCGCTCACAGTACCACGAACCACGGCACGAAAACTCGAACTTGACCTTGGATGATGTCATGCGACCTTGACCTTAACTTTTGGCTACCATCCCGAACAAAATCCATCGCTTAAGACAAAAAAATAATCGCAACTTTTTTCTAATTTTAAAATTGCAGAAAAATTTATGAGATCGGAGACGAAGTCAAGATCTTATGGTGGGAGAACCCGTCAACCAACCACAACACACCTCCCAGGGGGAGGGGAGGGGGACGATCTGTTTCCCATGTTAAAGGGTGCCGGGAACTAGTACTTCTCTCTCCGGCACCTGTTAACAGGTTATTCATATTACAGTACACTTATGCCAATAGAGACTCCCTAGCTTGCTAAAACTGCCTAGCTCCCTCTACTTATGGTGTTCTTTAAATGCTTTATGTGAACGCATTGTCGATTAAGAACGTGGTTTTACAATGTAGGCCTACTGTGCTGGTACGAGGTCCACCAGAATGCCGCGGATAAATTATTGTTTTCGAATTGAACAGCAGTGCCAATAAAAAGTCTAACAAAGTAAGCAAATAAAAGTACATTTTTTAATCCAGGGTTTCAAAAAATTAATTAATTACTTACGTGCTTTTTTTGCACCGTCCTGACTACAGGATCGGGCCGACAAAACATGTTAACATGAGGTGCGTAGTCTAAATGTAGAGAAAGATCTTAAATAGAATTCAACAACTGGTCTCTTTACTACACAATTAGCTTTACATTAAAATGACAGGAAATAAACAAGCTAGAGACTCTACTGCGTTATAACTCCGACCAAAGCCTTTCACTCTACACTCAGAACATCAGTCAGCTCAACAGGCTAGAATTTAATTCTCGATCACAAGTCTTCATGATTACTCGTAACTCGACTGTCCCCTCTGCGCCTACTCAGTATTTGCTTACCGCTGATTTAGCTAGCGCAGACGATATGCTGTAACTCGAAGGACTCGGGCCACGGTGATCTCACAGCGTCGTCGCGATGCCCTCAATTGGCGTAGATCGCAGCGCCACTTCTCCCACCAGAGAGGGGCCCAAACACCTCTCTGGTTACTACCGGCATCAAATTACTGAACTAAGTCCCCGCCTCCTCTCTACTAGTCTTTTATACTCTACTAACCAACAGCATGTTTTACAAACACTCTGTCTCCTGTAGGATTCTATTTTATTTAATTTAATGCATGGAATAATTTTGAAAATTTTACTACTCTGTCGCAGGGGTTTTTACGTCTCTCTTGGAAGTTTTTCCCTTGCTCTTCCTAGTTAAGACTAGCTCTAAGTACACTTAGGGAGGTAGTCATGGCCCCAAAGTGCAGGCCATGGCTGGCCAATCTCTCTTTGCCGCGATGCATGTCTCCTTACATGATTTTCCTTCCTAGTAGGGGCAAGGGGTTAGCCCTGAGACGCAATAAAATGCCACCATACCTTCGGGCCGTAACTTCACACGACACTTACAATAAGGTAGTTTAGAAAAACAGTACAGCTCTCGGTGACCTGCGCGCAGTCACTGGACGGTATGGGGGAGGGGGGGGGGGGGGTTTCCGCCCTCTTATATATCAAGGGGCGTCCCTGATCCCCCCCCCTCTGTTTTCCAAACAACTCCGCGACGCTCGTCTGCCCCTGGACGCTGTCCTGGCCGGCGCTTTCGGTTTCCCAGCCATTTTTAACGCAGCATTTAAAAAAAATCTATTTATTTCTTATTTGCATATATTAACAAGCACTCGAACTACAGCATACATTTTCTCAGGAAAGTTCGTTGAACATTAATATTCCGGCTAGCTGTCGCAGGTTTACACGTGTATATAGGCTGTTCACGGTAAAATGAGCAGTTTTGAAAGCCCTGCTTAGGATCTACTTATAGGCACCATGTGTAGTCATTCACCTAACGTAAAATCAACATTGCAGCGGGCCTCATCACCTTATTCATGCGTCGGTCAAGTGAAACTGTGGAATTATTAGGAAAGTAAATATTCTATAAATCTACTCATTTTTGCACTTCGATGCATTAAAAAAACAGAAAGCGAGAGAAATAATTCTAGTTATAACCCATGGTTACCGAACATATTTTAATCCAAGTTAATATATGGAACTACTTTCCGTCAATCGTTACCAACTTTACTGGACGCATGTTACTTAGTTCACCCGTTAAAATATATGCATGCAGGGTCAGTGACTTTTTCTAAGGTTCATTTCAAAAGTGCTCACTTTATCGTGAACAGCCTTTATAAGGTCTCATCCACAAAGTAAAAATTCACCTTGCCTACGAAATTATTCCGGATTAGGTATGGCACAATTCCCCTTACCTGCTGAGGGATTGCAATGACAGCTGTAAATATATAATTATATTTTCCACAATATAATCTAACACACCAGGCTGAGGCAAGGAAAGGAAAAAAATACTACGTCGATTTCAATTAGCTGAAACTGCTGCTGCAAAAAGAAATAACAAAAATAACAACTCATCGACAAATTCTACAGAGAAGTTAACTCACTGTCAAAAGTAATTGTTCAATAGCACATCACATAAATAATCATATTTATGTGATGCAGAGAAAAAGCATACGAGTATATGCGAAAGGCGAGTGAATAGAGTGAAACGCTCGTCTACCTAGAGGTTTTTCTCCGCGTTTGAAGCCGAGAGGTCAGGTCAGGGAGCGATAAAGGCGACATTGCCACGCGCACCAAGTCCCCCATCGCCACTAAGCGCAAGTCTCTGAACTGGCGTGCAGTTGTCTTCGTCGTGCTGCGTGTACCTATGGGACTTTCAGAGGCGACCCTAACATTTTATTGGTGGGAAGTGTGAAGGAAGGTTCAATGCATGCCCCTTGACTGGTTTCGTATGGATCTGACACGTACATTTTGAGATACAGCGCTTTGAAAAAGCCGATTTTAGCCATTTTCTCGTGCCCTGAAATGGTGTTTCTAACTAACGTGAGGTCATGAAAACGCTCAACAGTCCTCGTCTGAAATGTGTGTTCTTGTCGTAGGTCAGTACACTGGAAGCACGTTTACTACTTTCGTAGGAAAACGTGTATTTCGAACGCTCTGCAACGCACTACAAGCGCCAGCTAGACGGGCTCCTTAAGTGTTTATTTGAGCTAAATAACTTTATGGGAAGTTTTCATAGCGGTGAACTTAAATCGTTTATCTTCTAGTACGTCTGTTATTGTAGAAAGATCTAGGAGAGTGAACCTATCATCTGCAGTAGCTCGTTGCAAATGTTCTACACTCATCTTCCACGAGTCTGTGAATGGGAGAGAGGCGGGAGGGATTTATGACCGCGTTTCAGTTTGATGTCAAGGGAAACTTCCCCTGAACGGGTACTACGGGGTAAAAAAAATAAATATATATCCCCGGGCGACTGGCGTTTCGCGATGTATCTCAGGGACAGCCGGCATACGACTGCGACCTACATCGACAGGATTCTGGGCTCCCGCGCAGTCGTTCGGAAACGCGGAGCTTAGCATAATGTGAAGCGACGGCAGAGGAGATGCAGCGCTGCAGAAAAATAAAATCGTCTTCGTGGCGATACAGTCTGTTTAAGCCGAGATTGTAGAGGGCGTATTGACACACCAGCACTTCGCGTTGTGACACGGCGAACAACGGGGGACTTCGCACTGCTTGAAATACGGGACGTAGAGAAGATATTTCGGTGGCTCTTAACATCGAGGTCTTCAGAGCCGATGAGAGTGATTGAGTTGAGTATGGAGCAGCGCCGGAATGAGGGGGCGGGGGACGGGGGCGGGGGACGTAGAGAAGATATTTCGGTGGCTCTTAACATCGAGGTCTTCAGAGCCGATGAGGGTGATTGAGTTGAGTATGGAGCAGCGCCGGAATGAGGGGGGCGGGGGATGCGGGAGATCTCCGAGAAAGCCCCGCCGACCAACGTCATCGTCCGGCACGATTCCCACATGCGAAAATCCGGAGTTACCCGGCCGGGGATTGAACCCGGGTCGCCTTGGTGGGAGGCGAGCAGGCTAACCGCTCAGCCACCGTGGCCCTTCTAAATACAGAAGCATTACTTGCCGCCAACTGTCCCGTACTGTGCGGGATTTCCCCGAATTCCGCGAGTGAAATATATAATATCCTGTGGACACAGCAGCTGACGTATCTCAGACTTTTTCGAAAATGAAATGAATGTTAATAGACGCCATGCCAGTTACTTGCCACACTTATTCGTATGCTCCGGCCCAGATTATTACAATCGACAGCGGGAGCTGGCATCTTCAAAAAATGCGTTCGTAGAATGATTGGAGAGAATTGGGTGGCTCTTAACAGCGAGGTGTCGAGACCCGATAAGTATGATTAAGGTGAGTATGGAACATGGTGGGTTTTTTTGTCATCACCGGGAAGAGACAGCAAGATCCTCTGAGAGAGGAAGGCAATTAAACTAACCTAAAAGACTTATTAACATATGTCCTCGGGGACATACGTATTTAAACACACATCATGTCTAGTCTGCTAGATGTGAGATTTAGCTCAAACTGTGTTGCGATATTATCTTTGCCATGAGAGAGTAAGCGATAACGCTGATTTTCTCCGTGTGCTGGAAAGAGACAAGACAGAGTTCCTTTCTTTTAATATTATGCACAGTTTCGTGGTGCGTTTTGTAATCAATCAACTTATCATAGAACACAAGAAACATTTTAAACCTAATGCTAGGTTACCTCGCAGCGGCCAATATCTGTAGCCATTGGCTGTAGCATACATACGGCCATATTCTACGAGTGCACGGATCGTAATAGTAATAGATCTCCAAACACCAGTCGAGGTATATAGGCTGTTCACTGTAAAGTGAGCATTTTTGAAGCCCTAGTTACTTTTTCCTTTCAGCCATATTTTATCCTTGAATCTGTTTTTTTTTTAAAATAAGTATTGCCGTATAAGTAATAAACACAGTGCATATATTCCACCGACCTTGGAAGATAACGTCAAAGGCTAAAATAAAATATAATTATTGATTATTTTACCAAATGAGAGAGCTTTCGAAAGTGCTCACTTTACCGTGAACAGCCTACAGACAGCTTACCTGAACGCGTCACTTGTGACGTGACGTCACGTGAAACATGAAGTTGACGGAATCCCGTCCTCAGGGGAATCAATCACAGGGTTAGCGAAATTCCACTAATTTTCAGTAAATTCCATGCCACTGACAAAAATAATGTTTTATTTTCCCGGAAAATGGTGGCTTTTACCGGCCAATATAATATAATTATGAACCTAGGTGTGTGATAAAATTATACTATTTGTTAGTTATTTGTTACTAATGGAAATTTGCCTTTGCATATTAGTACCAATTAAATAAATCAGGGTGTCATTATTTATTCTTATGATTCTTATACGTATACACATTTATGTTTGAAAATGATACATCAACATTTTCAGAATGTAATTCTATGAGAATTATTCCAGTAGGTACTAATAAAAGAAAGCCGTTAATTACTGCGTTTAGTTGGGAATTTCAAATAATATGATTCCAAGTGGCCACACTTGATTACGAAGTAGAATAGAATAACAAAAAACTTTTCTTACAAACGTATAGCCTATTCTAAAATATTATAATACTCCTGCATAAAATCGAAACGCTATAAAAATGATAGGCCATGTTGGAGACATGATTATAAAATATTAGGCACTGATGGTTCTTATAAAGGTTTTCATTTCTATAGTAAAATTTAAATTTCGTTATAAACTGCTTCAACATTTAGTGATTTCAGGCAAATATTCTTACTAAACGCTGTTTATGGTCAAATGACTACTTTTTAAAGCCCTACTTACGATCTACTTGCATGCACGTTGCGTATTCTTCCGCCTTAACTAAAATTAACGTTGCCATGGTCTTATCACTTTATTCATACGCCAGTAAAGTAAAACTGTGAAATGATTAGGAAAGTAAGTATTTTACATATCTGCAAATTTTTGCTCTTCGATGAATTAAAAAAACCAGAAAGGGACAGGAATAATTAAAGTAATTACAGATGGTTACCTAACACTTATTATCTGACGTTAAGATATGAAACTACTTTTTCTCCATCGTTACCAACTTTACTGGACGCATGTCACACAGAGCGCCCTTTAAAATATATGCAGGCTGGGCCAGTGAGAATTTTTCTGAGGTTTATTTCAAAAGTGTTCACTTTATCGTGAGCAGTCTGAAGTCTGATTTGTGGAATTCTCTACTCCTGTTCGACATGACTGGTTAGTGCTGATGCCATCAAGCACCCAGGACCTTAGTTCACTGGTTGGAAGAAAAAAATGTACAAAGCAAGTACAGTGCGTGCCAAAAAAATTACGTCAATGCAACAATTGAAATAAGAAATAATTGTGTGACCGAATAATTTAAGGTAGGCAGGTAGTTGGGATTAACGTCTAGTCAACAGCGAGGTCAATAGAGAGGGTGCAAGTTGCACAGGGAGGAGGTATTGGAGAAGGAATCGGCCATGACCTTTGTCAGGGACCCATCCCAGCATTCACCAGGAGCGATTTCGGGAAACCATGGAAAACTGGAATCAGGTTGGCCGGACCGGGAATCGAACCCGGGTCCTCCCGAAATGCGAGTCCAGTGTCACCACTGCCCCACCTCGCTCGGAGAACAAGTTAAGCAAGTTATAGGCTATTCATGATAATTCTGAAAGCTCACTCATTCAGAATAGTAGTCAATAAATATATTTTATTTTATCCTTAGACGTAAAATTCCATGTGCGGTGGAGTATATAAACTGCATTTGTTACCTGCATGGCGATGTTTATTTTGAAAGGCTGTTAAAGGATAGGCAATGGCTGAAAGGAAACAGTAACTAGGGCTTCATAAGTGCTCACCTTACCGTGAACATCCTATAGTAAAGCGAACGGGCGACGTAGAGTTTTTCTACAAACATGTCATGTGAGGGCCGGAGGGCTGTAGAGTCGCCCCGGAGAACACGCGCGTACGTGCCTTGGGTACACGAAGGTGCTCGGCGGACATTTGCCGGGGGGCGAGGACGTACCAGCACCTCCGCCATGAAACTTTATGGTGGAGGCAGTTTGGGGGGTCCTTAGAGCCAGTCGTATTTATGTCCCTCTACCCCCCCGGGTGGACGGAGAAGAACACACGCCCATGACCCACTGAGAACCAAGTCCCGGAGAGGAAGCGCCGACGGTGATTCTCCATCTTCTGTTGGGGCCGCGGTGTAGCAGAGGCTAGAACGCTCACCTCCCACCACGGCTAGCTGGGTTTGGTACCCGGCGAGGGTCGCTCCCGGATTTTCGCACGTGCGGGATCGCGCCGGACGATGCCGCTGGTCGGCGGGTTTTCTCGGGGGTTTCCCGTTTTCCCCCGGGCCCTTGCATTCCGGCGCTGCAACGTACTCGCCTCGCTTCACCCTCATCGGCTCTCAAGAGCTTGTCATTAAGAGCCGCCCGAACCTCTTCACTCCGCTCTCCCTTCTTATATATGTATAACTCTCTTTTTTTTTTTTAAGTGACTGTATCAACTACTATAATACGTAGATTCCGACCACAGAAATGTTTAGTTCCATAGCAAATGAGTCATGTTAAAACATTTCTGGCCACAGTACTAACTCCGTATCGCAGTTCCGGATTGGCTGGTTTCAATATAACGAGACGTGCGATTTTCTCTGAAAAATAATCACGCCCACGGCAGTCGTGAAATGAACTTGCAGAATCTCTACTGTTCGTTCACAGCTGCGTCGTATTGGATGTGCTTGAGACATGGCTGTGACCAGGATTTGAAGCTGAAAGCGGCTTCCTTTCAATAAAATTGACATCACGGATGTATATTTCAATTCGGATTCAGTTTTATACATCCAGTCAAGCTTGTGAGAACAGAAATAATATATTCAAGCCAAGGAGGTGAAGATTAAATAGCTGCAAAAACCTACACACAGTTACATAAATTTCACATGTCGACAATACTTAATTTGATTATGCAATTAAGTGTTGATTGTTTGATGATAAAATAAAGTCACTATGTGCTGGAGCAATCATTACCTAACTGGCGTGTATCTGACACATGGCCTAGGCCTATTTATAAAACAACCAAGTACGCAATGCATGGGGTAATTTTCCAAAGGTTTGATTGAAATGTGCGAAGAAATCGAGAATAGCCTATACAATCGGTTAGCTCCGACTCTTGTCATGTTATGGCGCAATAATGAAGCTAAAGGTCTCTTCAAAACTTTCAAATATTCCGATCTCGAATTTTAGTACGTTAATATGATTGCCAAAACACCCGTCCCACCATTTTCAAGTCACTACAAAAATGCTCTTTAGAGTTGAAATATTTGTGCCCTGCGCGTGAGGTCGCGAGGGCAGGTGAGGGCGAATGAGGTGGAAAAGGAGCGGCGGCTAAATGCAAAGGCGAGGGGCCATGTTTGCTACATGCGAAAATCGAGAAGACCCTTCCGGGAATCGAAACCGGTTCGACTTGGTAGAAGCTGTTCACGTTAAAGTGAGCACTTTCTAAATCACGGGCGCGCTGAGTGAAATGCGCCCAGTAAAGCTGGTAACGACGAATGGAAAGTCTTAACGACGGATAAAATATGTCAGGTAACCATATGTGATAACTTAAATTACCTCTTTCGCTACTCGTTTTTGTTTAATGCATCGAAATGTAAAAATGAACAGGTATGTCAAATATTTACTTTTCTAATTATTTCACAGGTTCATTTGGCCGAGGCATGGATAAAGTCATGGGGCCCATGGCAATGTTAATGTTGCATAAAGCGGAATAATAAACAACGTTCATACACACAGGGCTTTCAAAAGTTCTCACTTTACCGTGAACAGCTTATAGGATGCGAGTAATCCGAGTACTAGACAACTGTGGACTCAATATTTTATATTGGTAATAAATACTGTATGGCTAGTGGATATTACCTACAAGTAATATTTATACGAGTAAAATGATATAAAACTTATATTTTTTGCATTATTGCATTTAAAATGAAAATCTTATCGTCATTGGGAAGTACAAGCAATAAAAACTATCTAACTTACGGAAGGGAGATAGTTCATCTTAAAATAAGATACAATCCATTCACGGTTACTTCACACTTTTCTGAATCGCTGCTAAAGTTCTACTTCCAGGATATTCCTCCGCCTTGTGCAAACAAAGATTAACTAGGTGTAGAAAATTACACCAAAGTGACGACGAACAGAATCCGTGCGCACTCAGTTCTAATAATATTTCGTATGAGAACTATTTACTCCTAAGCGCTACTGTAATGAGTCGGTTGGAAACAGTTACTAGTCTGCGCGTATGTGTGGAGAGGATGTGTGTGTGGAGAGGATGTGTGTGTGGAGAGGATGGATGTGTGGAGAAGATGGATGTGTGGAGAGGATGGATGTGTGGAGAGGATGGATGTGTGCAGGAGAATGAGTGGTCGAGATCGTGATTGACGTAACTTACTCTCCAACCCCGTACTGGTCGTCTCAGGACCTCTGCAAGGGCATTTACATGCACTGGCATTCACAATACATAAAACTCTCAAACTTATTAACAAGCACTTCATTTATATCACTGCCTCTGTAAAAGATCATTTGGCTGGTGTGATTCAGCAGTGTCAATAAAAGACATCAAAGTGTTATTCATTATCTTTAATTCAAAGCAGAGAAATGGAAATTAAAATCAGAACAGAACTGTTTAACTGTGTGTGGAAATCAAATCAATCAAGAAAAAATTATGTTCTGCAAGTAGATTAAAATTATTAAGATATTACCACCATTCAATCACAAGAAACACTTAAATTCAAATAAAATTAAATTAAATGTCTCTAAGCTGCTTTCAAAATAATTAGATGAACTGTAGCTTAATTAAACTGTTTTCAAATTTAAAATGTCTGTAGTCTTAGTGCTTCTTAACCAAGTTTTAAGTAGTGAGCTCCATTAATTCATAGCATTACACATTCTACACATTTTCCTTCATATCTGACTCAAGTTCGTTATCTCCTCTAAAGTTAGAACAGTCTCAATGTTCTCCAACAAAGTTAAGTTCGAATCAAAAATAGAAGAAAAAAACTAGTTCATCATTCCCAATTTAAAATGAAATCGCTGTAAAGTTCAAAAGGTTTTCTCCCGTAACAAACTCAAGTCGGGTAGCGTAGGACTACTCGGCTGAATTGATAAGTGGTATCTGTACTACAGCTAACTCTTCCAAAAATCATATGATTTGTCATCAACATTTCGGGAGCAATGATAGATTTGCAAAAGACGCTGCCAAACACAAGTCTATACGCCCAAAAATTCGGCGGCGTCTCCTTAATCTGTAGTTAGGCCGACGTCACCAGCATGGCGTCGTGGCGTCGCTGTAGGCTATCCTTGTCGACTGCGTCCACTAATAAAATTCAACTTGCTCAGCTAGGCTTTGACACCTCTTCTTCACTTGCCAAGCTAGCTCTCAAATATACTAACTTCGGGGTACCAAAACGCTATCCTAGCTTGTGACGATGCCGGATATTTCGCCCAAGAAATCCCGGCTCTTAAAAACAACGTCTTTGGATCTTCAGATCCGTACCCAGAAGCCCTTGACTTCCGGCAACTTCGTTATCAAGTTATATCAAAGGAGTTCATCTACTTCCGGTTCATCAAGTCACTAAAAGAAAATTAAAACTGTAAGTAAAAAGAAAATAAACAGTGTTAGAAATAAAAATAATAAATCCTGAGACTTGAAAACTCTGAAAAATCATTAATTCGCATACTTAATGTACGCAGCCAAAATGGTTAGAATAATGTTCTAGCTTACCATAGAGTAACATAAAGTTACATACAAGAACTGAAAAGGATGGTGGATCCTGACTCATGTTACACATTTAAAAATCATGAAATAAAATATGTAAAATTGCAGAAGTATTCCAATTAAAAACAAGTAAGTGCTTAAACATATGCAAAATATGCAGGTGTCATATGGTACAAAACAATACACGTGTTAATCTGCATACTAGTTTCGGGACATGTAAACGAGGGTACATGGATCTGTTACACTACCAATACACGTGTTTTCTCACTGTTTTTATAAAAATGACTATAGATTAAATATAAAATAATTTATAAATAAAATAATGGTGAAACTTCAATTTAATGAAATATAAGATCATTTTATGTAAACAGAGGTATAAAACGCTTGTGATACATGACATCTTGAGTAAACAACCTCTGACGTCATAAATGGGGTGATTTTCCAAAGGTTACATTCAAAAGGTGTGAAGAAACCGTGAATAGACTAAAAAGTTAGTTACCTCAAAATAACTTTTTTAATCACACCGTGAAATGTTTTCGCAATTTTTAGAAATTGCATAAAATTATGGAATGTTTCAATATATGCATTTGTAGCACTTTATGATATTTCGTAAAGTTAATTTTGCTAAGTGTGTCTTAAAATGAGCTAAGTGATGACCTTTGAGACAACCTTGTAAAATTTTCTGTAAATGTGTTCCTTTATTATATTCGTTTGTTCGCAGAACACTGAAACTATGATTTGGACATGCCATGATGCAACAAATATGGGATATAATTTTTTTTTTATATGAGGGTAGAGTTCTTATGAGTAATGTCAAATTGGGCGAAACCCTTAAATGTGCTTCAGGGGGGAAAAAACCAAGGTACTGAATTTATAATTCAAAATATGTAAAAATTTATAATACGTCATTCGTAAGCTCGCGCAATCAGAAATACTCAGGAATTTCTGATCAAACCGTTTTCTGTTTCAAGCCCCGCGTACCGTTTCGCCCGAAAAGTCAGGCGGGCAATTTAACATACCGGCATGAAAAACGAGCGATTTTAATGAGCGCAATCAATTAAGCATTTTCCCCTGCTACGGCGATAAATTTCGTACCCCCCCCCCCCCCCCCCGGTGCAGAATTTTCGCGGGCGGTCGAGTTGAAACAGGTTTAAAGACGGTTGAGCAAGAGAGGAAGGTTAGTGAGCGTGGAAGGTCGATGAGATGGATTGGGGGGGGGGGGGGAAGGGGTTACCTGCTCTACGGTAAATCAACGCTAACGGCCTTTGTCGAAGTGACGGGAGTGGAGCCTTGGCGATCCCACACGCCGCCACGACGCGACGACGGCAGACGTTAAGGGCGGTTATCGCGCACCACGCCCGCAGGTAAACGCGCTGCCTGGGCTCTCGCCTTTACGACCCCCTTGGCGGCCGTTCCCCCCCCCCCCCCGGCACCGCATTATCCCTCTTCGATAACCGTCATCCTGTAGCGAGGCATAGCATATTGCTGCCGGCGCCGGGATAACGCCACAATTACCGCGCCAAACCCGCGTGCTTATTAATTCAAACGGGACCGGGATAGGTTCGCGCAGTGCTGGAACGCACGAGCCCTCAGCCCGTCTGGTGGTGGTTCATCGCTGTTATACACACATACACACACACACACGCGCACACATCCACGTGCGGTGGCGGGTCTAGATTAAGGGTGTCCAAACCCCAAATGCTTAATTATTTTATAATTGTACCAAACGCTGTCAAAACTCGATTTAAAAAACAATTCACTTTATATTTTTTTCGAGTAATATGATGTCAAATACAACGTTTTTCCGTGTTGTTACAGCCGTAATTCGCAGATACTAAAGGCTGTTCACGGTAAAATAAGCACTTTTGAAAGCCCTGCTTAAGATCTACTTGTATGCAAGTTCTGTATTCTTCCGCTTATGTAAAAATTAACATTGCCATGGGCCTCATCACTATTCGTGCCTCGGTCAAGTGAAACTGTGAACTTATTAGAACAGTAAATATCTCGAAAACTGTTCCTTTCTTACGCTTCGATACATTTTAAAAAAAATTCAAAACGCAAGGAATAATTTAAGTAATCACGAATGTTACGTAACACGTTTATTTCGACGTTAAGGCAGGCATGGGACTATTTTTCATTCATTGTTACCCCCTATAATTGGCGTATGTCACTCGGTGCACCCATTCTAATACTGTATACAGTATGCAAGCAAGGCGCCCATTCTAATACTGTGTACAGTATGCAAGCAAGGCGCCCATTCTAATACTGTATACAGTATGCAAGCAAGGGCCCATTCTAATACTGTGTACAGTATGCAAGCAAGGCGCCCATTCCAATACTGTATACAGTATGCAAGCAAGGGCAGTGACATTTTTGTAAGGTTGATTTCAAAAGTACTCACTTTACGGTAAACAGCCTTTAACTAAGTTGTTCAGAAGAAAAAAATTACATGTTATAATAATAATAATAATATAACGTCTTAATTTTTTGTGACGAAGTTAATGTACTATCGCCTTCTCTTAGGCTTAACTACTTTACATAAAAATAAAACGTAGCACTTAATTTAAAAAACCAAACGAATTTTAGTGTAAAAGTTGAAAGTAGCTTATATGTAATATATAAAATAAGTATACATCAATTCAAAATTAGCTGAACAGTAAACTTAGGCAATTTCTCTTTTGATGTATGTTTATATGTGTATACATATATGCACACGCGTACACAAAACTACATGCACATGACATACACTAACGTTTGTGGAAAATGCAACACCAAGAAGGATACATGTGATTGAAATGAACTCTGTACCACAGAATAGGTACACGGCAATACACAATGGAAGAGGTTTTGAGAACTGTACAAAATCTCTGTTCTTGAGAATTCAGTTTGGCGTGAAGTCCCAAGCCCCCATGGGCTGCAGCCAGAGACCCTAAACGTCGTAACATGGAACAAAGACCACCTGGAGATGTTCTTGGGGAATCTTCCTCCACGCGGTTGTTGTGCGAGTCCTCAGAGCATCAACAGTGGTCGCTGGAGGGCCGTGACGAACAGATCGCCAGACATGTTAGATGGGCAACATGTCAGGCGAACGTGCAGGCCAGGGAAGTTGTTGTAGCGTAACGTACTGACGTGTCAACACAACAACAATGCACACAGCAAACACTCGCTACCATAACAACAGACAACAACGTGAGAGGAAGTGTTACAAATATAGAATGCAAAATAGTGATATAATGAGAGAGAGAGAGAAGGGGGTTATGGATACCTCTGTGTATACGAGGGTTGACGTTGCAATAGCTGTAGTACGTGAAACGAATTTTCTGGATATATTGTGCCAGCTCTAGCTGCGAGGTCACGAGCGCCCAAACTGAGTACTAGATTAGTGTACTTATTGAAAACCACAATTATTGCCCCCTTTACCACCTTGGTAACTCGAAAACAGCTTGAAAACTGGAAATGAAATCTCTTGTTGTGACGCTTGAAGGCAGTCTAAAGGTACATTTACAATAACCCAACAGTCCGACAAAACGTCCCCGACACAGACGAAAATTTTTCATCATCCAATCAGGAGCAAGGTCACCCCGACAAACGAAGCCCCGACAAAATTAGATTCTACTTCTACTTTCATCGGGCGTCGGACCGGTCGGCCTCGCTTGCCAGTAAAAAAAAAAAAAAACAGAAACATAACCTTACAAAACAAAATGTCGTGCGGATTTCACCACTGTGGTAAATTTCACATTACACATATGTTTTTACGTGCACATCCTGTTTTTTTTTGTAACATATATCTAATGAATTGACGAAGATAAATATTCGTTGAAAAATAACTGCTCCAAAATCCAAAAATACTTCGTTTACAAAGTAATCAAAAATTTACTGGCCATTCTAGGATTTGCCGAAAGCCATGCAAGACTGGTCGGAAGGAAACTGTCGAGGTATATTGTAAATATTGAACTAATTTTGTGGCGGAAATGGTCGGGCTGTAACGTCGTGTCTGACTGTTGGGAAGACCTCGTCGTGGCATTGTAAATACAGAATAATGAGTTACTTTTTGCCCGGATCTGTCCAGACTGCAAATAGGAACACCCGCACACTTGGTGTTGCCAATATGACGTGACGTGTACAATTTGCACACCCTGCAAAACAACACTCTGGCAGTAAAAGAAACTTGTGGACAGGACAGACACATACACAGACAGGAACACCAGGAGAGAAACTTGCTACTGCTACAAAATGACAACAATGGGCGACTGTGTTAAAAAAAAATCTGGAGGTTTAGGAACTTGACTTTTCCCAGAAAAACCGAAGTACTCCTTCCACATGGCATTACAAATTAGCAGACTATCTGTGGCTCCTAAAACATTGACGACATAATTGAAATATCCTGCATGGTGTAGTGGTCTATGAAACACTAGTGCCCTCTTGATGGAAAAAAATTAGTGGTTGATAAGTATAAAAATCACACCATGAATCTTTAACGTTCCTTACAAAAATTAACAAGACATCTGTAATAGCGGCAAAGCAGCGATTCAGTTCAGGTATGCCATAGTAAATATTTGATAAAGTCGTGTACTTAAAAAAAACAACATGGCGGGCGTGAGGAGATATTCTAGAAGGCGTGGTCCCGAAAAACTTGAAATTTTAATTTAAAAAATTACTTTTGTTGTATAACCGCTCTACGTAGAGCATAAATACAAAAGTTTGTACAACGATCTTTTTATGCGTGTATTCAATCACAATCACGATCTTACCCCCCATAAGATTTCCGCTCCATAATACGAGCATTCGTCTAGATTTCCAAAATACTTTCGCTACTATAGTGGGCGGAAAAAAAAAAAAAAAAAAAAAAACTCTCTTTAAGGTGATTTTCAAAACCTCACATAATAATTTCATTCCAATGTGAGGAAAATTAAAAACACAATTCTATTACAATTTTACTTTTAATGTTTCATCATTTATTTTCTAAAGACTTGAGGGATCTTAAATGGGATACCTGGCGGGCGTATCTGAGTTCGCGATGGATGGAGGTCTTAAAAATAATAAAATAAACTAAATTTGATTTTTAATGTATTCACCGTGCTACAGTTATTTGCAGCCTTAAATTATCTGTCTCCCCTTTAAATATTTTTTATTTAACAATGAACACAATATTTAATGTATATTTAAACTCTAATTAACTTCCGTCTTAATCATCTCTCTTGGTTACAGTCAATTAACTCATATTCATTATTAGCATGTGTTCAGTCTATCTGTTGCAGTAATGTATAATATCTTCCCCTCACGCATGCAGTCCAATAGTCCAGATTGCCAGCCGCACCCTTCACTGCGTCATGCTCGCAGTCGCAGACTTCTCCTCGTGCAAGGCTCTCAACTGGCGCGCAGTCTTTAGGTCGGCAACTCGCCTGAACGTGACTCTAAACGGCGCCTTTATAATTTCATTGGACGCGACTCTGTAGCGAAGTCCACAGCATGTTCCTATCGCAGTTCTGCATGCATCCGATACGTAATATTTGAGATAAAAGTGAGCACTTTTGAAATCAACTTTTGAAAGATGTCACTGTCCCTACCCTCACGTTGGCAACGACAAAGAGAAAGTAGTTCCGCGTTTTAACGTTGAATAAAAATTTTTAAGAAACACTCTGAGGAAACATAAATTATTTGTTTTTCTTTCTATGTTTTTTTTTTCATCCGTGTAAGTGTATGAATTAACAAAATATGTAAAATATTAATTTTTTTAATAAATGCACAGTTTTACTTGACCGACGCATGAATAATGTGACCAGCCCCCCCCCCCCCCCCCCGTGGCAATGTTAATTTTACACAAGATTGAAGTATACGGTATTCATAGCTTACAAGTAGATCTTTATCAAAGCTTTCAAAAGTGCTCACTTTCCCGCGAACAGGCTTTAGGCCTATAATCTATGTTGTAATGTTTCCAATGTGCACAATGTCTTGAGAGTACATCATCGTCTGGAATGTGTTTCCTTTAGAGCGGCGGTTTCCGCGGTGGTGAGTTAGTGTTACTGGTTGCCTACCACCCAGGCGAACCAGGTTCGATTTCTCGGGATCGCTCCCGGATATTCGCACTTGGGAATCGTGCCGGACAATGCCGCGGATTGGCGGGTTTTCGTCGGGGATCTCCCGTTTCCCGTTGCCCCATATCGACATGGCCTCACCCTCATAGGCTCTCGAGACCTCGTCGTCAAGGGGAATCATTTCTCGTCATCTTGGATTAATCTTTTTTTTTTTTTTCGCCGGAAGTTGCGTTTAAATTGCTGTAAGGACATTTTACACACGACACCTGGTTTATTCACACCTTTTGAATCAAACCTTTGATAAATCACCCCATGTAAGACGTGTTTTGTTGTTTCCTGAAGATGTTATGTATCATAAGCGTTTTATTATTTTGTTAACGTAAAAGTATCTTATTTTTACTAAACATAACATTCATTATATTTTATCTATACACTAGGGTCTATATTATTTAAATTCGAATTATTATGAAAAAAAAAAAAACCGAGAAAAAATAGGCATGTTGGTAAGCCTTAGTAAGAAATAGTTCTTAAGCCCCTGTCACACTATCACATTTTTGCCTTCAACTATACTTGGCAATAAAATTTGAGGACAAAATACTGCCATCAAATTTTTTCCTTTTTTTAATGGGCGAATCTATTTTTAAATATCATAAAAAAATTATTTTCATAGCGAGACATTGCTTTTGTTTTTCCATGCGGTCCATTACAGAAACAAATGTAAGTAAAATTGTATTGTATTTTCGTTTCTTTACTAAATTAAAATTTTATTGATGAGATATGTTTCCTGCACAATGAAATTTAATGCCTCTGATTTCGTAATATTATGTGCAATATTCACTTGAAATAGCATTCATGCCCAGACAGCTTCTATATAAATGAATCGTGTTCATAACCTGCTTCGCTTCCAGCAATTGTTCGCTTATTTTAAGTTTCTTGACGTCCATTTTTGTCGTGCACGATTCTGATTGGCTGAGACCGTCAAACATCAAATAAATTCTAGAACAGGTCCAATTTTCAAATGTTTTATGGGAAATGAAGCTATCCAACTATATCAGACAAAAACGGCGGCGTTTATGGCGTTTCGATGACGTCATAACTGCCCAACTTTATTTGACCAAACTTATTGGAAACAGTTGGACAGAAAAATTTGACAGTGTAACAGGGGTTACACTGTCAAATTTTTTATTATTTTTTACTGTCACAAATTACACTGTTACCTTATGCAAAATGTTATCAAAGTGAGTGCGCATGAAAATCCCCACTTTGGTGTAATTTTCTAGACTTGGGTTAGGCTTGGTTTGCATGAAGCGGAGGAATATCCTAGAAGTGTAACTCAAGCAGGGCTTCAGGGAAGTTGGAATCAACCACGAATTGACTATAAATAATAGTTTCTTTAGTTTTATCAGGTTGTAAAAACTTCGTCGTCTTTATTCAATTCTGATTTGACTGCTAGAATGAATAAAGCGATTTTTCCTTCCGGGTGAGTACAACAGTAAACCTAGACAAAGTAATGAAGCAATATAAACTTTAGAAAACGTACAGATGAATATGTTGCGTGTCCTGCCATCCCGTGAAACATTACACAAAAATGTGTATAGATATGGTTGTCGCGAAAATTCAACAAAACCACTTCATTCCACATTCAACACAAGTACAGCTCAAGTTATAAAACTAACGCATTGAGGTCTGCACATATATACTGGCTCTTAATATAAATTAGAAGTGAGTCACCTATATCCAGTACTGCAAGAACACCGGTTCTGTTGATGTCTGTGTTAATACTCACTATTGTCGTATTGGTAGAGACTTGAAAAATTCACGAGTTCAATGACCTGTAGGCCAGATTCCACAGTCATGTATATACTCGAGCCTCAGATGTTTGTTCACTGGCTGCTGCCCCATAGAGTAGCCAGTGTTACTTCACACTTGGCAGTAGGGCATTCTCTACTTGTTTCCTTGCGAGTCTGCTATTGGCTCAGAGTCGTCCAGGGCGTGTCTAATAAACTGCGATCCAATTGCAAAGTCAACTTCAGTGTACACGTGTTAGACATCTATCTTGCCCTGAAATGAACTCGCGAAATGTTCCTATCCCTAAATATAAGTAGACCCTACTAGTTTACTACATGTCACAACTGAAACACTTTACTTCTCAAAAACACATTGCAATACACGGAAGTTGGACTTTCTTGCGACTACATCGCATGTCAGAGCCATTTTTTCGCATTGGCGCGATATTATTTCTCCGCATGACTTGGCTGCTTGTGGCGAAGTGGTCAATAATGGTTCATAACCTCCACTAGGATTTTCACTCCAACCCCATCTTAAAGGCGATGGAAACACTGGCCTCGGAGTGGTGACGTTCCTCCATACATGTGAGCCCTGGTGTGTAGCTCGTCTTACATTTTCCTTTAAAGCAGCTTTTGTGGGCGGAATCAACTGCACATTGTTCTTCTTTATGAACAGCTTCTTCCTTGCTTAATCTTTGTCTAAGCAGAAACTTGTTCGGTCGTAGAGTAAGATTATAAATCTTTCTATGCAGGTAAAGATGTCTTCAGGTAGGGATATTGGTGTTGATGATACCTTTAATAGTGCCTCTGTCAGTTCAGGAAACGCTGACCAAACGGACCTGGCAGTTTTCTTACTATGGCCTGCAAAACATGACAACGTATCACATCCCGTGAGAGCATTGGACAAGGATAATGCTAGTGATTTATCTTATCCTATTCCAACTGCTATTTTATGGGCTGCTAAGTAACGAAAATGTTACCCTGTTCCAAAAGCCAGCCATATTTCATTCGCTGCAGGCAATCCTTGAGCATATGACATACATTGCACTAAAACATCTGTGCCCGCAGTTCTAATGAGGATGATTTTATGATCATGTTGCATAGTGTAGTGTGCATGCAAAATCATGCGACTGTCTGCCTCTTCATGGAAGCATCATTACCCAGCTGTGTAGACATCTGAAGGACGCGGTCATATGAAATACTGATGCCACGACTGTAGAGTTTTTCAATTATTTCTCTCTTTCGTGTGCGAGCATGCAACATGAGCCCTAAATAAATGAGGACTGGGGTTTCCTGTAATGGACTGTGTCATACTGTACTATCAGAGGAAGGCTTTCTTCTAGTATGTCTGTGCTTAATGCTACTGAACTTCAGACGTTGAGCGATTGTAAATGTGGCACTTGAATTATCTTCAGCCTGGTCCTTATTAATGCATGAGCCATCAAGTACCATATTCGCCTGCGCAAGTAATGATGGTGGAACACTCTCTTGTTGACATGTACTGAAAAACCCAGTAAAAGGTATTTCTCCTCCAAACATTACCCGTCTGATAAATTTGTGCCAGCATGTGCAAGCTGAAGTGCATCATTATCACTACCAAATTCACAAGCTTTCATAATAGAAGACCCTACTTCTCCATTGAACGCTAGTATTGTGTCTCTTCCTTTGGCATACGCTCTCATGTCAGGGAAATGTGCAAGAACTCGTGGTTTCAGTCGTGTTGTGTGAACTCTACCATCAATTTGGACCCCAAGTTGATTGAGTCTGTTTGAGTACAGATCAGCATCATCAGCAAGCTTGAATACAGGAGATGTCTCATCATCCGTACGTACTTCCTCAGTGTGCATAATTAATTCAGCTAAGACATACGCATGCAAAGATTTCTCATGGTTGTTTGGTTCGGATTCGCCACTCTTAGGCTTTCCTGCTTTGTTGTACAACTGCACCAAACGACTAGTGTGGTATTTAGCTTCAAGTGCCACCAAGTCTCCTGCGCTTAGTCTACCCAAAAGGTCATTATATGCAACAAGTCGTGTACAAGGCCTAACACGAGCGTCTAGTTCAAATGTGGCAGAATCATGAAGACCTTCGCGGCTAGCTACCGCATTGCAGAAGCAGCATGTTGTCTCTTTGGCGGTCGCTGGTGATGTATACCGGACACATTTCGTTGCAGGAGATGCGTCTGTCTTCTGGGAAACTTTATCTGTCTTAGCCCTGTTTAGCATTGTGTTGTTATATTTTAATTTGCTTGACTGATGATATCGTGCATTTTTAGCTATCATTGCAGTCTCGATGCCAGAACCTTCATCAATCTGTTTCAGTGAGAGTGTTCTTGGTAACAGATCGAGTTCAGCAAATTCAGTCAAGTTTTTTTTGCTAAGGTACTATATCCACTTCTCAAATCTTTTCTCTTGGAATGTATAGGACAAGTAAGCTGTTCGTGTTTTTGTACTGTTGGCAAATGACACATGGTGTCCAGTTGATGTTCACTTCATGTCGCGGCATTGATGGTCCTGGATGCTAGAGGTCAATAAGCTTGAAGTTTTTCTTCGTAGACATGATGATATTCATTCAATGATTACCATATAAAACAAAAAAGACTTCATTAAAACCGGAAATAACAAACACGGAGGAATGCGTTTAATGAACATAATAATTTTCTGCCGATTCCTATTAAAATTCTTTATAAAATCAAAAACGAAATGAAGTATAATTATATGCTTCGATTATGGCTTTTCAAAACAGAAACCCGTCAAGATAAAATAAAATAATCTTAATGTGTAATTGGCCGAAAGTGATTAAAGAACTCATATTTTTTTCTAATTTCTTTACATATTAAACAATTTACAAGACTTCATTTACACATCATACAAACATCCTCATATCATAGACCCATGGGAGAATTGTTCATTGTTCACATACCTGAATATATTGCAACGCTACACATTAAGAAAGAAAGATTAAAACATTATAATCCACGAAAACTGTACATTTCTCAAGTACTAGATTTCGTTTGACAGCCATATTGGAAAATTGTTCCCATTGTCTTCAGAGTATAGACTATACGTGCCCCAATATCTATATCTTATAACAATATAAAGAGGCACTTCCCTGCACAATCTTATGCTTTTATCACAAAGTGCACAGTAATTTTGCTTATCCGCCCCACTATACTGTGTAAACTAGATCTGTAACTGTGGGACTTTATTACACGCAATAAAAGTACACAGATCATACCACTTGCTTATAATCGCACTTTTCTCTTACCGCTTAAATAAACTTCATAGGCAAGATTTAAAAATGCGATATTTGACCACTTGCGCGATTTTTTCCTCCATTAATGCATTAAATATGATAAAAGTAAAACTGTAGCTATATAGACAATAATTTTTCATCTTTTCTAACAAAACTTCGTATTTTCAGAACATTTAATTACCGAGACACGCGTTCACGCGCAAACAACGATTTCACAGAAAAAAATGTTTCAGTACACGGGACCCTTTAAGGCGAGGAACACTCCTTCCGTCAAACGTGCCAACTAAACGTGCATCGAGCTTCGCTACGACACGTGATACGTCATAAAACTGCGCCGGCGAATCTGCGAACAATCGTCGCACACACAGCCAGCAAACAACCATCGCGTTTCGCTAATTCAATTGTTCCGCAATTCCTGACACGGGCATTTTCCCTGCTGTTATTATTTTTTCCCCCTCCCATCACTCTAGTCAGCCGTTTTAATTCAAACATTCGCGCCATTGTTTTATTGTTTTCGCGTTCGTGATTGTCCTGTAGCGGTTTATTCGGACAGACCGCAAGAGAACTCGAGCTAATGTCTGGGTGTTCAGTGCGAATTATGTTTCCCCGAGTCTAGCGTCATTAACGAATACTAACAGCATGTTCGCATCAGGCATAATTCCAGCTAGAGATGTTGCAATAATATCGATACATCGAAATTACCGTATTATATCAACGATATATCGATATAAATCGTCGATATATTTCGGCGATATTTTATGGAAATCAATATTTTTAATGCTCTTTTAATAAACTCTGTTTTGAATACAAAAGTTGAATTAAAAAAGTTTCTACATATAATTTCGCAACATGCACCAAAAAAAGGCGCCACATCTTTCTGCAATGCCTCGTGTCATTACACTATCAAAATCAAATTTACATTTGCCATGTCTTTTAATATATATATAATATCGAATTACGATGTAACAAAAAACGATCTTTTTCTTTCGATATATCGTTTCGTAGAACGTTACTTTTATGAATAACCAATAAAACAATGTCAATATTTTTCCGATTTCAACATCCATAATGCAGGCACAGGATAGTTACGAATACAGATTTGAAATCTCACTTGTACTACGAACTCCGTGCAAGATCCCACCCCCCCCCCCTCTAATAGTTTTTCCCTTCCTACTAATAAAGATCATGATTCCTACCTGTCTGTCTCCTGTAGCATTTTCTATCAATGCACGTTAAATTTTTTTAAATTCTTTCCTGTCTATATCGGTTTTTCCCTTTCTATTCTTAGTTATAGTTCTAACATAGGTAGACTAAGGGAGGTTGTCATGGCCCAATACGGTGGCCATGGCTGCTCAATCCCTCTCTGCCGCTATGCAGGTCTCCTTGAATGGATTCCCTCCTCTGTAGGCGTACGGGGCTCAGCCCTGAGACGCATCTAGCTCCTGTCCCAACATAGGGCGTACACTTATTATTTAGTAATACAGTAGGTTATAAAAAAAAACACTCTGTCCTGCACACGCCAGCAAATTGCCCCACAGGGCACACACGTGCCAGAATACCATGTTATGTTTGCCTTGGGCTGTACAAACTATGGTGGGAAGACGTAACTCTGATGGAGTACACAATATTATTTCGCTACGTAATATAATTAAAACCATTAAAAGCTTACATCTTGTTACATTATAATTTTCAACACTTTGACATTTTACGTGAATACCTTAAACTACACCGGGGGAGCGTATTATGTTAAGTTACTCTATTCCTGCTATTCTTCATACGTTATTTAGTAAACTATTGTTATGCCTCGAACTAATAGTTAATCTCCTAACTACTGGAACGGCTTTACCTTTGTGTTGCTGAAGGCTGATTGCTGTTACGACTACGGCGGACGAAACCCCATCTGCTGGTCCATGTTGCCCCGTCGTCGGCTGGATGTCGACTGACCCGAGCTCAACTCCTTGGCTTACTTATATACTCGGTGGTTTACGAATTACTCCGTATGTTTGCAAACTGCTCCTGTTGTTCATGTCCTGATTGTCTCAGCGGCGCTTTGCTTCCGTGATCACGATTGCCTTGCTGTGTGCTGGTGCGTTCATACAGGCGCCACAGCAAGGGCTTGCCCATAACAGCCGTTATTCAATCAGCTGACAGCCTAGCCAATAGGAAAATTTTTGCAGCACATACTAACCTAGCAAAAAAACTTCCCCCGTTCCAGAGCCTTGCTCAGCCAAAAGAGAAGGTATACACCCACATATAAGCAATCACAACACCATTGCGTCTCTGTGCAGTTACATACTCTGTGGTTCTTGTCTACAGATGACTGTAACTTGTAGGTTTCGGGCGAGTAAACTCTGTTTAACCCATTCAGACCCAGGGTACATAATTGTGTATATTACACACATGTAATGTACACTATTGTGTACATTACACACATATAAGTAATTTTTGTTCTGTGTTGTGCACTACCAAACTCACTGACCAATGATCTTACTCGAGGGTGAATTATTCGCAAATCTTATTACTGGTCTATGTCATAATTGGTTCATATAACTGCACCTGGACATATAACCAACCTGCCGTTGGCTGTGATAAGGAATTAAGTACTGTGTCAACTAAAGTACAGCACACATATTTTTTTTTTGTCTGCAACACCTGACACCGTAAATTAAAGTAGGTTGGTTGGAAGGGTTAAATGAAGACTCTTGAGTGAGTGGAGATATTTGGGCGGCTCTTCAACACCGTGGTCTTGAGAGCCGATGAGGGTGAGGCGAGGTGAGTATGGAGCAGCGCCATAATGCGAGGGTGGGGGGAACTGAATATCCCCGAGAAAACTCGCCGACCAGCGGCATAGTCCAGCACGATTCCCGCGTGCGAAAATCCGGGACGAACTCCCCGCCGGGAATCGAACCCGGTTCGCTAAGGTGGGAGGCGAGCATTCAGACCACTGTACCAACGCGGTCACAACAATTTTGAGAATCGTAGCTAGAATGTTTTTTTTTTTCGCACTTTGCTTATCTGTACTACGTAGAGATTCAGTAGAGAAATTTGCTGGTAGTTTCTAAAATAGTTAAAACAGAAATCACCGGTGCCTGGACGAACAGCCGCCTTCCTGAACTCACGGCATCAGAGTTCGGGACCCACTAGAAGCCTTTACAAACGACAGTATCCCATTCATATGACGTTAACCTATCAATCATCATCCCAGTACCCTGTATACTAATGTTCTCTTGGCAGTGGTTTCTCAATCATTTTAATTATATCAAAAATGTATTTTCTTTCATATCTCTTCAAAAAAATAATTTTAAATAACTTCCTTCAAAATTAAACCCCCTCCCCCCAAATAAAACAAAATTTTAATTCAATTTAACTGATTATGTAACTGAGTTCACGACTTTTAATTGGGATCAACGTGGGGGGGGGGGATGAAAACGATGTCCAACGATCCCCTTTTCGGCTATTACCAGATAAGAGAAATGAATAACGTTAAATAGGAAGTACATTAACCAATTTTAATTTGAAAAATTTAATAGAGTTCAGTTATGGCCAATGGCCGAGCACTGATCAAATTTGTAACTTCTTTATTAGTGTTGTTGTACCACGTAACTACCTGGAAAAATGTGCACAGTGTCAGCTGCTTAGTTGCTGCAAGGAAAGCTGGGCTTGATTATTGCTGTACAATCTTGTTGCGTGTGCAGCATGAGCTGATAAAATATACCGTGATCTGTTCCTCTAAAATCGCTGTCTCTAAATCAGACAAAATAATACTGCGGTCGCCTTATCTCTCTCGGCTGTTTAATGCGATTGAAGCACTAAGCAAAAAATATTTTTAATTCGCGTCACTACTCGGAGGCAGAAATTACTTTAAAATCATTCGCCAACTAGTGCTTTTGTCGCTGAGCTACAGTGTGCTTGACCTGCCTTAGATATCTAAGTAACTACACATGTTTACGGCAGAACGGTTCAATGACATGCAATCGAGTCATGAAGAGTAAATGGGTCCTCAGTGTGACAGAAGACGGTAAACAATTGAGTGCTTACAGGAGAATGAAGTCTCGCGCGCTGACAGATTATAACACTAATTTCGTACTTCTCTAGTGATCAAGTCTATTTCATGACTGACACGACGTTCAGATGCTCCAGCTTTATTTACTACAATCATTGATATAATTATAAATCAATTTCTAGCTGCAAGAAAAAATTAAACTGTAAAATATTGTGAAAAAAAGGATCACCTCTTGAGTAAATGTTTGACCATTAAGAGTGCGACAGATCCCTGTGTCCAAGGTTAAGAAGCCAGGGAGCCATACGGGCGACACTAACACGCACGCCTAGTGTCTCATCGCTCGTACGATCATGGCGTGCAGTGTTTCCGTCGCGACAGTCAGGTTTTATTACACGCGATGAAAGACCGCAGATCAAACTATGCCCGCACTATTGTACTTTTCTTTTGCCGCTTAAGGAAACTGCATAGGCAAGCTTTAAAAATGTGACAGTTGACCATTTTCACGAATTTTTTTTCCTCCAAGTATACACTTAATATAACAAAAGTAAAAAAAAAAAAAAAAAAAAAAACAGGGCTATATATATGTGTGTGTGTGTATGCGTGTGTGTGTATTTTATCTTTTCTGGCAAATCGTCGTATTTGCAGAACGTTTATTTACCGAGATACGCGTATTCGCGCAAACAACTCTTTCACAAAAAATGCGGGGGTCCATCCCAATCTTAATAATCACCACGAATTCCAATTTCACTAACATCCTTCGTAATTGCGGTAATTCGAATTTTTACAGTACATTGCACTATTGCTACCTGCGATGCCAGATACAACAACGTCAGAAATATATCAGTGTATAATTACATCAAATGTATTGATTACCATTATGGTTTGTAACATGAACCATACGAAGCAGCTGTGAAGAGTCGTGGTGGTTATTGTGCGTTGCAATTCTTAAGCGAATAAAATCAATGCAGCCAAAACCACTGCAATTTATTCCCAGTCGCTCCTCGCTGACGGATGGTATTTATTTGTCCTGCTCTGTGGAATTCGTTTCGCATCGCAGATACCTCCCGCGAAAATCGCGACGCTTGAAAAAAAAAAAAAAATAATAGCACGGGACAGATGTTTTGTAGGATATATATATATATATTTTTTGCGGATATTACAAGCCGTAGGACCGCTTTTTTTATGTCACCGTCGCGATCGCGGACGGCATAATTATTAAACATTGATTACTGCAGCGAGGGGTGATAGGGGGGTTTTTGTTAGTTTCCGGTCGCTGGCGGAAACTTTTTCTTTTTTTTTTGCGCGTCCTCTAGGGCGCTGCCTCGGAGGTAATCGCCGTCGAGTGTGTTCCCATGTTTTGTGGCACCCGCTCTTGCCTCGGATGATAACAGAGCGTCGATATGGCCGGGGTCGAAACAGCTGCAGGACACATGTCCCCGGACAAGCGATCATGCCTGCGGCTCTGGCACAAAACACATCACCGGATAGAAAAAAACACTACCAGGCAAGTGCCCATGAATTTATTTTCTGTTGTAGGCTATTCACGATAAAGTGAGCCCTTTTAAAATGAACTTTGGAAAAAAGTCGCTGCTCTTACCTGCATATATTTTAACGGATGCACTGTGACGTGAGTCCAGTGAAGTTGGTTACGACGGAAGGAAAGAAGTTCCATATCTTAACGTTGAATCAAACGTGCTAGGTAACTATTTGTGATAACTTTAATTATTTATCTCACTTTCTGTTTTTTCAATGCATCGAATTGCAAAAATGAGGAGATTTATAGAATATTTACTTTCCTAATAATTCCACAGTTTCCCTTGACCGACGCATAAATAAGGTGTCGAGGCCCGTCGCGATGTTAATTTTACATAGGGCGAATGAATACACAAGATTCAAGCAAGTAGATCTTAAGCAGGGCTTCCACAAGTGCTCAGTTTAACGTAAACAGCCTTAACCGGGTTTCGAGGTAGCGAAAACCAAAACTTGTGTACCAGCAACACAATGCCCTGTCGGCAGTTTGCTAGGGTTCCTTTTGTCGCGGGAACAATTCTGGTAATGGCGAACTCCGTCTGTTGAAGGTGATATTTGTCCTCTAGGTCAAACACAATGCTCTGTTGGAGGAATTATATTCATAGTCGCAGAAACAATCGCAGACAATACCACAACGAACAGTTCTCTTGTAGTTGTTATCTTCGTTAGCAATATCCAGATGGCGCGAACGACTAACCTGAGTGCTGTCTCTATATTAACATCCTGGAAGAGTTATGGGTTCTGGAAATTGCTTCCAACGACATTGTTATTTCTCACTGTACAAGTAGTGAGAGAAACCCATGACTTGTTACCCCGAGCTACCCCACCCTAGTTTCCTTTACCAGTGATGCACTGACACTCAAAATATGAATAAGTGAGAATTTTACTGTTTCAATAAAACGTTCCTGACTGATTAAACAGTCTCTTCAGTGAATTTTACTGATTAATCAGTAATCTTTTTCACTGTTTACTAAGTGTTTTTTTTTTTTTTACTGAAGGGTCAGTTAAATAGCGTGTAAAAATGGCCGCTAAACAACGTGTACCAAGTGAAATAAAAACTAATAAACTAATAAAACCAATACAAAATATTTTCTAAAATAGGTTTCGTCTTTCAAAACGCCATTTTAAGAGGTAATATGAGCGTTCAGCCTTTCATTCCGTTTTTTTTTTTTTTTTTTTTTGGTCTTTCATTTCGTTTTCATGTCATCGCCACAATGTCCAATTTGAAAGTTTAAATGGCGTTTAATGTGATATAAGAGAGTGCACTCATGCATACTGTTCGTTTTAACAATCCCAATGATTCCGATTAAACTAAAAACGAAAAGTAAGAATTACCATTTTTAATCTCCACGATTTCTATGCGAAGTTATAATGCATATATTTTCCTCTCAGTCATTCAACTTGGCCTAGTAGCGTAAGGTAATGGTCTAGCAGCAAAGTAGGAAGGAAAGGGTGCGTGAATTCAATCCAGACCACAACCGAAACTTCTTTTACCTTTTCAAATTACGGTGAATTGCGAGATATACATAGTAATTTATCGTGGATTTGTTTATTATACGTAATTTTTTGGCTACATTTAATAAAAAAACAATATTTACTGCACCACTGCAGTCGGCCGTCACTAACTCAATCAGGGAATTTTTTTCGCTGAAACAAACAGTGATTTCCCTTTTATTCTAAGTGCAGCCATTTTAACTTATTCGAGTAGTTGAATTTCACTGCGAATCAGTGGTTTCCCACTGATCCGAATTTAGAGTGTAGTGGATCATCTGCTACACCGCTCTCTGGTGGGAACAAGCACGGAGTTAATAAAGTTCTGTTATAAAGTTTTCTTTAGAAACTAGTTGAAAATGTACTTATTTTAATACTATATGTAAGTAACAGCAATATTTCAACACTTTGCTGCGGAATACATTAAACCGATGGTGTATCTAAACAAGCAAGTAGCACTGTATATAACGTAACTGAAAATGCACAAATGTTTTTTTTACCAAATAAAAATTAATTGTAAACATAGGTACCACTGAAACTTTTACTAACGTCTTCGACGACAAGTTTTCAAATAATTAACTCTAAATCGCAAAACAAACTGACGCATATGATTAAAAGATTCTCTTTTGGCATGAATATAACTTTCCTCTCGTTCCTTTTGAAAATATTACAGTGAATGATATGGTTGCGACACTCCCTCTAAATGCCCATATGTTAAGTGTTCTGTTGTGCCGTTTCAACAAATTTTCTAAAATTTTGGGGTACATTATATAATTTTTCAGATTTTTCTTAACGTTTTACACTCTGATCTCTTTTTGACTGATTGACTGCGCCAGCGTTTTGGCAACGTTAGGAACATTGTAATTGAATATGTTTTAGGACGAATGTGTTATTTCGAATTAATTTTCATTTAGGCGTTCGTGTATCGGAAGTTGGCGCAGGGTTAACTTAACTTCCCCAGAGTGGCTGGGTTGGCCGCGGTTCCTTGCACGCAGCTACTGTTGCACCAAGATGTGCAGAGCTGCCTGCAGTTGCATTCCCACACAGCTGAGCTTTGACCGTGTCGCTTATCACCACCTCAACTCATTATTATAGCATTGTTCTGGCAGTAGCAGATTTGTGTTCACTCTTTGCTCTTCTTTGGTAGGAACAACGCACTAACTAATACTTTGGACATTACACGTCACTACGCTGCGTCACCCACTGTTTGTAACCGCCATCTTGAGTGCTTGCTGTACCCAGCCTCCAGGCAGCCTTCATTTGCCTGCTGTGTGCTCCCGATTTTCCGGGGAGGTTTTTACAGAACCTTAGATTCCTGGCTTCTGTTTTCTTTTTTTTTTTCAAGATTTAGTGGTAGAGTATTTGTCATATGTTGTTTAAATCAATTAACTAATGATCTGCAAGACTTGAGAATGTAAAATCTACATGAGTGTCTCTTCTCTACCCTCCAAGTGGCGAGTACAACTGTTACAGTATTCTACATAAGCAAGATCTACTTGTGTGCACTTGTGTATGCTTCCGCCTTACGTAACATTAACATTGGAGTCGGCCTCATCACTTTATTCATGTGTCCATCAGGTGAACCTGTGAAATTATTATAAAAGTAAATATTTTACAAATCTTATCTCACTTTTACACGTCGATGAATTAAAAAACAGAAAACGAAAGAAATAATTTAAGCTATCACAAATGGTTATGCAAAACTTTTTATACAACGTAAAGATACGATACTACATTCCATTCATTGTTACCAACTTTCCTGGCTGCATGTTACTCAGTGGCAGGGTCAGTGACTTTATTCTAAGGCTCATTTCAAAAATGCTCACTTTATCGTTAACAACATATACCACGAGTCATGTTTGCTGTGTACATAATCGTTTACAAATAATTAATTTTTGGCCGTATTTCAGAGGGTTTCAGCCACAACTTAGTTACGAGTTTCCAGTTTTCACGTTCTCCAATCTCCCCAGGTTACTTGAAGTTTAACTTCTGGGCTTTCATTGCCCTCGCTTCACATCACTGCTTATGCTTTCACTGGGAGACTTCAGTCTTCTTATTGGGAGCGTTATAAGGAACGAGGCTTTCCAGTTTCCTCGCCTCGACATTTCCGCTTTGGTAGTTTGCAGCAATTAAGTGCTACACACGTTTACTTTCTGCAAAGTTTCATCTCGACCAAGATTGATGATAGTTTGCCACGATCTACAAAGATAAATTTAAACATTTTTCAATCCATGATATAATTTTCTTAATAAAAGTTAAATTTGATTGATTCCGTTAGAGGTACACTTCACAGTAGGTTTTATTTGTTCTATATGTTACTTGCAATAATTTTTCTATCACGCCAAATCTGTGAGTCTTGTACACTTTGCTAAGTGCGGAATTCCATTAATACGCCACAAAGGGATTGTTCAAGCAACTGCAAATATTGCTGTTTTCGTTTATCTTAAGAGTTAATAAATTATAGCAATTTTCCTCTATAAATTATCATATATACCTATAATTAAGTCAGTTATCTAACTAGTGCTGATAGTCGACTGTAAACGGTGAGATTCCATATCGCTTCCAATAAATTGGCTTTTGTTGTGTTTGGAGATGGTAGCAGAAATAAGCAACTCTTCATATTAATTATTTTGTGATGCCAGCATCCTCAGTATTGTTATGTCATACTTCAAGTGATTATTCTCAATCTTATATATTTTTATTTGACCAGAAAGAAACTTAATTCACACCATATACATAATGGCTATGCTCGCCTGTTTTTCGCGAGAAGATTTACGCAAAGACTAGACTCCAATGTCCTATGCCATTAGTGTAGTTTTCCTTCTGTTACTGGCCAAGCATCTTTGTCGGGAGATAGTTCCTCACCTCACTGGGCCAATCAGAATTAGGTAACTCTGACAATGAGCGTCCGTGATTCGGGGTCAGACACCTGCAATGCGTGACAGTTGAAAATCACGAAAAGTTGATCCTAACTCTAGTGTTTTGGAGTTCAAGTAGTCATGAAATATTTTCGCGAGAAACAGATGGCCCTAATAATGGTCGGTTATTCGATAATATACGAACACAATATAATGGATCATTTTAATGCTGTTCTCTACAGCGCTACATATTATTTACAGCTCCACAGCACTGTGGCCCCATGATACACTATGTATGCCTGTAAGAGACTCGAATTTAGTTTGTTGGTTGGGCCACTAAGAATTATGTCACGCCAAAAATCAAATACATGTAATATGCCTGCAAAAAGCTCATATGTGTTTTAAAAAAATGCTCGAGACAATTGTGGTTTATAGATGAATTTACAGATTTATTGATTGAAAAGTAACTTGCCAAGAAATAATTTCGCAAAAAAAAAATTTACACCTGTTCCTAATGGTTAACGCTCGGGTTTAGCTCTTTAGCACAAATTCTTCATTTTGGTGTCGCAATGTCGGTTTCAGAGTGCTTATTGATGTTTTATCATATAAGATTTACATTGTAATAGTGGTTTAGTATTTTTGTACTTAATTTTCACTGTGTGTTACTTGCTAGTAAAGGCTGTTCACTATAAAGTGAGCACTTTTGAAATCAACCTTAGAACAATGTCACTGCCCCTGCCTGCATATACTTAACGGTAGCACTGAGTGACATGCGCCCGGTAAAGTTGGTAACGATGGATGGAAAGTACTTCCAAATTTTTCTAAAAAATTTCACACCTTCACTTGACCGACACATGAATAAAGTGATGAGGTCCATGACAAAGTTAATTTTACATAAAGCGGAAGAATACACATAGTGTATACAAGTAGATCTTAATCAGAGCTTTCAAAAATGCTCATTTTACCGTGAACAGTCTATAGTGACATGTCAGGAACTTGTTTACATTATATAAACACATTTATGTTTTTTTTTTTTTTGGCAATTAGCAAATATCACACACTAGAAATAAGACACAAGAATATTAAACAACCGATAAAATGTAGATTTTATGCAATGAAACGTTTTCAATAATTTATGTGAAAGTGAAATAATGAAGCAAAAACGAATAATTTGTGAATAGTAGGTGAAACGAGCTTAAAGGTATCATCTGATAAGTTACGTATCTTACTTGTAATTGCAGTTAGTTTTATTGACTGTTGCAGGTCGAATCCGCAATGCATACTGCAGTTTACTTCTGTATACACAGGCATTCTGTGACTTCGTATTGCTGAGACACAGTCACCCGAGCACTCTTGTGACTACCCGGTTGGTTTCTGCTTTCTGACGCATGGGCGTGTCTTCACACAGCAGCATGTCCAAACCACTTTCACTTACATCAAAGAGTGTTTCTTTTGTCCCTTCTAGCATAACCAACTTCGCCAAATACAGACAAATATCTAAACAAAATGCCAATTTCAAACCACTTTAATTTATTATTCCTGTATGTTTGGTTACGTAAGAGTAAAATAGAGTGAAATCACTGTGTACCAAACCCATTTCTCATAGTAAAAAAGGTAACCAGAACCACTAACACTTCGCTAGTATCGTCTCCATGCTCGTAGAGAGTTGTATTGGTGCTTCAATTGTGAAAGACACGATTCTGATTTTGTAGAAAGTCGCGTGGCGTGTATTCTGGTTGCAAACTGCGTGTTTTAAATAACAATTTTTTTTTGTATAGAATAGTATCTAAACAAACTATTTGGTGTAGATTGTATGAGTTTCAATTGCTTCAAGTTGTTAGAAGATTGTATAAATTCAAATTATTGTCCAAAATCTGTGTTACTTTCTGAACGCTGCCGGGTATCGATCCCCAGTACCTCTCGCAGATGTTATAGTTTCATTTAAGATAAAGACTGGAAGGATGAAAGAGGGAATAAAACATCGTAGAAGTAAGAGAGAAGACTAATTAATTAAGGTTCGGCCAGGCCCATTTACTTTAACATTAATGAACATTACAATTAGACATGAATAATATAGGATCTCGCCAATTGGAGAGAAGGGACATAGGTATGAAGGCTCAGTCAAATACATAGAAGTCGAAACATGGTGCAAGGGACTCACCAGGTGTCGTACCTGGACAAGCTGCTGCCGCTCCGTCTGCCTTCCAGTCGCTGACTGCGTCTTCTCCAGTCCTCGTAGCTCCGTCCACACTTCTCACCCCACCACGCGGCGTGTTTGTTGTCGTAATGTATTCTGATTGGTCCCCGCCGTGCCCTGTGGGCGGAGTCTTGTCGAGGGGATGTTATGCTTACCGGTGAAACTTCTGAGTTAGCTGGACCCACATATTGTGTTATATTCGGAGCGTTTCTTTGACGGTTTACAGGTTTGCACGTTCGGTCGAATGTTTGGTTTCCATGGTTTCCAAACTGCGTCCTCGTTACTGTCGCTTCGCTCGGGCGAAAACTTGTGTAACGAGTGCACGGCGGGGCTTTCGTAACAACAGTATTCTTTATTGTTGCCTAACTTGCAATTCTAAATTCGAAGAGTTGCCCTCTAACGTGGCAAAGCTACTTGCCGTAATAGAATAATTAATGGGGAGCGAATTTTCTTATCCCGGTGTTGGGAAATTCGCGTTCCAAGACTTACGCGATCGCTATTATGATGTGATAGTGCTTGAGGAATACAAACACGAGTGTCAATGTGTCCTATCCCTACGATGACGTTGCAATACTGACTAGCAGAGAAGAGCTCGGGGTGTCTTGAGTAATGTTATTCAATAACAAGAACGAGACAAATTAGTTGGAGAACAACTCTATAATTACTATTAAACTTTACGTATACATTACGTACAGGTTATTACAGTAATACACACTTCGACGTCTATCGTTACTAAAAACGCGCCATACTCTGATGAGACCGAGACCCAGTCTTAATATCTACACGGCAACTCTGCACTGCTTGGGTCTAGCTCGCCTGAGCGAGTCCATTTTCCTACCAATCACAGTACCTTCCTCACTTTCATGACCCTTATTGGGACGCGTAACCACACACAACAGTTCTTATGATTAGACGTACGTCACAGCACGAGGTCATGTCCGCATTTACACCAAGTTACAACAAACAATAATCGGATAGTACACCACATTAACAATGACATCGAATGTACGATGCTCTGAACTAGTGTAGATGTGAACCCTCCTTCCTTATTCCTAATAACCATTAATTACTTAATTTATATTTACAATACAAAACAATACAGATACAATGAATATAATTAACCTATTTACACGGTCGTGACCTTAATACATTAACATATTTTACATACCATCTAAACATGGGGCTGTTACAAATGCGACAATTTCGTAAAACGATCGTGTGACGTAATTTCCGTCCAACTTCCAGTTGAGGGTGGGTTGAGAAGAGTTATTTCTTGAAAAAAAAAAATCGATATGGTTTGTGTCGGATGACCCTTCACCCAATAAAGATTGGTTCCTCAACTACACTCCCGGATTTTTGCACGTGGGAATCTACCGGACGATGTCGCTGGTCGGCGGGTTTTCTCGGGGATCTCCCGTTCCCGCAGTGCTCGCATTCTGGCGCTGCTCCTTACCCTCCTCGCTTTAAGACCCCGATGTTGAGGGCTGCCTGAATCTCTTCACTCACACTCGATCGCTCGTCGGCCGCGCGCGAAGCTGTGGAAACTGGCTTCGAGTCTGACTGGCTGCTGAGTGTTATGTATAGAGATAGTGATTTTTCGCGAAAAAATTCGAGTACACGGTAGACTTCAATACCATAAGCACCCAACAGCAGTTTGTCTATTGTCATTGGTTGCTGTCTGCTTGAGAATGCGTCGTTTTCATATTAGACCGGGCCACTCAGAATTCGGCAACATCAGAACATCTCCTGCGTGATTGGCGTGCGGACAGCTAACAAGAACTTTCAAGAAGTAATTCAGCCAGTCAAGACGGGTAAATGACCCTACAGTGTTTTGAAATATAACCTGTGTTGAAATCTTTTCGCGAAATTTCACTACCGCTAGTTATGTAATATTCCGCATTGACCGGGCCGCCGTATGGCAAACTAGCGTCCAGGAACTGATTGGCGAACCAAGTGTCGCCATATTGCCAGCCGGGGAAAAAAGGGGGGAGGGACTGGGGTCCACGCTGTTCACCTCGGTATTATTCAAGCTGGACTCACAACTAGTGGTGTAGTAGTGCCGGAGTATCACTCCGGTACAGCAACAAGCAGCTGGAGCTCAGCTCCATCACTAGTTGTGTGATTGTCAGAGCAAGAAACAATCAGTTATTCTTTCCAGTACGAACTAATAAATAAATGTACACGAGCTGACCTGGACCTACCTTGCGAGAGTGGGTTCCAGCGCTATATACAACATCTTGGTTAAGGGCACATCGTTTAGCAGAAAATACAAGAACACGGCTAGCACAAATAAGAAACAACACAGAGGAAAATGAAAATCCATTTTCGAGCACGGTTTTAACTTGAAGTAAAGAATCCATTAATTCATCTCAGTACAATGTGATAATCATTTAGTGTGAACTATTTCAATTGTAAATTTGTTATATATATATATTTTAAAGTTATGTACTTAAGTAATTAAAATGTACAAGGAAACACTCGCAAATAGTTATAATGTTAAAGCAAAATTTCTACACTGCTCTCTAAGTTGGGGATTTTCCAGTGCTATCCTGAGTAAAAGCGCAAAAAAAAGTGTATGAGTTAAAAGTGTATGTATTTTCTGAGGGTGGAGGGTGAGGGGTTGGGGAGAGCCCCCAGCTCTGCTTAATTTAGCACTACATTGCTGTTCACAACCATCCGTCCATCAGTCAGCCATAACTAGAGACCTGCAAAATTCGCGTTATTATTTGGCGACAAATTCAACTCCAAGACGTTGTATGTTCGTTTGGATTGTTGCCACTAGAAGACAAATTGTGTGGCTGGTCCCAAGGATGCTTTTAGCCAATAGTACAGACTTAGAGGTTGAACAACCAAATCTCCAGTAAAATGGACACTGGGGTATATGAAACCGTATAAATTTCATGTAGCCAATGAAATCACGAATTGTGCTCAAGTGGACACAGAGGAGCGAAGTATGGCACGTTACCAAATAATAAACGCGGATTTCGCAGGTCTCTAGTAATCAGCAGAGACCTGAAAATTTCGCGTTATTATTTGGCGCCAGACTAAACTCCAAGATGCTTTACGTTATATCGACTGTTGCCATTGGCAGACAACTTGCGTGGCTCGTCCCAAGGAAAATTTTAGCCAATAGGAAAGGTCCGAAGGTTGTGCAAAGAATCTCCAGTAAAGCGACCACACAGGTAGAAGACGTCGCATGATCGCCAGTAACCAATGAAATAACGAACTATTCTCAAGGAGGCACGGGGAAGAGGAGTCTAGCATGTTACCTAATAAGAACACGAAGTTTGCATGTCTCTAGTCATCCGTCTGTTTTTCCATCCGTCAGTTGCAAGCGACTTACAACAATCCGGTGTTCGTCAAGCCTTCTGTAAGGGCACACATTTAGTGTGATTACTTAACATCTTGATCTTTCTTTAGTTGGAGATATATTTTGGTTGAAAATACATTTTCAAGAGAGAAATATTTTGGGGAAATATTTTTTTTACGTCATAAGAATTTATACAGATTTTTTTTACATTTAAAATTCCTGATTTACCATCAAAGATAAATAGTAACAAATACACAGCCTTACATTTTATTTAAAAGTGCGTATTCACGTCTAAGGAATGTTGCCAAAAGGCGGTGGTTCATTCGCTCGTCAGCCAAAAGTTAAAGTTTGTTAAATATTTGACGGATGGACCAGCGAATGGTTGAAGATCACGTGATCACCGGACGGACGGGCGTCTGACGGATGCGACGGATAATTGCGAGCCCAGCTTAAGGTGGCCGCCTGGTTGAAGGTATTTCGCAAGTCTGAGGACTAAAAGCGTGGGAGCGCTAGGGGCGACTGAGACATGCGCGTCGACTCTCCCATCGACTCTACGAGCGAAGCACTGAACTGGCGTGCAGTCTTGCCGTCATTAACGCGCCTCTGAGAGACTTTCAGCGGAGACACTACAATTTTATGACGTAATAATACAAATTAAGTTTTGATGCAAGTCCCTGTCCCCTTTTTTTTTTTTTTTTTTTTTTATTTTTTTGCACCAGAATGTTCATACTTAAAAAATGATCGTCAAAACGCCCGTTTAAGCTATTTTCATTATCACATAAACATGCTTTAGAGATAAATGGAGGTACTGACGAACTTACGCAGACGCGTAACGTTTCCTAAACGATATTCGTAAGCAGACCTCGCTCAGACAATTTGGACGATTTTATTTAATAAAACGTTTCCTGCTGAAGCTCTGCACACCGTCAGGAGGCCTGCCCAGGCGACCACCTCGAGTACTCTTTCATGAGACAGTTTTCCCACTCACCCATGCCTGGAGACCCGAGAATTTCGCGGGTTCATTTCCAGACAAGTTGGAGTTCACACACATGTACGTTCACGTTGGTCGACGTGTTGTTTGACACATCCTGAAGATAAATGAGCCAATAACATACATGCAATAGATTGTGCGCCCAACCACCACCGCCGCCGTTTACTACCCCAACAATCAACCAATAAACAGTTCATATCTGTATGACAGTATTTAAGACTGCGAAGTCTTGCCTACAGGTAATTGAACTCGCGAATTTTTCCTATCCCTACATATAGCGGAAGTCTTAGATCTGCATGTGTACGATGGGAAAATGATCCCTTCTCTTCAAGTCCAGATGCGCTACTGGACAGAGCGTGCCAGCCGTCAGAGGGCGCGATGCATGACGTGGCGGGAAATGAGAAGGTCCTAGCGGCTGGGCTGGAGTTGCTGTAAGGAGGGAGTGTCAAGACAAGTCCGCCAGCGGAAATGGGCCTAGTCGACGACTCTCTCTCTCTCTCTCTCTCTGTCTTGCGAAGGAGAGGGGCAGCCTGGGAGAGGGGAAGCAGGAGGGGGGGAGGGTGAGCTGCTGACGTCGACCTTCGTCCGGGCAGGAGGAGGACGAATATCCGGGCCGGAAAGAGAAGATGAAGCGGTCGTCGACGGATCACCACCGGACTCCTGGAGCGAGGCGGCTGGAGAGAGACGAGTCAAGTAATCTAGTAGTAGCAGCCCTTCCTTTCGCGATCAGCTTAGCGTTCATTTGCCAGCCCGATGCAGCGCCCATCGCCAGTCTGGGCTCCCGAGCTAAAGGGTTGAGTTTCTGCAGAAAAATAAATAAGATACTCAGTGATATGTCATTACGAACAGCATTTTACAGTTTCATTACACATCGATTCCTGAATTCAAGCCCAGAATACAGAGGTGAAACAGTGGCGGATTGTGTCGTGAACTCCAGCTGTACAGGGGCCACGGTGGCTGAGCGGTTAGCCTGCTCGCCTCCCACCAAGGCGATCAGAGTTCAATCCCCGGCCGGGTCACTCTGGTTTTTCGCATGTGGGAATCGTGCCGGACGATGCCGTTGGTCGGCGGGTTTTCTCGGGGATCTCTCATTTCCCCTGCCCTTTCATACCGGCGCTGCTCCATACCCACCTAAATCACCCTCATCGGCTCTCAAGACCTCGATGTTAAGAGCCGCCCAAATATCTTAACTCACTCCAGCTGTACAGGCAAGTCCCAGCGAGAGGAAGCGTGAAGCCTTGATTCCTGAGAAAAAAAAGGGGGGCAATGGGTGCAAATGGGATGCGCGCGCAGCCGAAAGCGGTATACTAGCTGTTCGAAAAACATCCGTAGCGATAATGCACGTGACTCAAGATGGAAGGGAATCATAACTCGTAGAGATGCAGCAAAGTTATTCACATCAGAGAACGGGAAGAAATAAAACCTCCAATGCTGATGACGTTTACCATGGTTCGCTTTCAGTAAAGCCATTATAAATTCAGCACTGTTAGTTTTTGGAGAGGATTTGAAATTTTATGCTGTTGAAAAATCTATTTTATTTCTGAACTGCTTAAGCATTTGCATATGGAATACGTTTATACACCAAATTTAGATTTACAATGATATCGAGACAGCGTTTGGAGAAGATATTAAGCCTACAGATTTTTTGTGTTTCTTATCTATTCGCCTTTCCCATTATGAGTGCTTGTACGTAAAAGGTTTTGATATTAAAGCTGTACGATTTTTACTACTTAGGGGCCTATCACATTCGTTAAAATCTGTCCACGACAGCTGAAAGTACCTATTACATTATTTTACGGTGTAAAGTGCAATGTTCGCATGAACAATATGTATATATTTATTTGCCTAGTATATCTGTAAATGTGAATGGTCGTCCATTGAAAAACAAGTGCTCACACACTGTGCACATCAGTTAACAACACCTTGTCTTAAGGTCAATGATGCATCGTTCCTGACCACCAGCTTCCCTACATCATTCCTGCCAACAAGCTTGCCCGTTATCTTATGAAATTTGTGAGCTCCATTTCTTCTGTAAAAATATCTCCATATTATCATTTTTTAGCGCGAGAGAAATACTCATGCACGACCCATGATGGGGTTTAAAAGACACACTGCTGTTGTTCGTGTAAAAGCTTAATACTCTTCAATTACTTGGAAACCCGGAATTTTCGCGGATTCGTCTGAGGACAAGTGAAATCGTATTCACGTATGCATATGTGTTTGCGATTCCATTGGTACATAGTTTGTTAGCCGCGCCCCGAGCGACTTTCGACCAATAAAGAACCTGCAAGGAAAATAAGGACCGAATCGCGTGCTGCCTGGTCTGGGGTTAAAGTGGAGCATCAGCCAATGAGCTACTGACTGACGCTCGAATGCACAAAGGAGCGTGGAATCTAGCTTGTTGAGGAATGAATCTGCGAAATTTCCGTGCCTCTAATTATACTTTGTGCATTCCGATAGACGAAACTTATGGGGGGATGAGCTAATTTGAGCAAAATTAGCATATTTTCCCAGTACGCATCAGTGGTCTGACATTATTGGCCGAGCGTCTATTATGATAATTGTTGTATTCAGTCAACAGTCTAGATAAAGTTCCCGATGGAACTGGCGATAGCCTCTCCATCCTTCCCTCTAGGAGCAGATACCTATTCAAAGGTCATACCTAGAGCACTATTTCGTAACATTTACTTTAACCCCCGCAAAGCAAAAACTAAATCGGCTCTTTGATCTTCAGGGTCCACCGGGATACAATTTTGAAACCGTCATGCTGTCACCAATCTTGAGAGCCCGGTGAGGGCGAAGCGAGGTGAGTATGGAGAAGCGCCAGAACGCAGAGGCGGGGGAAACGGGGATGTCCCCGAGAAAACCCCGGCTAACCATTGCATCGTGCTTCACTATTCCCACGTGCGTAAACCCAGGAGCTCTAGCCACTACACCTCCGCGGCCCCCTAGCGACGTCAGAGGGCCGGGCAATGTGTGTTGCAGTGTGAGGCGGAGGAATCACAGAGCCGCTGTCCTGGAGGAAGTTCCTCGGGCGCTCGACAGTTCGATCTGCGACGTCATCCGAGGGCTTAGTGATTGTTTGGAGCCTTCTTTCCATCCGGCCGAGTTCGCAACTCGGATGAGAGTTCCCCCCCTCAGCCGCGCGACTTTCCCGGCGCCCGGAAAAGTCCCAGTCTGACATTAGAGAAAACACCCGCTCGAGAAGGAAACGTATAAAAGCTGAAAGCTGGCTTGCCACCGGAAAGTGCCATTTGTAGACTCTCCGAGGGGAAGAAAAAAACTTTTTGTGATTCATTACGACTACAAAAATCTTCGTGTCTCTCAACTTGAAAATTAACTATAGTCCATTCACTGTTCCTTCGGATGTTTTGAAACAAACTTTTGAAAAATAACCCTAGAAGTAACATGTCAAACTGTTTTTTAAATAAATACCACAAATATATAATCCTGTGACTATCTTTAAAGTATTATATCTTTTAGTAAATTAAACTTTAATTTAGAATTTTCTGTATCTTCTAATATTTCTTTCGTAATTAATACGAGTTAGAAACTACGAGGTAAGTGATGTGTTGGCAATTGCAGGTAAGAAATAGTACATAGATAAAATATTGTTTTGACAAATTTTTTATTGGTATTCTATTTGTAAATTAAACATTGCCAATTGAAATATTTTAATTTTTAGGTAGCTCTGATGAAAACACATTTAATTTTTACAGTTAAAAATATCAGCACAAATTACTATGCTTAGTCATGGTGTTTTGTTTCGCCCGAGGAAAAAACTAGAATAGGCGGAGCGGAGCTTGTAGCTCTCTCTCTCTCCTCTCTCTCTCTCTCTCTCTCTTCTCTCTCTCTTTCTCTCTCTCTCTTTCTCTCTCTCGGAAAGTTTATTCACTGTTAATAGTAGCGGAAGAATTATACATGTCTCCAATTTTAGTATATCTCATAATTATTACAGCAAAATTAATGATTTTTGAAATAGTAATTTACAACTGAAACGATATTTTAATGTTTGAATACTTATCATAATATATTTATATGTGATGGCGGGATGGTTACAAATCCAAAGTTTGCAGAAGTGTGGCGACATGACAATGACACGGCGTGTTGCTCTTGTCCGAACGAAGTGTTAATTTCTCTTCTTGCGAAATATTTTTATAATAACCACGTCAAGTTTGTACACGTCTTGTTTTTTAAACCTACCTAGGCAAATTACGACGTTGTGATAAATCTGTTTTTCCACGGTATAAATGAATATACTGTGACGGGTGCCGTGCCCTCTGCATGTGAAAGAGCAATGTTGGGTCAATGTGTGTGTATGTGTGTGTGTGTGATTGCAAATATTGAACATGCAAAATTTATATGTTTTAAGAGGAACTGTTTTTATGATGAAATTAATTATTTGAAAGTCATGTCTGTTTATTTATCACAATTATGTAACTTCGCTCTACGTGTTTGAAACTCAATTGTGTAACGTGCTTACTTCTCTGAGACTTGAATGTTTGCTACAATCCCAACAAATAGTTAAGCACAGCCAGAACATTTTTTTATAAATAAACAAACCTAGCAAAATCTAAGTACCTATGTAAAGACAACAGAGGCCGCCCTTTTAACGTAATAACCTGACACATAACAATAACAAGAGGTTTCTTTCTTTCTTCCACAATTGTAACAGGGTTAAACACATAAGCGGCAAATTATTATCGTGTATTATGTAAAATGTGCTGCATTGTGTATAACACAAATATGTTAACAATGTAAAATAAAGACCGTAAGAAGTATTGTCAATATATACATTATTGAAAAGTCATCAATGGTGTTGTAAATATAGGATTTAAATATGGTTATAGGCCACAAAATTGTGAGCATTCACACGTAATAGATTTTTAAATCTGACAGAATTATTTGAACAGCTGAAAACATTCATAAAAGCATTTGACAGTTAAAACGTATGTCACATTGCAGTGCTTACGTTTAAATTTAAAGGAAGGATACTTAACCCGTAACCAAAAGCATAACTTTAGCAGGGCTTCAGAAAAGTGTGAAGTTAACGTGAATGGCTTATAGTAGGTTACTGAAAATGTTACAGAAGCTACTGAACTCGTTGAAGACTACGCTCAAGTATACCAAAAGCGAGTATGGAAATTTCTCTGCAGAGGCAATATTCTCCCTGGTATAATTGTTTTGCCAGTTTATATCGTCATCTGGCAAGAACACTTAAACTCCTAAACAATAAACTGCGGGATTGAAGTAGTGGATTTATGTCACGACACACAAATGAATGCGCTGTATTTAGAGACAATTTAACAAGGGGATCGTCAACGCACCACACATTTGGCTGAAACGTGGCCGCGAGTGAACAACGGCGCGTTTTACAGTAAGATTAGTTGGTGTAGGGTGTGAATCAATAGGACGGAGCCGAACAGAAATATAGAGGCAACACAGTTAATGTCCCATGCAGTAAGAGATACAGATAACTGGGATGCCTATCGTGACGACCGTAAGTGTTAAGACGGAACACGAAAATGTACAGATAACGCGTAAGTGGACAAAGATCCCTGCACACTGCCAACGCTGTCGCAGCTATATGTCTGCTTGTTGGAAACAACTACGTAGGCAGAAATCGATTTGGAGAATTTCGCTTCATGGAAGCACAATTGGGACAGAACCGACAATGTCTTGTTTAAAGATGATGCCATCGAAGACCTCACAGTCATAAAACTTACTAGAGCAAATATCATTCGTCACTGACTGCTGCCACGGATGTAACTCGTTATACAGATAGACTTGGCGTGACTCAACTGAGCCGCCCGTGTGATATACTCCACTAAAGTATCTCCACAATTTTTAAATCAAACCTTCGAACAGTCTTCTCACGTTTGACATATCTTGTTGTTTCCTAAACGTGTCATGTGTCACAAGCATTTTATACGTATGTTAAAATAAAAGTGTCTTATCCGTGGTTAAATTAAAGTCTTACTGCCGGGCAAGCAGCGCTCTTAAGTAAGAATATACGACCTGCGATGAAAACTTACGAGTCTTCAGCGGCGGGAGACTGGCGAATCACCACAGAGTGAATATGAATCCGATTCGAGAGGTCGTGCATTCGATTCCGGTGACTGCACCGGAGCTGCACCGGGAAAATATGCTTGTTTGCAAAGTGCCGAAAATGCATTTAGTGGGCTCAAGAAAACATTTGCTTGAGTGAAGGAAACTTGAAAAGCAATAACGTAAATTTTATTCGTCTAACAAAACACTTGCTTGAATAAACGAAACCCCTGTGATGTATCAAATGGAATTAGACTGCCCACTAGATATTTAGCTCAATAAACTGTATATACTTGTTTCGCCACTTATTTGATTGCCTTCGTTAGAATATACAGCAAGAAAGATTGCCTGTATTTCTTGTAACACATATGATAGTAATAGAGTTTGTTAGCGCTTAGAAATTGTATAAACACCCTTACGAAATATGTTTTACATGAAACTTAAGATGAAGCTATAAAATGTGAAATATTTATTTGCGTACATGTATACTGTGAATCTGTCATCAAGTTGGCCTTCTACTTCAGCTCGCCACACTGCCAAGTACACTCGCACTATCAGACATCAATCGTCACTTACGACATGTCCAACAGCAAATATATCGGTCAATGAAGACAATAAAGTCATGATAAAAAAAGGTCTTTGGCTGAGGTTGTTAGGACGCAGAACCCGGGCGCGAAAGACCTTGGTTCGAAACCTGGTCGGTCTTGAAACCCATTTTTTAATTTCAACCGAAATTGTTTAATGCATGCAGAGCAAAACAAATCTTAGTTGAATCAACCAAATCATTGTTTTGCGGCTACCAAATGAGAACAACAACATTATGTGTTTTCAACGACAAAATAAATTGATGCCCTTATACAAAATGACGTAAATAATCTAGAAGGATTTTTCTTTGAATAGATTGGAAACCAACCTTTGAAATAAATCATTTCACATGTACGCTGTTCACGGTAAAGTGAGCACTTCTTAAGGCCATTCTAAATTTTTTATTTCACCCAATTTCTATCTTCCTGCTCCTTTTACTATAAACATTGCAATGTGGCCAATAAACACAATATATACATTTCACCACTCTCATAAGTTAACACCTAAGTCTGCAATAAGATATATTTATTAGTAGTTTATGCTTGTTGGGAGAGCCTTAAAAAGTGCTCACTTTACCGTGAACAGCCTATAACGCCATGGAATCTAAAGTTAATCATCCCTCGTAATTGCATGTATTCTTTTGAAATAACCACTTGTAACTGCACGTGTTGTAACAGAAATCGCCAAATGTGATGGAATGCGTTCTATTGCAAAACAAAAGTCACTTGTTGTAACTGTATGTATTCTAATATAAAATTACCTCCTGTAACTGCATTTATTGGCATGTAAATCATCTACCAATATTGCATATATTCTAAAAAAAATTATCTTTGGTAACAGACTGTATTCTAACATAACTCAATTAATATATCTGCATGTAACGCAACTCTAGCAAATGTATGCATTGTGATTAAAACTTTCCTCTATAACTGTGTGTATGTGAACGTAAATATTTCCAGTATAATAAAAACATTATAAATCAATTGCATTTGTGCAATTTTCTAACACAAGTTGTGACTGAAATACAAACATCAATTCAGGCACGAAATAATAAAAGTCTTTCCGTGCCGTAACAGCCTGATCTAAATTCTAACATTAAAATAGCTGTTCAGTAAGCAAGTTGTACTTATAAGAGAATGAGTTGACACAAAATGGTAACATATATATATATATATAACTATTCCCTATTTCCACTTTACCGGAAAGTGGATTCTAGTCACTAGGTGCATGACAACGTTAATGTATACATACAGCAAAGAGAGATACAGAGTGTGAAGCAACGTATCAGGCCTTCCAATACTAAGTAAACTTCCAGTCACGTGTAGTATGACGCAACTCACTGAAAGAGATACAGAATGTGAAGCAACGTATAAGGCCTTCCAATACTAAGTAAACTTCCAGTCACGTGTAGTATGACGCAACTCACTGAAAGAGATACAGGATGTGAAGCAACGTATCAGGCCTTCCAATACTAAGTAAACTTCCAGTCACGTGTAGTATGACGCAACTCACTGAAAGAGATACAGAATGTGAAGCAACGTATAAGGCCTTCCAATACTAAGTAAACTTCCAGTCACGTGTAGTATGACGCAACTCACTGAAAGAGATACAGGATGTGAAGCAACGTATACGGCCTTTCAATACTAAGTAAACTTCCAGTCACGTGTAGTGTGACGCAACTCACTGAAAGAGATACAGGATGTGAAGCAACGTATACTTCCTCTCAATACTAAGTAAACTTCCAGTCACGTGTAGTATGACGCAACTCACTGAAAGAGATACAGGATGTGAAGCAACGTATAACGCCTCTCAATACTAAGTAAACTTCCAGTCACGTGTAGTATGACGCAACTCACTGAAAGAGATACAGGATGTGAAGCAACGTATCAGGCCTTCCAATACTAAGTAAACTTCCAGTCACGTGTAGTATGACGCAACTCACTGAAAGAGATACAGAATGTGAAGCAACGTATCAGGCCTTCCAATACTAAGTAAACTTCCAGTCACGTGTAGTATGACGCAACTCACTGAAAGAGATACAGAATGTGAAGCAACGTATAAGGCCTTCCAATACTAAGTAAACTTCCAGTCACGTGTAGTATGACGCAACTCACTGAAAGAGATACAGAATGTGAAGCAACGTATACGGCCTTCCAATACTAAGTAAACTTCCAGTCACGTGTAGTATGACGCAACTCACTGAAAGAGATACAGGATGTGAAGCAACGTATCAGGCCTTCCAATACTAAGTAAACTTCCAGTCACGTGTAGTATGACGCAACTCACTGAAAGAGATACAGAATGTGAAGCAACGTATAAGGCCTTCCAATACTAAGTAAACTTCCAGTCACGTGTAGTATGACGCAACTCACTGAAAGAGATACAGGATGTGAAGCAACGTATACGGCCTTCCAATACTAAGTAAACTTCCAGTCACGTGTAGTGTGACGCAACTCACTGAAAGAGATACAGGATGTGAAGCAACGTATACTTCCTCTCAATACTAAGTAAACTTCCAGTCACGTGTAGTGTGACGCAACTCACTGAAAGAGATACAGGATGTGAAGCAACGTATACTTCCTCTCAATACTAAGTAAACTTCCAGTCACGTGTAGTATGACGCAACTCACTGAAAGAGATACAGGATGTGAAGCAACGTATAACGCCTCTCAATACTAAGTAAACTTCCAGTCACGTGTAGTATGACGCAACTCACTGAAAGAGATACAGGATGTGAAGCAACGTATCAGGCCTTCCAATACTAAGTAAACTTCCAGTCACGTGTAGTATGACGCAACTCACTGAAAGAGATACAGAATGTGAAGCAACGTATCAGGCCTTCCAATACTAAGTAAACTTCCAGTCACGTGTAGTATGACGCAACTCACTGAAAGAGATACAGAATGTGAAGCAACGTATAAGGCCTTCCAATACTAAGTAAACTTCCAGTCACGTGTAGTATGACGCAACTCACTGAAAGAGATACAGAATGTGAAGCAACGTATACGGCCTTCCAATACTAAGTAAACTTCCAGTCACGTGTAGTATGACGCAACTCACTGAAAGAGATACAGGATGTGAAGCAACGTATCAGGCCTTCCAATACTAAGTAAACTTCCAGTCACGTGTAGTATGACGCAACTCACTGAAAGAGATACAGAATGTGAAGCAACGTATAAGGCCTTCCAATACTAAGTAAACTTCCAGTCACGTGTAGTATGACGCAACTCACTGAAAGAGATACAGAATGTGAAGCAACGTATCAGGCCTTCCAATACTAAGTAAACTTCCAGTCACGTGTAGTATGACGCAACTCACTGAAAGAGATACAGAATGTGAAGCAACGTATAAGGCCTTCCAATACTAAGTAAACTTCCAGTCACGTGTAGTATGACGCAACTCACTGAAAGAGATACAGAATGTGAAGCAACGTATACGGCCTTCCAATACTAAGTAAACTTCCAGTCACGTGTAGTATGACGCAACTCACTGAAAGAGATACAGGATGTGAAGCAACGTATCAGGCCTTCCAATACTAAGTAAACTTCCAGTCACGTGTAGTATGACGCAACTCACTGAAAGAGATACAGAATGTGAAGCAACGTATAAGGCCTTCCAATACTAAGTAAACTTCCAGTCACGTGTAGTATGACGCAACTCACTGAAAGAGATACAGGATGTGAAGCAACGTATACGGCCTTCCAATACTAAGTAAACTTCCAGTCACGTGTAGTGTGACGCAACTCACTGAAAGAGATACAGGATGTGAAGCAACGTATACTTCCTCTCAATACTAAGTAAACTTCCAGTCACGTGTAGTGTGACGCAACTCACTGAAAGAGATACAGGATGTGAAGCAACGTATACTTCCTCTCAATACTAAGTAAACTTCCAGTCACGTGTAGTATGACGCAACTCACTGAAAGAGATACAGGATGTGAAGCAACGTATAACGCCTCTCAATACTAAGTAAACTTCCAGTCACGTGTAGTATGACGCAACTCACTGAAAGAGATACAGGATGTGAAGCAACGTATCAGGCCTTCCAATACTAAGTAAACTTCCAGTCACGTGTAGTATGACGCAACTCACTGAAAGAGATACAGAATGTGAAGCAACGTATCAGGCCTTCCAATACTAAGTAAACTTCCAGTCACGTGTAGTATGACGCAACTCACTGAAAGAGATACAGGATGTGAAGCAACGTATCAGGCCTTCCAATACTAAGTAAACTTCCAGTCACGTGTAGTATGACGCAACTCACTGAAAGAGATACAGAATGTGAAGCAACGTATAGGCCTTCCAATACTAAGTAAACTTCCAGTCACGTGTAGTATGACGCAACTCACTGAAAGAGATACAGATGTGAAGCAACGTATACGGCCTCTCCAATACTAAGTAAACTTCCAGTCACGTGTAGTATGACGCAACTCACTGAAAGAGATACAGGATGTGAAGCAACGTATAGCCTTCCAATACTAAGTAAACTTCCAGTCACGTGTAGTATGACGCAACTCACTGAAAGAGATACAGGATGTGAAGCAACGTATACAGGCCTTCCAATACTAAGTAAACTTCCAGTCACGTGTAGTATGACGCAACTCACTGAAAGAGATACAGATGTGAAGCAACGTATACAGGCCTTCCAATACTAAGTAAACTTCCAGTCACGTGTAGTATGACGCAACTCACTGAAAGAGATACAGAATGTGAAGCAACGTATCAAGGCCTTCCAATACTAAGTAAACTTCCAGTCACGTGTAGTATGACGCAACTCACTGAAAGAGATACAGAATGTGAAGCAACGTATAGGCCTTCCAATACTAAGTAAACTTCCAGTCACGTGTAGTATGACGCAACTCACTGAAAGAGATACAGAATGTGAAGCAACGTATCAGGCCTTCCAATACTAAGTAAAACTTCCAGTCACGTGTAGTATGACGCAACTCACTGAAAGAGATACAGAATGTGAAGCAACGTATCAGGCCTTCCAATACTAAGTAAACTTCCAGTCACGTGTAGTAGACGCAACTCACTGAAAGAGATACAGAATGTGAAGCAACGTATCAGGCCTTCCAATACTAAGTAAACTTCCAGTCACGTGTAGTATGACGCAACTCACTGAAAGAGATACAGATGTGAAGCAACGTATAAGGCCTTCCAATACTAAGTAAACTTCCAGTCACGTGTAGTATGACGCAACTCACTGAAAGAGATACAGAATGTGAAGCAACGTATACGGCCTTCCAATACTAAGTAAACTTCCAGTCACGTGTAGTATGACGCAACTCACTGAAAGAGATACAGGATGTGAAGCAACGTATAGCCTTCTCAATACTAAGTAAACTTCCAGTCACGTGTAGTATGACGCAACTCACTGAAAGAGATACAGGATGTGAAGCAACGTATAAGGCCTTCCAATACTAAGTAAACTTCCAGTCACGTGTAGTTGACGCAACTCACTGAAAGAGATACAGATGTGAAGCAACGTATACGGCCTTCCAATACTAAGTAAACTTCCAGTCACGTGTAGTATGACGCAACTCACTGAAAGAGATACAGGATGTGAAGCAACGTATCAGGCCTTCCAATACTAAGTAAACTTCCAGTCACGTGTAGTATGACGCAACTCACTGAAAGAGATACAGAATGTGAAGCAACGTATACAGGCCTCTCCAATACTAAGTAAACTTCCAGTCACGTGTAGTATGACGCAACTCACTGAAAGAGATACAGGATGTGAAGCAACGTATAAGGCCTTCCAATACTAAGTAAACTTCCAGTCACGTGTAGTATGACGCAACTCACTGAAAGAGATACAGGATGTGAAGCAACGTATCGGCCTTCCAATACTAAGTAAACTTCCAGTCACGTGTAGTATGACGCAACTCACTGAAAGAGATACAGATGTGAAGCAACGTATCAGGCCTTCCAATACTAAGTAAACTTCCAGTCACGTGTAGTATGACGCAACTCACTGAAAGAGATACAGGAATGTGAAGCAACGTATAGGCCTTCCAATACTAAGTAAACTTCCAGTCACGTGTAGTATGACGCAACTCACTGAAAGAGATACAGATGTGAAGCAACGTATCACGCCTTCCAATACTAAGTAAACTTCCAGTCACGTGAAGTATGACGCAACTCACTGAAAGAGATACAGGATGTGAAGCAACGTATCAGGCCTTCCAATACTAAGTAAACTTCCAGTCACGTGTAGTATGACGCAGCTCACTGAAAGAGATACAGGTTGTGAAGCAACGTATCAGGCCTACCAATACTAAGTAAACTTCCAGTCACGTGTAGTATGACGCAACTCACTGAAAGAGATACAGAATGTGAAGCAACGTATAAGGCCTTCCAATACTAAGTAAACTTCCAGTCACGTGTAGTATGACGCAACTCACTGAAAGAGATACAGGTTGTGAAGCAACGTATACGGCCTTTCAATACTAAGTAAACTTCCAGTCACGTGTAGTATGACGCAACTCACTGAAAGAGATACAGAATGTGAAGCAACGTATACGGCCTTCCAATACTAAGTAAACTTCCAGTCACGTGTAGTATGACGCAACTCACTGAAAGAGATACAGAATGTGAAGCAACGTATCAGGCCTTTCAAAACTAAGTAAACTTCCAGTCACGTGTAGTATGACGCAACTCACTGAAAGAGATACAGGTTGTGAAGCAACGTATCAGGCCTTCCAATACTAAGTAAACTTCCAGTCACGTGTAGTATGACGCAACTCACTGAAAGAGATACAGGATGTGAAGCAACGTATCAGGCCTTCCAATACTAAGTAAACTTCCAGTCACGTGTAGTATGACGCAACTCACTGAAAGAGATACAGAATGTGAAGCAACGTATCAGGCCTTTCAAAACTAAGTAAACTTCCAGTCACGTGTAGTATGACGCAACTCACTGAAAGAGATACAGGTTGTGAAGCAACGTATCAGGCCTTCCAATACTAAGTAAACTTCCAGTCACGTGTAGTATGACGCAACTCACTGAAAGAGATACAGGATGTGAAGCAACGTATCAGGCCTTCCAATACTAAGTAAACTTCCAGTCACGTGTAGTATGACGCAGCTCACTGAAAGAGATACAGGTTGTGAAGCAACGTATCAGGCCTACCAATACTAAGTAAACTTCCAGTCACGTGTAGTATGACGCAACTCACTGAAAGAGATACAGAATGTGAAGCAACGTATAAGGCCTTCCAATACTAAGTAAACTTCCAGTCACGTGTAGTATGACGCAACTCACTGAAAGAGATACAGGTTGTGAAGCAACGTATACGGCCTTTCAATACTAAGTAAACTTCCAGTCACGTGTAGTATGACGCAACTCACTGAAAGAGATACAGGATGTGAAGCAACGTATCAGGCCTTCCAATACTAAGTAAACTTCCAGTCACGTGTAGTATGACGCAACTCACTGAAAGAGATACAGGATGTGAAGCAACGTATACGGCCTTTCAATACTAAGTAAACTTCCAGTCACGTGTAGTATGACGCAACTCACTTAAAGGTCTGTGACTGCTAGCTGGCCATTGCTATTATTCTATGACTGTTCTCTTCTGTATGAAGTGACAAGCAAACGTCTCCCATAAAACATTCAATTTTTATTCCATTGTACTGTTGGTCTGTTGATTTTCAATGTACTTTCCGATAGAATGAAAAGCGTATGTGATCACTTTCCTGTCTGTGTGTGATTGGCCGCCGTATGTAAAGTAAGTGCCCGGGGTGGCCTAAAACTTCAAAAGTCAGATATCCTTACTAAGTACATATGTGTACCGAGTTTTGTGAAATTCGGTTGAAGCGTTCGAAAAGTAAGTGGAGGGGGGTGTATATATACGCACAGACCACACACACACACACACACACATTAATTTTCAGGAAGACGGCCATATAAATATTTAAGTTAGTAAACCCTATTATTCAAAACATTAGACTGATTCAATCCGAAGATTATGCTCCGGATTGTACCCCGTGATGCAGTTGATTGCACTCTGGTTTATTTTTACCAAGTTTTCTGGGTTCGAATCCCAGGTAAGGCACATGCGCAGCCTTTGAACTTCGTCAAAGTCAAAGATCAACTCTCACTGTCTTACAATATGGCCGTCGGGCAATCGGAATGACAGAGCATGAACAGCTCCGAGATCCGCATCCCCATTCCCTTGCACCAAAGTCGGCTATATCCTTCTACTCCTATATGTAATTATCTCGGTAATGTTGCACATGTTTCTGGTTTCATATCTATCGATATTGCTGTCGACGAGATATGAAGATCTGCTTACTATCTAAGCTAATAACTCCATTAAAATAATTTCGCATCAGTGTAGAGGAAAGTAGGCTCATTACTTGTATCAGCAACTTCTCTTTTGTTAAGGCTCCTGATTACCCGTAGCCTCTTCCCGCGTTTGAGGTCGAGAAGCGCGGGAAGCGACAAGGACGATATTGCCACACACATCAAGTGCGCCATCGCCTCTAAGCGCGAGGCTCTGAACTGGCGCGCAGTGCTCTCGTCGTGCTGCGTGTTCCTATGTGACATTCAGCGACGACACTAGTATTTTGTTGTTGGAAAGTCTCTGAGAAGGTCCATACTACAGGGCCCTCGAGTGGTTATGCAGGTATCTGATGCGTATATTTTGTGATACAGTGCTTTGAAAAATACCGTCTTAAAATACGTATGTGGTATATATATTATACAGTATAGGGCTGTAGACCCGGAAATTTCGCGATTTGATTTGAGAACAAGTTAGATTTAAAACAAGTGTACATGTGACTTTCTGTCGCAATTGGATCGCAGTTTGTAAGGCAAGCCCTGGACGAATTTGAACCAGTAACTGACCTGCAAGGAAACTAGGATCAAATACCGTTTCACCTAGTCTGCTATAAACCTGGGTTAACAAACAACGAACAACTAACTGAAGCCTAAGTACACAAAGCGTTGTGTATTGTGGAGTCTAGCTTGTTGGCAAATGAAGCCGCGAAATTTTTTTATATCGGCCCAGATTGTTTTGTTTACGTATAGCCAAACAAATCTTTAGCTGCACCAACCAAATCTTACAGTCTGCGGCAACCAAATGAGAACAACAAAGTAATTTGGTTTCAGCAACAAAATATTTCATTGCCCCTATACAAAAAAAATAGTATGGTTGCACCAAACAAAGCCTGTTTGATTCAACGAAACCTTTCTGTCAGTGTGCAAGGCGCTCAACTGGCGTGTCGTGTTTCCGTCGCGCTGCGTGTACCTATGGAACTTTAAGGGGCAACCCTATCATTTTACTACTGGATAATCTGTAGCGAATTTCAGTGCAGCTCCCTATGATAGTTTCACATGTTTACAACCACATTTTATGAGATACAGCAGTGCTAAAGAGCCATCATTAAGTATATTGGAGGGCTTGAAGATAGCATTAATAATGTGCGTGATGTATTGAAGGTATTGGTATAATGGGGATACGTTCAGTGGTTTCGTAAATAAACGCGGATTTCTAACACTCTCCTGCGCAGGTTAAGCGGCAGGTTGGCGGGGGTCTCCCCGTTGGAGCTACATCCCGAGAGCTAACAGGGTGTGGCAAGGAGGGCTTCACCAGCGCATTTAAGCCAGTAAGTTGGAGGGCTTGAAGATAGCATTAATTATGTACGTGATGTATTGAAGGTATTGGTATCATGGGGATACGTTCAGTGGTTTCGTAAATAAACGCGGATTTCTAACACTCTCCTGCGCAGCTTAAGCGGCAGGTTGGCCGGGGTCTTCCTGTTGGTGCTACATCCCGAGAGCTAACAGGGTGTGGCCAGGTCGTCTTCTCCAGCACATTTAAGCCAGTAAGGTTGTAAGGTCATGACTTCAATAACCGGGGCCACGGTGGCTGAGCGGTTAGCCTGCTCGCCTCCCATCAGGGCCATCCGCGTTCAATCCCCGGCCGGGTAACTGCGGATTTTCTGCACGTGGGAATCGTGCCGGACGATGCCGTTGGTCGGTGGGTCTTCTAGGGAATCTCCCATTTCCCCCGCCCCCTTCATTCCGGTGCTGCTCCATACTCACCTCAATCACCCTTATCGACTCTGAAGAACTCGATGTTAAGAGCCGCCCAAATCTCTCCACTCCACTTCAGTTACCTTAGGTAATGTTTTATTCTACCAAGGTTGGAGAGCACAATGCTTTTAGTTTGGCAAGTAGTATTTTTGCCACTACACTGTAAAAAAATTGTAATTTTTACAGATAAATTTTTTGTAATTTTACAAACGCTTGTGACAGAATAACGTTTTCTCTTTTAAAAATACCCGTTTGTAAAACTACAAGGGCTGTGTTTGTAATAGACCTCAATAAATGTTTGTACTAAACTGACCCGTTTCCACGAGCTTCAGCAAAAAGGCGGACACTTAACAACGTAAAACTCTATATATAGCTGTTTGTGCAAAAAACTATGGGTGATGTAAAGTGTAATTGCGTGAAAAAAAAAAAAAGAAATGTATTGAAAGTTTTAATGACCAAAAACAATTTTAAAAAACTATAATAATCATAATAAAACGACAGTTTTAATAAAACGTAACCGTATTATTCATTAACTGTTAATGTTTCCTAGCTTCACAGAACTCTTAAATCGGCTCTCAATACATCGTTGTTAAGAGCCGTCCGATCTCTTAACTCAACAACAGAACTCTTAAAATTACATAACAATGTCTATTCTCCTTAACCAAATAACTTCAATAATATTTTGTAGGAACCTACGTGAGTGTATATTTGAATAAAAAATAAAATTTAAGTTCGTAAGTCAAGTAGTTATTGTGGTTGAGGGCGGCGTCTAATAAAAACGAGGAGTGTGGGACTTGTCCCTGCCTGTGCTGGCAGAGTGTCTTTTCTTCGTCAATTATGTTTTGAAATAGTTTTTAAAAGTTTTCCTATGATATTAATTAATCACGTTCGTTTTCTAGAAGAAAAAAAGTAATTTTATGTACGCTTTTCAACGATATCAGTTGTAATAAAAGGTTATAATTTTTAGTATTACAAATAAATGTTTTGCAGATTTTATCGGAAAACTCTTTGTAGATATACAAATGATTTCTTTGTAACTGCATTTCCAAGGATTTATCCTATAAAAGCACAAAAAAATATTTAGAGTGTTTCTAAGCGCTAGTGTCGCATGTGTACCGGAGATTTACTATTTTCTACATTATAATACAAAATAATTGCAATAATCATAAATTAAATATTTATATATAAAATCCTTTGTGCGTGATTAAACCGCATCATCACTGACAAGCCATTGGGCCAATTGATACCATATTCACGCCATATGTTACTGAGGTGGCAAGTAAGGTTTTTAATTATGTTTCATTCCGATAGATGGCACTGGAGTCTAACTTATAGATTTATGAGCCAATTTTGCTCATACTTGAAGGAAATTTTTGTTGATCTGAAATAAAATAGTTTTATTGTGATTTTCATTCGGTAGGTTAGGTTCCGATAGGTGGAACTGGAGTCTATCTTATATATTTATTCGCCGATTTTGTTAATAATTGCAGGAAATGTTTGTTAATATATTGAGACCATATTCACACCATATGTTATTGAGATGGCGAGTAAGGTTTTTAATTATGTTTCATTCCGATATATGGTGCTGGAATCCAAATTTCTATTTTTATGGGCCGATTTTGCACATACTTGCAGGAAATGTTTGTTGATATAAAATATAAAAATGCCAGCGATACCACGGTCAAACATCGGTTGACGTATCAGACGTAATAGAGAGGACGCATTGAGAAGGCAAAATATAACGTGAAAGAGACGGAACGTTCGCCGGGATCAGATAGTATAAAATAAATAAACTAAATGAAAACTTTCTCGTTTATTATTCACGTAGTTTATAATTTTAACTAAATGTAACCTCTTTGGAACACCAGCGCTTACCTATTGGTGGAAATTTTCCCCTATACCAAACTCAACCATAAGTGAACTCGTTATGTTCCTAACCTGAGGAGAATTAACCTTACCTTAGATGTTAAAGCAGCACGACGGAAAAAAATATCTGTCCGCCTGCGTGTAAGGACGAGTGTAGTATTCCATACTCGTGTAACTGTAGCCCTTAGCTAACTTTTGTCACATGCGCTGTAACTGGCTCTCTGCAGCTACCATTTGATGTTGCAGCAAAGCTTACGTTCCCCTGTTTAAGTCCTATAACACATTTTTTTATTAGGTTATCTGAAAGAGCTTTCGGAAAGTGCACACCTTAACACAGTTTTTAGTTTTCAAATCATTATAGTTTTCAAAATATAACCCTCAAAAGTCTCACTTTCCCGAATTATGCAGCATACTAGGCTTTGCTCGTAGATATTTTTTTCCCAAACAAATTGCATTTAATGCAACCTGTATGGTGTGCAGAATATACTGAATCAGTATCAATGCAAACTCTAAATTTTGTTGAAAATAGGGATCAGACTTGTAAACAAATTTTTTGTTCATTCAAGCGAAACTGTTAACATTCATTTAACAAATAGTTTAAACCATAAACTGCAGAGGAAATTTTGGTTTTTGTTCCTTTCGTAGCTTGTAACATAATTGCAGTATGCCTCACTTATACTCAAATTCAACTTTTTGAACCTGCCTATATCACTCTTGGGTAGGAACTTGAGTGTTATACTTTGAAAACTATAACGATTTGACAGCTAACAGCTGCATTAGGGGGGAATTTTTCGAAACCTCTCTCAGATAACCAAATTCCGAAAAAAATGAGAAATATGACCTTAACTCAAAAGAAGATTGATTCCTGCCTCGAATGAGATATGCGATCGGTCCTGCCTGACAGAATGTCAGAGTATAGCTGTTCAGCTCTACAGTTTGAAAAATGGCGCACAGACATGTGCATGTCATTAAATCACCTTCCAACTAACTGCATTATTTTTCTCCCCTCGTCAATTTTGCATTGCACGGTGGTATTTAAAACCGTATACTCGCGTTAAAAAAAAAAAAAAAGTATGTTTAGTGATAAGCATCTGCGAGAGAAACGCACTGGAGTGTAAAGCGCCAGATTGTTCCGAATTGTATCAGCTCTGCACGTACAGAAGCTGCGCTGCGCGCTATTCAGCGTTTTGTTACTCACTAGAACGACCGATAACATCCTACACTTTTTGGCTGCTGAATGAGGCTGGAAACATTTTGTTGCTGTTCCTTTTTTCTTAGTTTTTCCGATTTTTGTTATTTTTTGCGTTAGAAATGTGTTGAATCGTTTTCGGTGAAATAAAGAGATACAATAAATCGTTTTTATAAATTCCATAGCCCCAAACCCGGAGAGATAGATAGAGAGAAAGAGAGAGAGAGAGAGAGAGAGAGAGAGAGAGAGAGAAAATAAAAGAACACTGCAAGAAATTTCAGTAGATAATATTAGTTCTCAAAATATTAGAATTAATGCTGACAAAGGTCGTAGCAATGTTTTGCATAAGTAATTATGAAGTGTTGGTATCACAAAAATGTTCAAAGATTCTCAAGTTTCGTCGAATCAAAAAAGTCAGGTGTAAATAAATATATGAACAGTTTTTTATTTTTTATTTATTTTTTGCTTTCTGTTTCATATGCATGCAGATTTGTAAAATGCTTCCTTTTCTGATTGCTTCATACTTAACCTCTCTTAACCAACGCATTAATAAAGTGATCAGATCCATGAGAATATTAATTGTATGTTCAGTATATATCGTGGAATAATACACAATGTGCACAAAAGTAGATCTTAATCAGGGCTATAGAAAGAGCTCAGTTTAGCGTGAACAACCTATAACTAAGGACATGCTGACATAGAAGAGATATAATAGAACAATTTCGTTCAGAATCAGTTGGCTCTCCCAGGTGCCTATGTTCACGGGAAAATGAAGTCAAGTGAAACCAGACAGCAGCGGCTAATAATAATATACAGCTTAACAGAAAACATACGTCGAAATTAAGGGGACTCGCGTTGTGTATCGACAACCAGTTCCATTAGCGAACAGAGAAGTGTTCTTTGGAAGTGTGCCCTTAATGAATGTGCCGTTACACTGTTGAACGATAAACAAATCTCCAGGAAATACGTTTACTCAATCCATGATACGGCTGTCACATACTGCCACACGAAACAGGAAGCCACACGAATACCTGACATGTCCTTAAACCACCCGTGCGAGGCTGTGCTACCCGTTGTAACACTTCAATATTTATGACTTTACTATGTAAATTTGATTTAAATGCCAAACTTTAATGCGATGTATAAGATGTTTAACGTATGTTCGATGTGATACGTGTAAACTTATTTATTTTGACAGTTGTGTTGTGTGTGCTATGATTATCTATGGTTTCTTTGCATGAATATTTGTCTTTGTAACAAGCACTACCTTTTGTTTTCTCAAAAGAATCAGGTCACACCAGCCGGCCTATCACATTTTATTGATTTTTCGAACGATAGTCTGATAGAACAAAAATTCATTCATTCATTCTACTTTGGAATCAGAGAGAGGCCAGCTCAGAAAAGAAGTCGGTCCTGAGTATGAAATATAATCTATAATAGGTATTTGGTTGGCAACAATTGATACTTACGACGGAGATACATAATTATTCATGCGCTATTGAAATGCTGAGCCTATATATGTTTAAAAGAAGAAGTAATTCGACATAAGCTGTACGATGAGCCCGGACGGAAGGACGGCCTGGTGAAGGAGGACTTCTGGGTTCTCGACTCCGCACCAAGGACGACGCGGTGTCTTGTGTTCGGAGAGCCAATCCTGCGAGAGGAGGACTACTGGCTGCGGATTCTGGCGAGGTTCCTATTCTGTACCCACCTCCGCTGTTCCGGCCCGCAGAGGACGAGTTCGCTGAGCACCACCCGGGATGTGCTGTCCATGGTGAGCGGGAGAGCTGTTCCTGGGTTCTACACCAGTGAAGGATGACTCCACGACATCGGCAGAGTTGTGGTTATTTCCCGCTATCGACACAGCTAAGTCGCATTTTCTCCAGACAAAAGTAAACATATGTATGACACCTGGACCAGTAAGTCTTAATATTGGTAGATACCGTGATGTACAATGTGCAGGCTGGTGTTGTCTGTAGTAAGATTTTGAAAAATTAGGATAGTATAATCATTTTAACCAAACATTTTCGCAAAATTATATATAAAATTAATTAAAATTTATATAAATTTATCTTCTTCTTCTATTTATTTACTTGAATTAAGACCTGTCTAGTTCCTTACTAGAATTAATGTCCAATTGTTTAATATACAAAGATAATTCAAATCTGGATAAACATACTCATTTTTGAGCAGCAGCATATATTTAAGCCGAGGCATGTCATTAATATAACCTATCAGACTTTGTCTTTGAGAATCTAAGGAACCCATGGTAAAAAAATTAAGTATCACAGTGAAATTCAGCGTAAAATTGAGCTACATCATTCGTACGAGTATTAAAATAGGAACACGTTGTGTTCCCGAGTTCTCTGTACAAGTTGTTTGTATGGAGGCCATCATTCGACACTGTAAATACGATCGTAGTTAGATAGCGTGTAGCGCTGCAATAGGCAGGACATAACGGAGACGCTAGTGTGTTACTAGTTACGTCATGTTGGTGATCGACGGCACATGGCTAAACTGCAATTAAAAGGGAAATACCTAATCCTTATTCCAGAAAAATTGTCGTCTTGCAGTGCTGGTGATTAGATAAGCTTCGTTTAAAGATTTTGAGCCCAGGTTCCTAGATGCCGCAGTCGCTGTTTGAAAGAGGAACTCGGATGCTCAAATTAAACACCCCACAGGACCGTATCATCGTGCGACTGAAGACAGAACAACCTCTGATGTGACATTCCTGTACGTCTCTGATGACAAAGATCTAGGAACACTGGACATATTTGTCAAAAGAGATCCCGGTAATTTCGTGGCTTCATTCGGCAATAACCTAGATCCCACAATCATTTGTGCATTCGAGCATCAGTTAGTAGCTCATTGGCTGATGCTCAACTTTAACCCCAGACCAGGCAGCACGCGATTCGGTTCCTATTTTCCTTGCATGTTCTTTATTGGTCGAAAGTCGTTCGGGGGCGTGGCTAACAAACTATGGACCAATGGAATCACAGACACATTTTTGCACGTTGTTATGCTCTTGGGCTCACCACCGAGCGAGGTGGCGCTGTGGTAACTCACTGGACTCGCATTCGGGAGGACCCGGGTTCGATTCCCGGTCCAGCTATCCTGATTACGGCCTTCAATGTTTCCCGAAATCACCCCAGGCGAATGCTGGGATGGGTCACTGACGGAGGCCGTAGCCGATTCCTTCCCCAATCCTTTTACCTTGCGCAACTTGCACCCTCTCTAATGACCTCGCTGTCGACGAGACGTTAAGTCCAGTTACCTACCTACCTTGGGTTTAGCGTACAAATGTAACTTCCTATCAGAATTGTGGGGAAGTTATTCAAAGGAGGTGTATATGAAAGTATGTTAACAACTGCGACTTATAGCCTGGCGAAGATCCTAAGCGAGGAATTCGCCCTTGAAAACAGAAAATAAATATCGTTATTTGGAAAAATATTGTAAACTACTTCGAAATAAAGTACAATTCTCTGGATTCTGTTTTATGCTAACAAGAACGGCAATCTGTGAAGAAATCCTTTGGAATACCGACCGCCTTCGTAAAATAATGGGGGCGGCCACCTAATTTTTGGATTAATTTTCTCTTCCATAAGATATTTTAGAGGTTTTATGCTGTAATTTATATCAAGAGGGCCCAATGAACAAAAAAGGTCGTCTTGTCGCAACACCCTCAGGCGAACAGTTTTCGAGTAAAATTGAATATAAACTGTGTTTCCTGAGGGGTAGGCACTCACATTAACACAGGAAGAGTGACTGAACGATAAGCTAGTTAGCAACAAACGAATAATGCACACTGTAATGTAAACGTACAAAGTGTCATGTGCTACCGTGTGAGTCTGTGTGAGTTACGGATAGGTAACGAGCGATCTCTCGTCATAGCAATACTCGGTACTAAGCTCAGCAGGTTCTTGAGTCCAGAGTAGGTGGGCATATAGCGGATTTACCTTCTGTCGAACTGTCTGACCGTACACAAACTCTCATTATTAATTTGGCGAGGGGGGCGGGGCGGGGCGGAATTGTATTCCCGAGGCTGCTGCAAGCTTTTCACCGTTAAATTGTGCACTTTTGTAAGTCCTGCCCAGGAACTTCTTTTCCTTCTCTTTTTGTATCCTTCGATTTGTGTAATATTAACCTGGCTGTGGACCTGTTCGCTTCAGCCATGTGCCGTTCCTGTTAAAGCGTGACATTTTTATGGAAATTAAATTCGGTAATGATTTGAAAATTCGTGATCCTTTGTATAAAGCAAAGAAAAAAAAATTGTACATCCAGTGGGAATAAATGTGCAATTTACATTAGCAATAGATTGTCAAATCTTAAAATTATCTTATTTTATATCGCGGGTAACTTAATTGCGAGACTGCATACCTGTGTAGTTATGTGCGGTGATTTACTTTTAAACGTTGATTTCAGATGTGCTTGCTTTACCGTGAACAGCCTTTACAATACTGTTAGGCACTGGAGCTGGCACCGGGCTGCTGTCCGGCTCTGTGGGGGATGACCTATCTCGACCCACCCAGTAGACATGTAAGGCCGATTCTAGCGCACCCCACACTTTCATCGAAAAAGCAAGCAATTTGCCCCAAAATTCAAGCAATTTTCAATTTAAAAAAAACAAGCAATTTTCATCGGAAATCAAGCATTTTTACCCCAAAATCAAGTAAATTTACCACTTTTTCAAAAATGTCCGAGCAGGATTTGTGCCACCTTAAAAAACAATAAATATTAAACTAAAATCAAGCAAATTTCTTACTTTTCAAGCAATTTTTCATGTTTTCTAGAAATAGCAATTTTGCAAGCGAGCAATCTAAATAAAGAAAAATATGAAAAAATCAAGTGAAAACATAAAAACATATATAATTTTATGAATTTATATTCTTTTTTTTTAAAGAGAATGATAGATAATGGACAAATTTTCCATTTATCATTTCTTTTAAGCCTTTATACATTATAAAAAAACCCCTTCTCATTTATTAGTTTCAATGAATTTTTATCGAGTATCTTGACATAGGGCTCTGGAAATGAAATTTTAAGTTTATCATCTAGAATGCAATTAATTTTTTTACCAAAATTAGATTCATAAATTTCAAAATCTGTATAAGTAAACCATTTATTTGTTTCTAGATCTTGTAGTTTGGTGAATTCAAGCGAATTGTTCAACTTCTTGAGACGAGATTCCATTTTTTTGTGTTATTTACAAAGAAAAAAAATTATTAAAGAAAAACTATTTTTTCATTCCCTCAATAAATTATTTTTCTTATTAAATTAAAAACTGGAAAATCAATAAAAGCACTGTAAAAAGTGTGGCGAAGTATTAAATATAGGAAGTTTTCACATGCATAAATACACAAAAGACAGGCATATTAACATTTGTAAAAAAATGTTGTGCTGAGTATGACAAAAATCAATATGAGTTTAAAAATGAGAAAATACTATGCGAATGTAGAAGATATGTTTGTAATGGATATCTCGAAAACCACAAAAATTATAAATTACACAATGCAATAGTAGATATTTCAATGAAATTCAACGTGATAATTATTCAACAAAAACATGTGCAGTATGTAAAGAGAATAAATCCATAAATTTATTTTCTCGTCGTAAAACTACTAAGGACCAACATACAACAATATGTAAAAAATGCTATAATGAGAAATATATCCTCATAAGAAGAAGTTAAATAGTTAAAAACGATTTCATTATTATCAAACATTTGAGCTCATATTTCGATTTTACGCACTTATTTTTCTACTCTCATTTTTGCAGTCGTAATATAATTGTTTTCTTGTAAATAGACAATAAAAATGACATCGCGCAATATTGCAGTTGAGTTATTTGAGAAGAGATTGAGAGTGTTGAGAATTATAGGTAGAGATTTAAAAATTAAATATTGGTACAGGGTATGGAAAGCTGATCTAATTAAATTTATTATACCATTTAATATAAATCAACAAAGAAAAAGAAACCTTAACAATTTATCCTTTTCAAATTATGCTATTAAATATAGAAAAGTTAATACAATTAAAAGAAATTTTCTCATTTTCTATTAATGTTCTCATACAAACAAGAGAGAAAAGTAAGCGAGGAACATAATGGATAACAAAGAATAGCCAATATCAATTAATTATATAAACAATATAAAAACGAACTAAAATAAATACTCCGCTATTCTACTAATGTGTTTGTTAGCAAAAGAAATCGAAGAACCAATGAAAAGTACAGAGTTAATACAGCTTTTAAAAGTAGGATATTAACATATAACATTGAAAATTCCTTTAATTTAGTACAGTCCAATCAGTTTTTAACTTCAGTAAAAAATAAGGTTTTTGAGACAATACGCGATGATGTTAGGGACTTTAGAGGGGCGAAAACCAGCATTAAATGATATACCAACTGTCGCAAACAGGAAAATTAGCAAGTAGAATTATTAATATTTCAGTCATTCAATCACACAATATAAAACGAATGAGACATTATAAAGATTTATGAAATTATAAAACAGGAATTACTTACACAACTATCTGAATTTCGAAGAAGAGGTTCAGGATGGACTTAAGATAGAGTAATTGGAATACAATTAGCTATAAATAAGTATAATCCATTAAATGGGGCAATATATATTGAACTACCAGAAATGATTAAGACTGAGAGAGCATGCATAAATGTGAAAATAATGACCAATAATGTTTTCTTTGGGCAACAAAGCGGGCATTGCATCCAGTAGAAAAGATCCGCAAAGAGTATCTAAATATAACAATTTGGGGCTTAATATCGATAAAGTAATATATAAATTTGAATTTCCATTTAAAATTTATGATACAACAAAAATAGAAAATCAAATTGACATATCTATAAATGTATACTCTATTGAAGACGAAGGTAAGAAATCCATGGTACATCCACTAAAACATACAAAAAAAATAGATAAGCACAAAAATTTACTTCATTTCAAAGAAGGTGATCACTCAAATTACTGTTGGATTAAATATTTATCGAGGTTAGTTTCAGCACAAAAAATAAAATAAACGATATAAAAACTTATATATGTGATATGTGTCTGCAATTATTTTATTCTCAAGAGAAATTAAGTTAACATACAGAAGACTGTTCAAAAAATGAAGCACTAAAAATTCAATTACCTTCGAAAGGAGAGCAAATATTTTTCAAAACTTATAAACATACAATGAAGGTTCCATTCACAATATATGCAGATTTTGAAACAATTCTAAAGAAAAGATCAACAACTAAACCAAATCCAAAAGAAATTTATAAATTTAAACTAATCAAAAAATACTCAGTTTTGGCCGAAGATGATATTGATAATGGTCTTTATAAGGAGGTACTTAAAGAACGATATAATCTTACAAATGAACCAATAAAAATACATGTATTTAAATCCAAATGACGAATCATATACTATGAAATATCAATTACACGAAACATCTGGTTTTTACTATTATATTGTATCTGCTTATGGTGATTATAAGCCACCAATTGTAAATATACTTCCAAATGCACATAACATTTTTATACTATCAATAAAAAGGGAAGTAGAAGAAATTGGTGAAATATATTCAAAATTTGAACCAATGCACCCACTAACAAAAGAAGAAAAAATATTATACAACAAATAAAAAAACATACATTATATGCGAGTGTGAATATTCTAAGGACAGTAAAAAAGTACATCGTCATGATCACGTAAGTGGAAAATTCATGAATCCAACATGCAACAATTGTATTTTACAATTAAAATTTCCATATTTTATTCCAATTTATTCTAATAATTTAGCTGGATATGATGCACATTTATTTATTAAAGAGATAGGATAAGATGATAAAAATATAGATTTGATTGCAAATAATGAAGAAAATTTTATTACTTTTAGGAAAGAAAGAGAAAATTTAAAAATGAGATTTATAGACACATTCAAATTTATTGCTAGTAGTTTAGATAAAGTATCATATGATTTATGTAAAGATCAAATGAAACACAAAAAAAAAAAACATTTTCCAGAAGATCAAGTTGATTTAGTTAATAGAAAAGGTGTTTATTCATATGATTATATTGATAGTTGGAAGAAATGTGATGAAACTGAACTTCCCCCAAGAGTGAATTTTATAACAAATTAAACGAAAATAGTATATCTGACGATGATTTTGAGCATGCAATACGTGTATGGAACCAATATAATATTTAAAAATTTTGGTGAGTACCATGATTTATATTTAAAAAGTCATGTATTTTTTGTTAGCAGATATGTTCGAAGATTTTAGAAATACATGTAAAATGCATGTGATTTAGATCCTACTTGGTATTTTACAGCACCAGGTTAATCGTGGAAAGCAATGTTAAAAATGACTAAACAACCACTAGATTTATTACATAACGATGAAATAATTTTATTGATTGACAAAGGAATTAGAGGTGGAATATCACCGTTTTGTAAGCGATATGTTTAAGATAATAAATATTTAGATTAATTAGATGATTTTAACTCTAATCAAGAATCAAATTATTTAGCAAATCTCGATGCTAATAATTTATATGGTTGAGCAATATCACAATATTTACCATATGATAGTTTTAAAAGGGTTTATTATACATTATATGATTTAGATTACTGGAGTAAAAAAATACTATATTTGAAAGATGTTTCACATCATTATTATATATTAAAAGTTGATTTAGAATATCCACAAGAACTACATAATTTATATAAAGATCTACCTTTTCGTCCTGAAAATAAGATACTTCCAAAAACAACTCAATCTAAATTATTAACGATTTTACAAAAAAAAAAGTATGTAATACACTATTGTAATTTAGAACAATGTCTAAATAGTGGTTTAACACTTACAAAAATACATAGATTATGAACGTTTCATCAGTCTGATTGGTTAAAAAGTATGTAGATTTAAACATAACAATGAGAATTAATACTAAACATAATTTTGAAAAAAAAATTATAATCTCATGAATAATTCATTGTTTGGTAAAACTATAGAAAATATTTAAAACATTGTTAATATAAAACTAGTTTCAGATACTGAAAAATGTGGAAGATTAGTAGCAAAACCAAATTTCAAAGGAAGTACTATATTTTATGAAAATCTTGCAGCTATACATATAAATAAGACAAATTAAAAATTTAATAAACCAATTTACATGGATATGTCAATTTCAGATATATCAAAAGAATTAATATATGATTTTCATTATAACACAATAAAACCAAAATATAGTGATAAAATTGAACTATATTATCAATAAATAAAAAGGTTTTAGAAAAAATGAAAGCTGAATGTAATGGGAAAATAATGAAAGAATTTTTTGGTTTACGTGCAAAAATGTATGCATATAGAGTTGGCGATAAAGAAAACGAAAAATTTAAAGGTGTGAATTAATGTGTTGTTAATAAGAGAATTACATTCGAAGACTATAAGAATTGTTTGTTTGATGAGAAAATTCAATATAGAACAATGAACTTTATAAGGAGTAATAAACACAATATATATATATACAGTAGAAGTTGATAAAATTTGCATTAAGTCATTGTGATAACAAGAGAATTATACTAGAAAATAAAATTGATACACTGACATATGGATATCCAAACACATAATATAAATTCATTTTTCTAATAAAATCGTATAATATTTTAAACTTCTTTAATTTCCAAAACATCGATAATAGAACCATCGAAATCAATTAAATTTCCATTTTCATCTCTAATTTCTAAGACAATATAATAAAAATGTTAATTATTTATTCTATAAAAAATTGGATGTGGGGGGGGGGGGTCATAAATTATATAATCTCTAAAGCCAAACATAGTTTTTGGGTGGAAAACTAGAAATTATGTTAGTCTCTAAATGGTTGGATTCATCATATTTTTTAAACATGCCATAAGCCAAATTACAATGAATATTGATTGTATTATATGGATTAAATTTAGCTAATTTCGTGCCTACAAAATTTTTTCCTTCTCAATAGTCATACTTCTTTCTTTTAACGATTCAACATCATATTGGCCTCTGGGAATATTTATAACGGTATTTTTATCAACAACAGGACTCATTTTTTAATTGTAGTTATAGTATTATTCTGTACATTTGGAGTTAAAAGTTTTGCATGAAAACTAATTAATGCTATCGATTTATCTTTATGAATTATATCATAGTGAAGTTTCTTCTTAATAATAGAACAATTATTTGTTAACTTGACAACCTTAATTGTCAGCTCAGGCTGTCAAGACAAAGTCGTATTATCCATTTATTAAAAAAATTATTGTTATAAATTAAAAAGCGACAGCTAAAGCAGCCTACGCTGCGCAAAGTTCACTGGGTTGTTTGTGTTTTAACTTCTGAAGAAAAATCTAAGAATATGAAAAGTGGGGAACTTTTGCCTGATGATAGAGGTATGATAGTTGGTCCAAGCAATTATGCAGTAACTAAGTTGATGATAAATTTTATTTATAATATGGGGTGGTTAAATTTTAATAAATTACTTTTTTGCTCTAAAAGTTTGAATCAACTAAAATATGTTCAATTACAAGATGATTTTGAAGTGATATCCAAAAAAATTAATGAACAAATGGCACATTTTAAAAATAACGCTGAGGAAATGAATCCTTTAGATCAATGGTAAAACTAATCTCTAATTGTATTTGACTATGTTATTTTAGATAATGAAGATATGATTCATGAATATTTTACTCAAGGAAGACATAAAAATATTGATTTTTTTCTATTTGGCTCAAACTTATTCCAAAGTGCCTAAACAATTGGTAAGAGACCATACAAATTGTTTCTGTATATTTAGATAAGATGATACTAACTTAAAGCATATTTATAATTATTTTGTTGCTAGAGAGATGGCTTATGAAAAATTTAAAGATATTTGTGCAAAGTGCAGGAATGAAGATTATGGTTTTATTATAATAGATATGAATTGAAAAATAAATAATATTAAGTATAGAAATAAAATTAAAGAGTTTATTGTATTTTAAAACTTTTTGTGTTATAATATCATGGGTGGTTATCCAAAAAAAAAATCGCTTCATTTGGATTAAGAGATGAATATAAAATAAATGCTGTTTTTAATTCATATTCGGTGAAAACTTTTATCTTTTATGAAAAGTTGTATTATGCAGAAATAGATGAACATTGTTCCCAGATAAAAAAGCATGGTCTGATTAATAAGAAATTTCCTAATTTACCAAATAGGATAGACTTAGCTTTTAGATATTCAAATTGTTAACTGTATTTTTTTTAGTAATGAAAATTTCATGGAATGTAATGAATTTACCAAAAAAATTTACAAGAGTTACAAAATATAGCATTTCATTGTTTGGTATAAAGTGCGAATCCTATAATGAAATTATAAATAGAATGAAATTAATTGTCAATGAATTAGAAAATTTAACTCCTTAAGAGTTATATAATTATAGATAAATGTAGAAAAAGTTAGGAATGATTTCACTTCCGGTGTTTCACCGCTAGTTGAGAATATAAAAAATAACTAAATTTGTTAATGAATTTGGTCTATATTTTATAAAATTATTTTCTTCGATTTTTCGTTTTCTCCATAAAAATTTTTATATATATATAATTAAACAACATATTTCCCAGCATACAAGATGGTCGAGTCACAAGAAAAACAAGTAGAGAACCTACAACTAGAAGATGGCAATAAACTACATTATTTGATTTAAATAATTTAATTTTAACCAATATCAAATTAGTGTTGTATTAGACGATAAAATGAGTCCCGGTTTTGTGGTAAAGATGTTGCTTAAATTTAAGAGTATTCTAACACAAAAAACCTTTACAAAATTATGTTATGCCAAAATATTAAATATTTTTTATCAGAATTAGTTGGGATCCAATTTGGGGCCCACCTAGATCATAATAGTGGAAGGGCAATTTACATTAATGAACCTGGGTTATATGAACTTATTTCCCACTCACATACTGAAATTGCTACAGATTTTCAAACATGAGTATTTGAAGTTCTTCCTTCAATTAGAAAATATGGCTCTTTTAAATTCCAAAAAATAATTGAGTTAAGAGACCAGCAGATAAGAATGATAGAACATAAATCTGAACAAGTCGCTTTAGAAAATAAAAAATTTGAACATTTTGACATGAATATGAAAGATTTTATAGACAATGTTAAACAGAAAACAAAAAATGGTTATACATGCATTGTAACATCGAGGCGATATGCCTCAATTAACAGTTTTAAAGTTTGTAAAACAGATAATATAACCACCAGAAATGCAAATTTCAATTCTTTGTTCAATGAACAAGATAAATTTTACATTTGTTTCCATAAGAAAGTTTACGATTTAAGCAAAACAGGAAAGTGAATTCACGAATTAACTGGATGATTTTCGTGATAAAAAGATCAAGGAAATGTTGGCTTTGCACTACACTTATTTGCTTAAAATTGTAGAATCAGTAATTGAAGACATGAATAAACATTATGATTACATCAATAATTTAACTAAAAACCATTTAGCAGAAATGTATACTTTGAAAACAATTATTCCAGAGCCAGTGTATTTAAGTAATGATGATGTATTATCAACAAATTTACAAACAAAATTATTTAAAGTATTAGATAACGTCATTGCTGAAAACAAATTAAATTATTGCACAAAAATTTATTAGAAAGATTAGAATTAGGCAACACAGGTAATGCAAAATCTTGAAGTCAAACAGGTGAATTATTAAAATGGAATGATGGTAAAACCCCAGTTAATTATAACATTACACAGATTACAATTACATAGAATTAATTTAATGTTTTATTAAAAAAGATGTTTCAGGTAGGATGGCCATCCCACCTGCAAAATATTTAAATTTACACTTTATCTGTTTTATTAATCCATGAATTATGCGAGCCATCAAATCCTAACCACTTGACATATATTTTTTCATCCTTAGTTTTTAAAATTTTTTCATCCAAATATTCATCAGGATAGTTCGTTTTCATAATATCATAGTCATAAAAACTACCCATTATATCTTCTCCATTAATATATTTTAATTTTTTAAGTTGGTATATCATAATTAAATACTTTACTAATAGTAAACAATTATGTTGACCAATTAGCAGTATAACATTTTTCAGAAAAAAAATTCCGTATTGCTCACATGAACAACATCTCTAACTTTATATTTTGGTTTTGGTAAACACAAAATTTGTTTGCAATAAATTTTGCACAGCATAGGCTGCTTTAGCTGTCGCTTTTTAATTTTTTTATTAACTTCAATTGGTTTCATACCAATAGTGCTATGCTTTGTGTTGCTGTAGTATTTCATTAATTAATCCAATATATTTATCCATTTGTAATTGCAATTCATAGCAAATTTTTTCCACGTTATATTTTTTAAAGTTTGATTAAATCTTTCAACAACACTAGCTTTTAATTCAGAAAATGAAGAAAAATTATGTATATTATGCTTTTGCATAAGTTCTTTGGAAATTTTATCATAAAATCTGCGCCATTGCTGCTTTGTAAATTATTTGGTTTTCTTTTCATAAAAATATTTCCAAAAGCATTTATTACATTTTTTTGCTGTTTTATCTTTGATTGGTAAAGCAAATGCAAAATTTGAAAATACATCGATAATTGTCATAATATATTTATAGTCTTTATTTATGCGAGATATACCTTTCAAATTTCCAGTATCCATTTCTACAAGATAAATTTTCCATAAATCATAAATTCCATACAAAATAACTTTTCTTCTTGGAAAATTGTTTCGCACAGGTTTATGTAATTCATTAATTATTCCTTCCCTCACATTGAGAATTTTTATTTTATTTTAAGAATGTTGATTTTTTAGAATTGCACAATGAGCATATAGTACTCTGGACTAATCACCCAAATATTGTATTTTCATTTTTTATATTATTATTTTAGTGACTTTCTTGCACTTCAAACACCACGTGTTCTCCATTAAATTATATATATATATATATATCACGAATATTTGTATTGCCACCACTCTCCATCAGCATAAAGAGATGGTGTTTTTTTAAGTTAAATATTTAACCTTTGTTAACATCGAACGGCTTGCTGTGCATGTATTACTCTTGAAAATGGTCAAAATATTATCAAACATGAGAACATCCGTAACTATTTTATAACCAGTACTATCCAACAAAAAAGTAAAGAAAATCTGATCATTATCTAAGTGAAAAACATTACTCATTTTATTCCACTCTGCATGTAAATAAAATATATGAGATTGGTTTAAATTTTGTAATTTGACATCTAATTCTTTATCATAATCTTCTTTGATTGTTTCAACATTCAAATCAACAAGTGTATGGCAATAATTCAAAATTACTTTGTTGAAATCTAGCAATTTATCATTTATTTCTTTATTGAGTTATATTTTATAGATGGCATCTTTGTCATCCACAGGATCAGCCATATTATTAATTCTGCGATTTTGAATAGAAACATAGTCTGTTGTATAAAAAAAAACTTCACTTATTTGATATTGTAAAGCAGAAACAATGGTATTATATTTTGAATCTATAAATGTTTTTAAATCAGATACACCAGCATTGTATTTCGAACCTACATCGTTTTTTAATGCATAGTCAGAAACAACACCATTATATTTTGAATCTGTATCTTTTTTTAATGTTTGTTTTGCATAATTTATTCGTTTTATATTATCAGCAACAGTATTACTGAATTGTAAATGTATATCTTATTTTGAAGCATAATCAGCTATATGTTTATCGAAATCTTTTATTGATCGCATCTTTTTTATCTAAAGGTTCGCCTGTATTTACAATTCTTCGCTCCAGAAAAGAAACATACGATTTTGTAAAATAAAAGCAAGTGCTCAATTCGCTTTGTAAAGAAAAAACACTCGAATTGCATTTTGAATCTACATATTTTTTAAAATCTTCAACAGTATTATAAAAGTTATTATTTAAATATTCGATTAATGCTTTGCCAAATATATCAGTAATTTAATAACATAGAAATTATATCGCTAAACTTTAATTCTGTCGAAAAAAACAATTAAACATAAATGTTCACCAATAACTGGATAAAAATTCTGAACTCGATCATCATTGTAATAAACGTTATAGTTTTTGAAATAATTAATTAATTTATTAGGAATATTGCCTCCAAATGAGTTAAAATATTTAACAATATTATTTTACTTAAAATAGCAAACCCAATTAATGGCAGGATTGGTTGAAATATCACAATTAACCATGGCACATTCATTTTTGAGCACGTTTTTTTTTATACACATTTCTGAAATTTTTAATATTTAATGTTTTTTACAAATTTTTAAATATCGGTATTGGATAGTGGAACAATTTTTAGAAAAAGAAGTTCCTGCTGGGAGGATGGTTTTTAACTTTGATATAAAAGATCAGTTTAATATTTTACAATTTGACATCCCTGATTTTGTAATTGTTGGTTTCTAAACTATTAGAAAAAATCTTGCTGAGCAATATGTTCATGCTTCAAATGTTAGAGCATTGTATCGTAAGAAATGTTTTTTGTAAAAAATGGTAGAAATGAAATTTTACCAAAAGAAAAATGGGAATCTTGATTTTGAAAATGTTTATTGTTTCAAAATGTTTCTGGCTTTTAATTATTTCAGAAATTTAAGAACAAAATTGGATGCTATATATAAAAATAATGAACTTTATAATAAGCCAACTACAAATCATGGTCATATAAATTATTATTCATTTTGGGGAAGAAGACCATTGTATGTTATTGACTGCCTATATAGAAAAACAGCAGTAGTTAATGATAACACAAATATAAAAATTAATGTTGATCTTAAAAAAGCTGTTGTGACTGATACAATTTGTAATGTTGGTTTAATTAGCCAACGAAATTTAACTTATGAATATTTGAAAGAAAATATCACTGAAAATATATAAATCTTTTATTTTATTAATTATATAATGTAAACGATTTTACAGAAACAAGAAATTGTTTCAATATTTTAATACAATTTTTTTAGACTCAGAGTTGAGTGGTTGAATTAAAAAATTTTACGAATTTATTACAAATAAAAAGTCATTTTTCTAATTAAAATTTTCTCATAGTATCAATTCTTTATAAAACATGTATACATTTTTAATTTTATAAATGGATCAAATTATAGATCTTTTAGAACTTTGGGATATTGGATATGAAATTATAAAAACATAAACTTTAATCGACAAAGAATTGGAAATTGTTCATTTCAAAATTATTTTAAAAATAGATAAAAATAATTTAAGATCAAATAAATTTTCTGGTTTTAATGAAGGTGTTTATGGCTTGGATTGTTGTGATGGTTGGGATTATGGATTCAGTAATGGCTATGCTTCAGATAATATTTTTTTTAAGTTTAGACTTTAAAAAATCTTATTGGTGTTTTAATTTTGTTGAATAAAATCTATAAATTATATAAATTATTCTTTTCTGATATTTTCATTTGATTTTTGCTTATTTTACTTTATTTAGATTGCTCACTTGCGAAATTGCTATTTATAGAGAACATGAGAAATTGCTTGAAAAGTAAGAAATTTGCTTGATTTTGGGGTAAAATAGCTTGTTTTTTAAAGTGACACAGATTCTGCTCGGGCATTTTTGAAAAAGTGGTAAATTAGTTGATTTTGGGGTAAAAATGCCTGATTTTCGATAAAAATTGCATGTTTTTTTAATTGAAAAATGGAGTTTCTAGAAAGATGGAAAAGTAGCTTGTAAACGGGAAAATTGCTTGAATTTTTGATGAAAGTGTGGGGTGCGCTATAATCGAACTACCTACTCCTCCCGGATCGACATGCTCGCTGCCTTGTACAACCCCTTTTTCTGGGAAGCCCGTCGATGATTGACAGCGGTGTTCAAGCAGTCGCGCCGCTCGGCTCCTGACTGACGTCACAGACCCTCCCCCCCTGCTTTAGATGCCGACCAATGTAGCGAAGGCGCAAGATTATTCTGGGAACTAGGACACTCGGCGCAACTCGGGATATGAATCGACGAGAAGGCGTGGAACCCAAAGAGTTACAGATACTGTGAGCAAGGGTGCTTAGAGAACTCTAGAGCGTTGTGGACTGGCGGGACATGGACTAAACTGAGGTGGGACTGAATGGACATGCAGTAAGGATTTTTATTGTAAATATTAGAACTAACTAATATGGATGCATAATTTATAAATGTATTTAATGGGTTGATACACTGTATATTGGGACTGATTTTTAATTAGGCCTATTTATTTCCATTGAGTTCTTTGAGGTAATTATAAGTTTTATTATTTGAAGTCATTAATTGTAAATAGTAAGTGATATAAATCTGCTGTGAGACGTTGAGCTTAGAGAATTTTGTTTGTAATTATTTAAATACAATTAGGAAATTATAATCAACTCTTTTATTTAATGAAGACCTCCATCCCATAACGAACTTGGTTTAGCCTTCTGAATTTCGAGAGAGAAATTGTAGCAATACATTCATTATATAAAATATTTTATATTGTCTTGTAGACCGCATCACAGCTTACGAACTCCGGGAAAACACACACATACACACACACACGTGTGTGTGTGTGTATATATATATATATATATATATATATATATATATATATATATATATATCCTAATTTGTTAAATGGTATCAGTCACATTTTGGCGAAATTACGTTAAATGTTAAAACGGTGTCAGTCCAGGATTGATGCCTTTTTAACAGAACACTGCTGGAGCGCTAGTGTGGTGTTCAGCTGTTTCCAACATAATAGTGTTGTCTATTGTTGCAGCTTCTTTGTTTCTTATTCTATGGTTGTTTTTCAGTTGAAACCTAGTATGGTAGTGATTAATCATGTGGTATTTTATGTATTATTCTAATATGAACATGAGTGGAAGTGAGATCGATATAGGTGTTACAGTAGAGGTAGAAGTACGTAAACGGAAATATAATCCTACTGAGTATAAGAGAAATTATATTAAAATCGCCAATGTAAAAGGTGACAAGCCAAAACAAAAACACTTTCCAGCCAAAACACCTGGATTGGCACGCGTGTAAGTCATACACTGTTCTTGTTTTCCCCCAATAGCCGATGTAGTATTTCCACAGTAGGAAATTCCTTTTTGTCATGAAATAAGATGTTCAATTATGTTTATATACAGTTTATGTTATGACATGAAAGTGTTTTTAAACTTGTGTGCAGTCATGTGGTGGCGTTTATGTACCGTATTCGTACATTTAGTGGAATTTAAAGTATTTTGGTATGTTTTCGGATGCAAGAAGAAATTTATTGGAAAAGCTTGGAGAAGAGAACTGCGTAGATATCTTCACAAAGTTCCATATCATTTCCAGTAAGAATGAGCAGGACATTTTTCTCTAGGGACTCGTATACTTACAAGATATTAAGGGAAGACGTGCAAGGAAGGAATCGACACGGGTAAACACAGCCAGTTGTAAATACCATTTTTTGCTAGTAGGCAAACATCAAACGTCAATGTATGGTTAAAAGTTTTCGCTTCTGGTTTTGGTGTAACGACAAAACGGGCGAGAAGAACGACGAAGCTTAAACAAGCAGGGGAAATCCCACAAGTCAAAATGGGCAAGTTTGTTAGCTATAGCCTTCCTCGTACAACTAAACTCAAAGTGAGGGAACATATTGAGTCATTCCCATTGAAAGAGTCAGATTATTGTGGGAAAAAATATGTATTACTTGTGTGCCGACTTAGATTTAAAAACAATGCATAAATTATACCTTGAAAAGTATGATGATAAAATAAGCTATTCCTTTTACCCATGATTTTACAGAGATGTTTGGTATGTCCCAGGTTGACACCTGCTGCACTTGTGAGGAGCATATGTTGAAAATCAAATCACCCCATTTAAATGAGGTGGCTAAACGTACAACATTGGCCGAGTGCCGAGTTAATGGCTCATACCCGCAGGAGTAGGAAATTCTATTCAGCATTACAATATGAACAATCACAAGAGGATAAGAAAGAAGGCAATGTGATCTCTTTATCATTTGATTTCATATAAAAATATTCTTTTACCTAAAGTACCAGTTCAGGAATTGTTTTACCTCCGCCAGTTAACTGTCAATGTATTATTGATCACGTATATTAAGGCAAGAACCAGCTCCTTTGATGTATGCCATGAAGGTGAAGGTCGAAAAAGTCCTGATGAAGCCTGTTCGTTTCTAGATGACAACGTAAAGCAGGTCCCACACAAATCACCGAAATTCGTATATTTTCTGACAACTGTGCTGCACAGAATAAAAACCAGGCCCCTATTAGGTATCTTCTTTCACTGACTGATTCCAGTAGATTAAAAAAGCCAGCACTTCTTCCCTGTTAGAGGCCATAGCTTTTTGCCATGTGACAGGGAATTCGGAGTTATTTCGAGAAAAAAAAGTTGCGAAAACATGATAGATATTTCAGCATTTATGAAATAATTGAGCACTTTATTAAAAGAAGCAGCCAAGGGAAATTCATTGTTAAAGAAGGTAAAGCATCTGAAATATTAGACTTCAAGCAGTGGTGGCAAATATACTGTACAAAGAATGCAATTTCGGAAGAAAGCAAACACAAACCAAGAGATGAAAGGTTAACATTTGGCATTAGCATTAGTAGCCTCTATCATTTTGTGTGCAGTCATGACATGAAAGGTTACAATACAGAATATGCAACAATTAACCGCTTGATTTCACATACATGTTTTATGCCTCTTGGAAATAGGCTCATCGTTCATCCAGACAGACTTACATATAGAGGAGGTGAAGTGCTCATCAAGGCATCAAAGATTACAGAGTTACAAAAAGTTATTAAGTAAGTTCCTAGTGAACACGTGGAGTTATATGAGGACATTCTGGGGTGGCCAGTGGATAACACCATTTTACATGAGTAATATCATTGTGCCTTCGAAGCTTGTTGGATAAGAGGGGTAGACGAATATAAGGAGGAGTATGTACCCAATGACTGCAGTCTGTGAATAGGTTTTTGTTGCTCTGGCTAGTGGATAAATGAAGAAATGGACAACATATATTAATAATGTTTGCTTTATATTGTTATACTATATATATTTGTAAATAAATTGCGTATAGTAAGTTAGATTATTGTAAACGCTATAAACTAACCTGTAAAATATCTATATGAAGAATAAAGAATATTTTTACTAACGATTTATAATTATTTCATTGGGAGTAAGGGTGTATTTTGTTAAAAAGGTATTAGTCCTGAAAACAAAAAGAATTTATAACAAAGTAATTAGATATATAACAAAGTATTTATAACAAAGTAATTATAGATATATTGGTAAGAGTTGTTGGTCTGCATCGCTTCCCATCCCGCTCGAGTGAACGAATCAGTGCACCAAGGTTAAAGTAGTAACTCGAAGAGTGCGCTGTTGTTTACAAAGGCAAGCCGCCACGTTTGCCAGCCAAGCCTATAGGGACTCGTAAGCTCCCGTCCCTGAGGGGATTGAAGTTCCGGGGGTTATCTTTGCAGGAATGTTCTAGTCATTGTCCTAGACTCTCTCAGCGAGACTCGAGGCCCGCGGGAACATTCTATACCAGGCCAGCGAGACTTCCTAAGACGGGATGGGCCAACCGAGCCGACAGTTTTAAAGTTTGGAGAATTGTGCGACCTTGAGCGCCAGGTGTGCGAAGGGCCAGTGGAGCGACGTGTGACGGCGAGACTGACCAGCGAGAATGGAGTCTGCGGACTGCGAGCATCGCTACAGTGAAGAGTGAAAATGGCGGGCGGGACTGCTGAACTGGACGTGTGAGTAGCAGACATTTATAATGACAACAGGCAGATTCACTATGTGTAAATAATGAGCGTGAATCAAGCGACTGTAACTAGTATAAAGATACAATAAACTGAACACTTTTGTAATCAACCTCAGAAAAAATTCACTGCCCCTGCCTCCCCGTATTTTTTTACGGGCGCACCTAGTGACATACGCGCAGTAAAGTTGGTATCTGTGGATGTATAGTAGTTCTATATCTTAACGTAGAATAAAAAAGGGTTACGTAACTATTTGTGTATAACTTAAATTATTTCTTTCCCGTTCTGTTATTTTTTTAATGAATCGAAGTGTACAATTCAGTTTATTTTTTAACTATTTTCTTTTATAATAATACATTTTCTCTTGACCGACGCATTAATAAAGTGACGAGGTTCGTGCAAATGTTAATTTTAAATAAGGTGGAAGATTACACAACGTGCATACAAGTAGATCTTAAGCAGGGTTTTAAAAAGTGCTCATTTTACCGTGAACAGTCTATAATGACTTTAATTAGAATTGAGATAGACATTAAATATTGCTCTCGCTGAGATTAAAAAGAGTAATATTAGAGATAGGTAGTTTAGCATGGTCTATATTATCTGCGCGAATAAATAAGAAATCAAATGTAATTCTGTAATTTTTATTAAGATCTTCATGTAATACGAATTCGGATATGGCCTTCGCGTTCTCGTAACAATTTATAATTTCCTTTTGCAACTCACGCAGGCCGCGTATTCCACTTGAGGCTCAGGGAAATGGCGAGAAAACAAAATGGGGGTAGGACATGACGTCAGTTGGTACCGCACATTAGCGCCACAACTCAGCGGGTCGTGTTCAACAGAGTCCTTCCTCCACCCCCGCTGTTCAGGCCATCCACCCCCACCCTCGTTCGTCGCTCGCAATTAAAACTACCCCCTGTAGTCGTGGGACCCCGTGCTCCCAGTTCCTCGCAAACACGGTATAAAAATTCCCGTGCGGTGCTCCGGGGGGGGGGGGGGGGGTGGGCTAGCGGAAGAATTGTTTGTGCGGGGGGAGAGGCGGAACACAAGTGCCTCTCCACGCCCTCTCGTTTATCCCGTTCTCTTTTGTTCCCCCTTCACTTTTCCAAAACTCTCATCTCCTAATCGCCTTTCCTCCCCGCTTCCACCCACGCGAATTCACCCGCTAATTGCTCCTGGATGCGTGTTACCAAACAACTTTTAAAACCTCCCCCTCGTGGCAAAAAGGCGGGGTGGGGGGGACGATAACGTAAAAAAAAAAAGAGAGGGTTTACAGGTAATAACCGCAGCAGGGTAGGGCATCTTCTTGTGTCGGCGCGGAGCAGAACAGAGGAAGCCCTTTGTTCCTTTGCTCCGAGGCCTCGGTAATTAGGCGGTCTCCATCAAGGCAGCGACCAGCCCCTGTGTTGTGTGTTTATACACATTACCTCCACCCATCCGTATTTCCCTTTCTCGCCACTACTCCAGCGCGCTCTCGGATTTTTTTTTATTACCACCCGGCTGTTTACGAATGATTATACGGAAATACCGCGAGAGATATTATTTTTAAAATACTTTCCCATCTTCGTACTGTAATGGTGATCGCGGACGCATCTCGTCCAGGGTACCTGGTTTCGACTCCTGCTGACGATCTTGGGGAATTGTTCAGCTTTTTCTTTCCACTCTACCTTAATCTAAGTGTTATGTGATGTGAAGGCCCGAAGGTAGGGCGGGATTTTATTGCGTCTCAGGGCTAACCCCTTACGCCTACTAGTAAGTAAAATCATGTAAGGAGACATGCATCGCGGCAAAGAGGGATTGGGCAGCCACGGCCTGCACTTTAGTCTATGACTACCTCCCTAAGTGTACTTAGAGCTAGTCTTAACTAGGAAGAGCAAGGGAAAAACCGTCAAGAGAGACGTAAAAACCCTTGCGACAGAGAAGTACAAATTTCAACAAATTATCCATGCATTAAATTAAATATAATGCTACAGGAGACAGAGTGTTTGGGAACATGCTGTTAGTTCGTAGAGTTGGAAAGACCAGTGGAGAGCGAGCGGGGCCTTTATCGGGAATTGTTCAAGGCGCTGTCGGTGACCTACAAGTAACTATTTGTAAATGTACCATATCAGCTAATACGTACAGTGACAAAGCGCCAATGGTAAATTATTTTCCCATACATGCATGCTAACATTCCTACGTTTGCTCAGGAAACAGTCAAATGCGTTAGGAAGTTCCCAACTTTGTATAGTAGTAATGCTAAACATCCCCATATTTTCAGCCCGTCATGTAGTATTATTTCCATATACTGTATATAAACTTCCAACCAATCCAGTTTAGGAAGTTTACAAGAATTTCTTTTTACAGTGATATCATTGAAATATATAGTATGTTTCGTTATTTATGTTAAGAGACATTGGGATGTAATTCCTTATGGGAAAAAAATTTCAAAAATGGCGATTGACGTATGTCCGGGAACGACATCTGTGGGTTGAAAACACCCCCGAATGTTGGGCTTTAAAAGTATTTTTTTTTTTACTAAATAAAATGGCGAACAAACAATATTATTTTACAATATTTAAATATCTTAGGTTAACATTAATTCGTTTCCCTTTTATTATACATAAATTAATTTTAAAGCCCAGCTTTTGGAGGTATTTCCACTCTTAGACGTCGTTTCCGGACATAAGTCAATGTGAATATCCGCAACGTTTTTTCCATAAGGAATCACCTCCCAAGTTCTGCAACATTCCGTATACATTGTGACGGCCTGCGCATGTAAAAAAAAAAACTCGCCTCGCCTCGCCTTGGGTCGCTGTTCCTGCACGAGGATCGTGGATAACGGCTTACCATCGGCGAGACTGGGCCCGCCCACGCGACCATCTCGCAGTCGCTACCTGGACGCATGTGCTGGACGGCAGATGGCGTGTGGCGCCCTGGTGTGCCGCTGTCACACCGTCAAATTCTTTCCCCATCAAACTGCTTCCAATAAGTACCAGTTAAAGTTGGACAGTTACGACGCAATCGAAACGTCATAAACGCCGCCATACCTGTCTGAGAAAGTTGCACGGCTTCAGTTTCCATCAGACGTTTGATGATTGGACGGTCTCGGGCATTCAGAATCGAGCACGACAAAAACGGTCATCAATAACGAACAATTGTTGGGAACGAAGTAGGTTATGAAGATGATTAATTCGTGTAGAAGCTGCATGGGCATAAATGCTATTTAAAGTTAATTTTGAACACAATATTACAACCACAGAGGCAGGAAACATCCCTGGTAAATAGTAAGGAAGCTAAAATAAATTACAACGTTTCTTAAATTTTTTCCTGTAATATACTGCATGGAAAAATAAAAGCACTATTTAAATACGAAAATAATTTCTAAATAATAATTCGAATTAGTTTCTCCCATTAAAAAACACATTCAAGATTATTTTATACAATTTGTTGCAAGGAAAAATTTTATGGCCGTAATTTGTCCTCGAATTTTATTGTAAAATATAGTTGAAGGTAAACATTTTACAGTGTGACATAGGCTTACGGCCTGTCTTAATTTAAAGAATACTCTCTATCTCTCTCTCTCTCTCTTGATAGAGAGAGAGAGAGAAAGAGAGAGCATTTCTTCGCTCTCTCTCGTGCTCTCGCTCTGTGGAATTGAGACAACTCTTTCGTTTCTCTCTGACGTAATGCAAACAGCTGATGCCAAAAGGCGGGAAATAATGTTAAGCTTATATCGCGGTCATAGCTATTGTAAGTAATTTATGTGTGTTCAAAATAATTCACAAATAATTATGGCACTACCAGAATAATCATTAGCACATAAAATACTATTATTTATGTTTTGTATTTTACCGCCATGTTACAGCAAACTGACTAAAAAAACTAGACTTAGAAATCCGTACTTATATTTTTTGTAAATACTTGTTGCGTATGTCATTTCGCTGTTTAAAACAGTTGAAATTATTCACTTACAGTTAAAATGCAACGCGGTTTTGGATCAGAAACCTACTATAACCTTATGCAAACACTGCACTAATACAAACAAATACGGCGCCTGCGAGAGAGCGCCAGCCAATATGCTCTTTCGCGCTCTCTCTGTGCCCCTGCTCTTTCGCGCTCTCTCCGACGAATTGAGACGGCCAGAGAGCGTTGTCTCTGACGTCATAATGACGTCGTCGCGAGAGAGCGCTCTCTGGGCCAATGGAGACACGGCCTAAGCCTCGCCTGCGCGTCTCCATGACAACGTGACGCTGGCCAGCCGTGACGCCACTGAGGGGCGTTTCCGCTCCGGGAACGTCGGAAAATGTCCCAGAAGACGACCACACATTTGTATTAACGGCTTGTGTTTTCCCTTGTTCAGGGAGATAGGCCAGGCAATACTCTATTAGGGACAGAAGCGCTGTTCCTTTATTTTATCAGACGTAAAAAAAAAAGGAGGGGGTTGCTCTACATAATTATTTTTAAAAAAATATGCTTTTGATTGTTTTATATATGTATATATATAAATTGAAGTGTATTTGTGTAGAAATAAAAGTCATTGGATTTTATTAAAACTTTTAAATAGATTTTGTAATCCCTTATTGGTTATTGATATTTTGACTCATCAGAAAAAAATATATCTTACCTATATGCTTATTCTTGCATTCAGAGGCATCGAAAAAAAATAGAAAGCAAGTGAAATAATTTCTTTTTTCGCAAACGTTTTACCTAACACTTTTATTTTGATTATGGTAAGGAACAACTTTACTGGGCGAATGTCACTCAGCGTGCCTATTAAAATATATATCCATGCAGGGGCAGTGACTTTTTCCTAAGGTTCATTTCTAAAGTGCTCACTTTATCGTGAACTGCCTTTACATAAAATGTCCGAGGCCCAGTCGAGCACGGTATTGCTATACCATCAAATCCCTCACAGACGTTAGGTTCCCAGACAACATATAAGCTTGCCATTTAGCTTGGAGTTCCCGTTCCTAGCATGCTTGTCTTATAATGTGCGAATCATGCTTGATTCAAGTCAAATTTTTAAGAACTTGCTTATACTTACTAATGAGAAGCTTGCAGATGGCTTAAATTACGTTCGCATCTTGATGCCATGAGAAGCTTGTGGCAAGTTTTGATAACGAAGCTTTGAGATTAATTAGCTTGATTCAAGCTTGATTAAAATTTGTTGAACTGCACAGAAGGCTTGCTGCAAGCTCATAGGCTTGTCATAACAATCTTGATTCAAGCTTGACTCAAGCCGACTGTGCTGGCGGGGTTGGAAATTTGCGGCAGCTAGGCGGTGGCTTTTAGAAATAGGATTCCCAAAAAAATGCTGTTTCGAAAAATATCGATTTAAGTTAAAAGACACGAGATGAAAATCGCTTATCTGTAAGTATAGAACGGTAAAACACAGCGGCAAATTTATGATTAAAGTGAGCTCTGTGTCAGTTTTCTCCAAGTGACGTCATGCTACTCTCGTAAATTTTTTGTGCACGGCCTCAGATCACTCCAGTCTAGGAAACAGAAAATTGACAGCAACGATAGGTCGAGAATATTGTTATGCGCTCACTGCTTCTCACTGCGAGCGAGCGAAGAGGACAGAGAAACGTTATATGATAGCGGCGGCAGCGCGAGCTATGGTGGCCGCGTATCAGTTACAGAAAGTGAGCTGACACGACTATCTCTTTGGCGGCGCATTATGTTGTCCCTGGTTGTATTGATTTATGCGTTTATCTGGAGAATGCTCTGGATTACTGAACTCTTTCTCTCAGCGCTACTCGGGGTGCGCTGAACCTTCCAGATGGTAGGGCCAACACTATAAATATTGCGACAAACCCTCGGGCCAGGAGTTGAGTTGGAGTTTATGAGTGAATGAGTGGTTGTGTTCCGAGCGACGGAAGACGAGCAGCGACCAGCGGAATGGAAGTCTGCGTTTGCGGGTATCGAGCAGCGAAGTGTGCGGCTGGCAGGCTGGACTTTTGGACAAGTGTGTGAGTGAAATACATTATAAATGATGGCAACATATATACTAAACACGTGTTAATAACGCGTATGAGTTAGTTGACTGTAACCATCAGAGACAATTAAGAAGGACGTTAATTAGAGTTGAAATATACATTCAGTATTGCGCTCTCTCTTGAAAAGAAAGAGTAAAAGTTGAGACAGATAATTTAATGCTGTAAATAATAGCGGAGTGGATAATTTAGAAATCATTTTCTTATTAAGACCTCCATCCCTCACTAACTCAGATACGCCTCCAGGTGTCCGCACACTGAGAGAAAATCGAACAAAATATGTGTTTGTTTAGGGCCAAATATATATTTAGTTGGGCTAAAAATATATTGTTGAGCAAACAAAATTTGAAAAGCAACAAAATTACTTTTTTTCGTCTAACAAAATACATGTTTGAATAAATAAAATCTCTGTGTTGGGCCAGAAAAAATAAGACTGTCAACTAAATATGTTGTTGAATCAACTGTATACATTTGTTTGGCCACTCGTTTGACTGCTTTCGTTCGAAAATACAGCTCGACGGTTTGTTTGTATATTTTGTGACAATTAGGATAGTAACCGTGTTTGTTAGTGCATCTAGTGATGCTTAGCAATCTTATAAACATATTAATAGAGCAATGCAACAAGAAACTGACAAGTGAAGCTGTAAAACCTTAAATATTTCTTTCCACACGTTGCCCGATATTTGAAGTATATCTATTTAAAGCTTTCCTGTGTCATCAGTTGTCACATTAGCTGAGATTACTAAGGCGTAGCGCTCGGACGCAGGTGATCCAGGTTCGGAACTCGGTTTTTATATAGCCCCAAACTGTTTAATGTACGTGTAAACCACAGACAACTCTTTAGTTGCGTCAACCAAACCTTACAGTTTGAGGCAACCAGACGAGAACAACAAAATAATTAGCTTTCAGCAACAAAGTATTTAATTGCCCCCGTACAAACAAATAATATGGTCGCACCAAATAAATCTTGTTTGATTCAACGAAACCTTTTTCTCTGTGCATGGAGATGAGAAGCTCTGGAGCGATAGATGCTACTCTGTGCGGCGCATCAAGTGCATCAACGCGCCTAAGCGTAAAGCTCATAACTTGCGTGCAGTGTCAATGCCGTGCTGTGCCTACCTATGACAGCGGCGCTACCATCTTATTGGTGGATAGTCCGCGGCAAGGTTCACTGCAAGGCTCTTGATTACGTTTGTCGTAAATTTTGACATGCAGCGGTTTAAAGAGTCGTTTTCAGCCATGTTAAGCTGGAGTCACAATAGCCCGACTAACACGACACGTCAGAGCTCGACAGGATTTCATATCATATTTTACTCAGTATTCGCAATACCCCGACGAAATCTGCCCGACAAGTATGTTAGTCGGCTTTTGGAACATCCTGAAACGGCAAGTTATCCTTGTATCCAATATTTACTTTTCAAAACTCGCGATAACTGGATGATTATTTTGCTTATGACAATATCTGAACTTATACGACAGTATAAAAATATTTAAAAATAAACAGGAACGTTATTTTGGTGGCAAGTTAGTTTATTATTTACTACACTAGGGAAATACGCACGAAATAATGTTTTCTAATGTTGTATTTACGTTATAGCTCGACCCGTCGAGCCAGTCTCGACGGAAAGTAGAAATAGAAACTACTATTGTCGGAGCTGCGATTTTGTCGGACTGACGTCACAATGACCTTGCTTTCCATTGGCTGATACTCAAATTTCGTCGTGTCGGGGTTGTTGAGCTGGGCACTTCGAAGTATTGCGACTCCAGCATTAGAATGCTCTAAAAAGGTGTTTCTAATGTGTGCGATGACTTTAAGACACTCAACAAGCATCGTCTTAAGTGCGCGTGGTTTTTTTTGTAGATCAGCACATGAGACGCACAGTTTCGTCTAAAAATTTGTATTTCACTCACTCTGAAATGCAGTTCCAGCGCTAGGGTGGGCGGGCCCCTTAAGCTCCTTCACACACATTCAGAAGCGATTAACTACGTAACGATGTTGAATTTCCTCCGGATCTCCATAATCGATTCCCTGCACGGACCTTTAGTTTATCGAGCGGTTGATGTGTGTACGGCTCTTATCATAGAGCGGAAGGCAACGAGAAACCATCGCAGTATCGTAATCCCCATCGCATTGGCGCGGTCAGGGGCTACGTTACTTGGCAAACTGCCTGTGCGAATGAACCATACATTTTCATTTTCTAAATCATTGTGTGCTGGTCTTACTTCCGTGTTTAATATATTAACGTCTAGACCCGTCGGGTTGTCCGTTTTCAAACGGTACCTTGTCAGAATACCACGAAACGAAGGAAAAAAAAACGTTATTAAAGAGAACCTGGTTTGTAAGTTATGTAACACCAGAAAACGGGTCCGCGGCTAAACCAGCGTCAGTGAAGCAGGTAATTAACCTGGGAAATCCGGCTCGTGCTCGCACGCACATGCCGTTATGCAGGTGCAAACTTAGTACTTAAGACTTAAGACTTAACGTTTAACACTTAAGACTTAAGGTTTGAAAGGCCTAACTTTCCGTTGTTAGAGGGGGATGGGGCGTAGAAACACAATCTCCCCCAAATCCCAAGAAAATCGGTCGAAAAATGCGCCTCCAGGCCGAAAAGAAGGCGAAAACACACTCTTCTGGTCTTTGCATTTCGTCCCAGGGAGGTTGACGGGAGGGGGATGGGGGATCGATAGCCAAATGTCCAAAGGTATGCACAAATTTGGTTCCACCCCTCCATCTCTCGAGAGAAAAAGGGGGGGGGGGGGGTCACTGCGTGCCCTCAAAAAGTCTTGTTTTTGATTAATGAGGTGAAAACATGCACAGATTGAACACAGAACAGTTTGGAACACAACATTGCACCAAATTAAAAAAGGGTTGAGGACAAGGGGCCTCCGGTTCTTCTATGAGGTGTGTTTAGGAAGGCTGTCTTATTTTGTTCGATAATGTAGATAATGACTCCTTTGGAACATATGTCGTTTTTCATATGCGATTTTAGAGGGTTTCGGATCGCTTTGGAAACGTAAAATTTTGTCAAATGAACAGATGACTTTGAGACCATTTCAGCAGTAGCCGTAACGGAATTCTTAATTTTGCGGACAAGGAATCGTTTGTTGATGGACATCTCAGTTTAACTCTACGTGTGCGGAACACGTACGCACAATATTACGGAGTTACGGAACGCGTAATCACACAGGCAGCGGCCAGAAAAAAAAAAAAACCAACGCTGTTTTTACCGGAAAATATATTAACACGATACTAACTTATACTAATTACTCTCCGCACTAACAGTTATCTGTACCGGAAAAATCACACCCGCTATTGATAAGCACAAATGCCTATAACAGCTCTGAAAACGTCTTTCATTTCGGAAACTACTGGTAATTTCGATGTGAAGATATATATATATATATATTTTTTTTTTCTTCCCACATCTATGTGCTTCTTCAGGTGTTGCAAAAATAGTATTTTCGTTCGATTTATATTTTAGATGACGCGATATTTGTTTCATCGTTTTAAAAAAAAAAAAAATGGGCTGTGATCCTGACGTTTGATGATAAAGCTAAGAACTGATTACAAAAAACCAGTAGCACGTTTTGTTGAATCAGTTACCCGTCAGTAAGGCTGATGTGTACATCATTGCAAGACGCGCGTGGCTCTGGACACCTGGGAACGAGAGTGTTTCAGAAATATCACACGCCTGTGCACAAGTGTGCAGTGTCTCGGCTTGTCAAACTAAAAACATGTATGCAATAAAGCGTGCTTCTAGTAGATATATTAAAAAAAGAGCAAAGAACGTTGAGGAATACATTCACGTATATTGTTACAACATAAAATAACGAGACCATTGCTTGCAAGTCCTATGATCACACTCTGGACTCCTGTCCGGGGATTCAGGGCTTGGACTCCTGTTCAGGGATTCAGGGCTTGGACTCCTGTTCAGGGATTCAGGGCTTGGACTCCTGTTCAGGGATTCAGGGCTTGGACTCCTGTTCAGGGATTCAGGGCTTGGACTCCTGTTCAGGGATTCAGGGCTTGGACTCCTGTTCAGGGATTCAGGGCTTGGACTCCTGTTCAGGGATTCAGGGCTTGGACATTAGCTACGCTTATCATTGTGGAGCTTACGTCTCTCTACTACAAGTTCAGGGACTTGCTCTTGGAAAGACGACCCACGTAAAAGGAGATGGTATTATCTAGCAACCCATTCGTTATTTTGAACTTGTACCGATTACTTTCGAACTTTTAGACATTGCATACGAAGTGAATTCCAGTAAATAAGAACACGTCGTCGTGTCAAAATCATTCGTTTTGGACCACAAAAGTAAATTAACGAAACTATTCATAAAAATGAGAATAGAAGGAAGAATTTTTATCGTGTTTAGATTCAGATTTTCTTAGCAAATGTTGTTTGACAAATATTCAGGAAAAAGAACGAATTTAAAAAATAAATAAAATCGATTCCTTATATACAAAATTTCAAAATACCTTGCTACTTTGCTGCGTGATTGCAGATACATACTGAAGATGCTAAACGGATTGTTTCAGATAGTCGTGGGATTACAGCAAAGCATGCAAGACCCCTGGATGATAGGCCACCATTACGACAGATGTGTCATGCGGACACTCGCTCGACGCAGTCGAAGGCGTTTCCCATAGACGATAACACTAGCATAAGGGCTAAAACACAACCCATTATTTCCAGATTGACAGGTTTCGTAGGGACGACCGAGTGTATTTACCGTTATTGCTCAGATATAACTTATGCCTAAATATACAGCTCCCAACAAGTAACCCCCTAATTCATGCTAGGCACACAACGTGATAAAAGTAATTTTTCTTTGGTCAACTTCTTAAACTGTAATGTATATTTTTAACCAATAAGCTGTACGTTAATAATATCACATTCCAGACTGCACCTATAGGAATGTTCAGCGTTGTCACTATATAAAGTTGAGAAGTTCCCTAAGCATTTGTCTCTTTACTGAGAAAATTCAGAAACCCAACACAACTATGGATTTACGTAGGAAAACGTTATACCGTTGGCGTTATATATATATGTGTGTGTATAGTCTATTCGTAGTTTCTTCGCAATTTTGAATCAAAACGTGGCAAATAAGACCCCAAATATGACTTATTTAGTTGTTTGCCAAATTAGTAATGTATCACAAGAATGTTGCACTTGTGTTAACATATACTTCCTTACTTTGGGTTAAATTGAACTTTTATTTATATTTTCAACCTTCATTTATAACTTTTCAAATATAACTACTATGAACAAAGGCAAAACATATGTGTGTTGGTAATGCATAGTAATAAATAGTTCTTACATAAAACATTATTGGGCTGTGTGCGCACGGATGCGGTGCACTGGCCATTTTGCATAATTATCTATGTTTTGTTTGCACAAGGTGGAGGAATATCTTGAAAGTAGAACTTTAGAAGGGCATCGGAATAGTTGTAAGTGACAGCGAATGGAGTACACACGCGCGCGCGCACACACACACGGGATATATCTAAATTCGACAGAAATTTTGGGTTGCATTTTAATACTGTAAATAAAAAGGGCATATATATATATATATACACACACACACACCACCTTAAAGGCAGGAATATTAAAGGCAGTGCAGGTTGTTGAATCAGAAGAAATGGTTTATTAAAAATATTACAGAAAATGTTACCGATACCGATACCGATACCGATACCGATACCGAGCGCCTTATTGATGTTCAACGAAACAAAGTTCTGCAAACACCACAACACCTTTCGCTGTTATCAAACTATATCATGGAAATAATCTCGGCTACTGCCCTTATATCGAGACAATCTACATGTTTCTGCATGTTGAAATTAACGAATCAGATTGTGTAAATACTTTCAGCCCCACCGTTCCCGAGGAATGCAAGTTTTAATTTCAGAATAATACAATATCTACATATTCTGTCCAACACCCAATAACACACTGTTGCGGCTATCATAGGTAGGGAAAGATTCCAGAGAGAGGTGCATAACGGTGGCACTGAGAAACGATTTCATTTACAATAAATAAATGTAAAACAATAAGATATGATACACCTGTCTGTGTGTTGTTTCCATGGATGGATACTCGATAATGATGAACGAACTGTGACTTGTCAGACAGTGACATGGAAAAACCGGGGACACCACGATAAATCACGCACTTACGTATTATTCCAAACAATTCATAGATATGACAAAATTAATATCCATATCACATTTTCCAGATATTACACTGGTGAGACAATCGCAGTCACGTGGTTCACGAGGGAATTGCAGACAAATTATTACGGGGGCATTTTGCCTCGTTGCAGCCTTAGAGTGAAAAGTGTGTCTCGTTAAGTTCGTGTTGGGCAATACTTCCTCAAACCGTTTACCAGATAAACCTATTAATTACTGCCTCCCATTCTCCTCCTACGTGAATACTGCGTAACGTCGTGTGAAGGGGTGAGTACTTTGGATGGAGGAGAAGTATTGAGTTGGGTTCAGAGATTTGGGCGGCTCTTTACAACGACGTCTTGAAATCTGATGAGGGCGAAGTGACGTTAGAATGGAGCAGAGCCGGAATGCAAGGACGGGGTGGGGTTAACGGTAGATCCCCGAGAAAACTCGCCTACAAGTGGCACCGTACAGCACGATTTCCCGTTTGCGAACGAAAATCCTGAGTGAGCCGGCTGGGGTTCGATCCCTATTTGCCTTGGTGGTAGGTGAACGCCCTAGCCGACATACTCCCGCGGTCCCGGGCCTGGTAAAGGAGGGGGGGGTGGAGGTAAAGCGTAACGCTTTCCTGTTTGGGCCTATCTCCGCTGTCCAAACCAAGTCTGATCGAAAAAGGGCTTGTGCTTGTAGTGGCTGACAATTATTCTCAATGTGGTGGATGGGAGTGATCGCTGAGCTCCCTCCAAGGCCAACCGGGTTCAATCCCCGACCGGTTCATTCCCCATTTCCGCAAGTTGGGATCGTGCCGGACGATGCTACTGGTCGGCGGGTTTTCTCAGGGGTCTCCCGTTTCCGCCGCCCTTGCATTCCGGCGCTGCTCCATACTCACCTCACTTCACCCTCATCGGCTCTCAGGATCTCGCCGTTTAGAGCTGCCTAAATCTCTTCACACACGCATTGATCCTTGAGAAAGGATATCCATAGTATCTAGGTGAAACGACAATTTTCGAGATCATAGAATCTATAACGTCGGAATGGTTAAGGCTCAGAGGGTAAATGAATCTTGAATTTATTTGTTTATAGTTGCTTGATTTTTCTTTCATTACCAACTGTCGTTTGAGTGTGCAGTTGTTTCCCCCATGTTATCGGACATTCGAGAATTCGTATATACCTCCATATCTTTTTAAGGCGCTGGATTCCACGTAGGACAGAAAGACGTGCAGCGCTGCAGAAATCCGTCCGTTTTTTGAGGAACTACTGCACAATCTGCTGTAGGCTCTTGAAACCCACAGCTAAAGCCCCGTATTTTTCATGGATAGGTTTCTCAACATGCTAGACAACGAAGTCCCCTTCATAAAAAGCCAGTATTATTTGTGTAAAGTCTGCTGCCAAATTGGGAAGGCTATTTACACGGTTGCTTATGGTTTGGTTTCTTACATCGGTCTGATCAGGATTGCAAGTGTTAGCTGCGGTCGGGATAAGTTTCCGTAGTTCTATCTCTAATTGCTGTAAAACGGTGGCTTATGGCATAGTGCATTATGCCAGCCTCACTGAACTTCTGCTGGCCTGGCACATCACATAGACTGGCCGTTAAGTTGTGTGCAGTAGTATATTACATTTATAACATCTTTAAGACTATCCCATTGGATTGGTCACATTTCCAAAGTCATAATTACTTCAACAAAGTTAGGCAACAATCGTTTACAATTTTACCATAATTAGTCAAAGAAAATAATTCTTAAATCGGATGAATTTGATTTTTTAAATACAAGTTTATTTAATTGTACATTGATATGGATTTGTTATACGAGACATGGAGGAATTCCCGCAGGTAAAAGCAATACTCTGCAGAATTTCTATATGAATGTCGTACAAAATTATTATTTTTATATCATACGACTTATCTGTATAAAAATTGATCTTATAATCGACTACTATAAACGTAGTGCCTATTATAAGCTAGGGATTTTATTTTGCTCCACCGTATTTTACGTAAGTTTCTCCACTTATTAACAAATGTTATTTTAAATTTCAGTGATAATGAATTCTTATATACATTATCGATATTACGAATAAATTTAATAAGCATAATTAGATAATTGTTAGCGGCATATGTATTGCACGCCAAATAAAATAAAAAATTACACATAAATAATGAAAAATTTGAAAAGATGATTTCAGTTTTATGCATTTAATAGACAATTTGTCTACATCGCATGTATTTTCATGTGGTCCAATTTTTTTGTGACCAAAGGCCAGTAATGCAGATTTTTATCACCCCTGCACCTGTGTCCTTTCTTGGTAATGCGGGAGTATAGGATGTTGCATTTTTATTTTTATTTCTAATTTACTGACGCTTTATTTATCCTTTGCCCCCTTTGTTGATTACAATTTAATATAATAATGTAAAGTCTCAAAACCATGTTGTCTTTAATATGAGAGTGGCACGGATTATCTAAGTAGTTGTATTTGTGTTTGATATACCTGTATATTAAAACTCTTAGCATTTTTGTAATGATGTATAAATAATTAATAGGGCAATTGTGCCCCATATGTGTAGTCATTGGACTTTTTTTTTTGTGTGTGGCTTAACGTCTCGTCGAAAGCAAGCTTATTCGAAACAAAATTTACCGGACATTCAGGAGTGGGGAAGTGTCTCGGCCATGGCCTGTATCAAGAAACTAATATTATATTGTTACGGGCTGCAGCTGGCACCGGCCGCCGGCTCCCGTTATACATGGCCAGGGGTGACCCATCTCACTCTTCCCCTCCCCCGGGCTGACACGCTCGCTGCATTGTTGCCTTCCTTCTTCTGGGAAGCCCGTGGATGATTGAGAGCGGCGATAAAGCTGTCGCGCCACTTGGATCCTAGCTGGCGTCACAGCCCCTCCTCCCCCCGCCGGAGACTCCGACAAATGTAGCGAAGGCGCAAGAATATTCTGGGAACTAGGACACTCAGCGCAACTCGGGATTATCAAATTTTCTGTATGACGGCCTAAGGCCATACAAATACAAGCCACAGCGTGACTGCCGATAGTATTTGGTGAAGGTCATCTAGCTGAGTGCAGGTGTGAAGTAAGGTACAGTACGACTGTGGACGATATATTTCTTGATGTGAATGGACGAGAGGGCGTCAAACCCGGTGAGCGAAGCCTACTGTGCTTGAGGGCGCTCGGAGAACTCTAGAACATTGCGAACTGGTGGGACATGGACTAAAGTGAAGTGGGACTGAGTGCACATGTATTACGAATTTTATTGTAATATTGAAACTGTCAATAAAGGACACATAATTTATAAAACAGTTGAATAGGTTGAAACACTATATATTGGAACTGATTTCTAATTATTTGATTTCATTGATTTCTTCGAGGTAATAATATAGTGAATTAATTGAAGTCATTAATTGTAAACAGTAAGTGATATTTACTGGAATTTACTGGAAATGTTGAGTTGAGAGAATTTCGTTCGTAGTTATTTTCAATAAAACTAGGAAATTATAATTAACTCTTTTATTTAGTTAAGACCTCCAGCCCTTAACGAACTTGGTTTAGCCCACTGAATTTCGAGATAGAAATTATAACAATATGAATTCTCCTTACAAGAATAGTTTGTCAAACGTTTTTAAATATCGTCATACACTACATTACAACTTTTGAAGATTGTTTTTCTTACCGATAAGTGACTGGTATAAGATCCAAGCTACAAAAATAAATCCTAGAAGCGTATCTCTTCTACTGTAAAATGTTGATGGTGTAAAAGTTAAATACCTCCTAATCTTAACGTTGATTGAAAGGACTCGTTCGCGGACCGACTCGCGGGAAGACGGAGTCTTGATTGCCTGGAACTCTTGTTCGGCCTCGCAGCGTGTATAGTGAAATGGGGCGTCTTTAAACCCCTGCTGAGTCGGGCGGTACCAAGTTATTCCCGAGGGTAGGGGGTAGTTATTCCCACTCTTGGCTAACAGACAGAGTTTTTAAGATTCCGCAAAGAGGAGAGGCTTCGGCACTGAGAAAATTAGCGCAGTGGCTCTGCGAGGAAGTCGGACAGCGAACGAGAGGAAGACCAAAGAGCAAACGTGCGAACAAGAGGATGCGCTGCACGTACAGGAAGTGGCCACCGCAGGGGGTTGAGTGGGTGTACGAGAGGGTGGTCCTAATGCAACCCCAGGGGGTGGATGGCTCTGCCGTGGCCCGGCACTAGAGGCTTGGTTGTTCGTCCCTGGAGGGCCCTTGTCGAGCTGTTTTTTTTATACAACTCTCTCCTCCTCCTCCTCCTCTTTCTCTACTCCCACAGCTCCAACAACTTGTGTCCACTCTTACTCTCTGTTTTTACGTGGGAAAGTGTCCACGCGTGTGTGAGGGACATCTTCCCCTGCGGCCCTTCGCCCACACACGCACACACGTGCGCGTCCCCGCCTTACCGCGTATTTACATAGAGATGACACGGCTGTGCGTCCCAAGCGCTGTCCTGGGACCTCGCGCCTCGCTTCTCACTTACCCATAATGCACTGGGAGCGGAAGGGCCAAGGAGAATTTAAGGTTGAAGTAAAACACCTGCCTATGGAGCACTGCACCCGACTATACAACGTGAAGAACTCATAAAAATTTATTATAGAGACCATAAAAATTGTCACAAATTGCGATTTAAGCTGTATATGAAAGAAGGTATATATTTTGTAATATTATAAAATAGTTCACTAAAATATACTTTTTAAATCTAAAAAAATAGTCGATCGTTAAGAGTCAGTATTTTTAAATAAAACTAAGCGCATTTCCGTTTTGGATGCTTCGGAAAGCAGAATTTGCAAGAAATCTTCTTAAAAGAAAGATCGTGATAGTCCTTACTACGATTGTGTGTAAGAAAATTGTAATAATTATGTAGGAAATAATCTTTATAATTATTTTATGAGCATACATTTGTTACAAACATTTACGCCTGAAATTGAAGTAAATAAAGTTAATTACAAAATTGATATGATACATTATTACTATGAATTGTTTACATACAATCACAGTAAACATTATGACAATCTTTCTTTTAACAAGATTTTCTTGCATATTTTGCTTTCCGAAGCATCCAAAACTGAAATGCGCATACATCTAGTTAAAAATGCGGACTATATCGATCGATTGTTTTTTTTTTACGTTGAAAAAGTATATTTTAGTAAAATATTTTATCGTGTTGCAAAATATATACATTCTTCTATCAGCATGAATCGCTTTTTTCTGACAATTTTGTATGGTGTCTGTACGACTTATTTACGAGTTCTTCACGTTGTATAGCCGCGTGCAGTGCTCCATAGGCAGTTGCTTTACTTCAACCTTAAGGAGAAAGAGTTGAACTCTCCAGGTCAGGCCTTCATTCTTATTTGTTGGCTAGACTTGAGGATGTATATTATTATTTACTGCCAACCACGCGGCGTAAAATCAATTAAGTAATAATTCACCGAACTGTTAGTAAACATTTTAGGACTCAAAAAATGAAATCATTTTCAGGAAAATATATTAATGTATTATGTGGCTAATTATTTCCGTAACACAAATTTTTCTTTTAAATTTTTGAGAGGAAATTAGTTTTGTCACTGCAGGGTTGCATTGATAGCTACATTATTATGCAAGATTTTTAAACATTTGTAAAATATCAATTTATTGTAAGATGCAATGCCTTGTGAAATGCAAATGAAAAAAATTTAAGTCAACATTTTAGTTGGTAGTAGTATTTTCTGGGACGTTCAAGATTTTCACAGTTAATTTACACGTGTTATTTACATACATATACGCGTGGTTACATATTAAATACATAAACGCGCCTATTTGTTGTGCAGCAAATATTTTAACAAATCTTCCAACGACCTTTTTTAACGCCTTTGATAGAATTACGAAAGAACAGTGTTCGTAGATACAAAACCTACCCAACATACAAACATTTTCAAATAACAGGCGTGCCACAAAAACGGATTTACTAATGCGCCAAATTTCACGAAACGAAAAGAGCTTACGATATTACGTTTCGATGAAAAATAATTTTCACTAATAACGAAAATATGTGACTGAAATCATTATCGTGTGATACTTTGTACAAAATTCTATTCATGTTACAAATTATACAAGTTTGTGTGTGTCTTCAATGTTGGTATTCACGAAATCGTCAAAATGTAATAATTTAGTAGGCCCTATCTAGTGTCACCAACCTCGAAAGGACGTCATAGCAAGAGGAATGTTACGACGATCACAGCGGTGATTACATACGGTAGCAACAGGAAGAAAATATACACAGCTACCACTTAAATCACACACACACAGCGAAGCACGCCATGTTTTAGTGAATGAGTAAGTGAATTAGTGAGCGAGTAAAGATATTTGGTCGGCTCTTAACAGCGAGGTCATGAGCGCCGATGAGGGTTAAGCTAGGTGAGCAAGGAGCAGCGCGGGAATGAAGGGCGGGGGAAAACGGGAAATCGCCGACAAAACCCTCTGATGATTCCCACATGCAAAATTCCGGGAGTGACCTGGGCCTGGAATTGAACCCGGTTCGCCCAGGTTGAAGGCGAGGAATCTAACCACTACACCGCCGTATCCCGTCGTTTTTTAGTGACATACTGAAATAATTAATGGAAAAGTTATGATGGATAAGCTTCATTTCAGAGTTTTGCAGTATGTCACCATGTAGTAAAATACATATGGCCCATTTATGGTTCATAGTCGGATGCGAAAACGGCAAACAGTTGACCAACAACTGGCATGCACCTGGCTCTATTGCTGGTTCTAAAGTATCACCACTAACTTGCCATACTCTGCCCGTAACGGACCCAAGTGGGGTGAACACAAATACCTCAAGTATGGCCCTTATGCTTACAACTGCAATGGGCCATCGATGGACCACTTCGCAACCATCGGATGGCCCTACGTGTGGCTAGCCATGCTTTCGCCATCTGTTAAACACTATCTCTTTAAGATAAATATTTTTAGAACTATTCTTTGTCTTTATTTTTGGTTTAATGAACTATCCAACACATTATACGATACGAAAATCTTATGCTTACCGAGAGAAAGGTAAGGGTTACGAACTTTTGCCCCTTACAGTGACAGTCCAGCATGCTAGCCATAACTCCACCGTGTCCTCTTAGGCTGTTGTGAACGACTTTATTATATATACGAACTTGATTTAGTAACAATATTAAAACAGTATTATTTACATCAGTTATTCCACAGCCTTAAAAAAATTAACGTGCCAACAAATCAATTTTTAAAAGTTGTAGATACAAGAACAGTGTCGTTAAAAGAAAACTTTCTACTTGAATCGCAATAGGTTAACAGCTATGTACTTCTCAATGAGTGTAATGGTATGTCTGAGGGAGTTCCTTAGAAGGATGATATTATTAACCCAAAAACTTACCTTTTAAGTAATCTTTCGCAGTATGTCATCACATGTATGGTATTAATCAGTTTTGAAATGCAGTAGGCATATATTAATATTTTAATTGTGTAAAACCACAAAAACCCTTGAAGGATAATTTTCTAAATGTGGTTTCGTCTTGGTTTGTTTTACATTCTCATTTTAATTATACATTTAAAACATTTCATGTGACAAGTAATTCGATAACAGTCACTGTGCATTGAGAATTTTGTCATACATATTTACATCATTATATTGTATAATGTGATCTGTATTTTGTATATACAGACAAATATATATTGTATTATGTAGCTAGCTATCTGCCAATAGTGGGGGCCCAAAAACTCCCATAAGCTACAATGTCACCAGAAATGGCCCATCAATGTACCACTTCACAGCCATCAAATGGCCTACAGATAGCTACCCGTGCATTCACCAGCAATGTGTGTATGGTATGTGTGGCTAGTGCTGGATTACAGTTGGTAAGCCATTTAGTCTCAACCATCAGTTTCGTTCCCATCAACATCCTCTCAATGTGGTAAAATTGGTATGCCAAATGTCCTGTTGCCAGCAGTTAACCACAGCAGGAATAGTTGTGTAGACTCATATGTTGTCTGGACCAACAGTAGTCCAGCAATTCCACCAGTAAAACTACAGTCGGCCCACTGTGTCTTGCTACATTGGTCACAGTAGACGCAGGATACGAACAGTAGTCCAGCAATTCCACCAGTAAATCTACAGTCGGCCCACTGTGTCTTGCTACATGGGTCACAGTAGACTACGCAGGATACGTACAGTAGTCCAGCAATTCCACCAGTAAAACTACAGTCGGCCAACTGTGTCTTGCTACATGGGTCACAGTAGACGCAGGATACGAACAGTAGTCCAGCAATTCCACCAGTAAAACTACAGTCGGCCCACTGTGTCTTGCTACATGGGTCACAGTAGACGCAGGATACGTACAGTAGTCTAGCAATTCCACCAGTAAAACTACAGTCGGCCCACTGCGTCTTGCTACATGGGTCACAGTAGACGACGCAGGATACGTACAGTAGTCCAGCAATTCCGCCAGTAAAACTACAGTCGGCCCACTGTGTCTTGCTACATGGGTCACAGTAGACGCAGGATACGAACAGTAGTCCAGCAATTCCACCAGTAAAACTACAGTCGGCCCACTGTGTCTTGCTACATGGGTCACAGTAGACGCAGGATACGAACAGTAGTCCAGCAATTCCACCAGTAAAACTACAGTCGGCCCACTGTGTCTTGCTACATGGGTCACAGTAGACGCAGGATACGTACAGTAGTCTAGCAATTCCACCAGTAAAACTACAGTCGGCCCACTGCGTCTTGCTACATGGGTCATAGTAGACGACGCGGGATACGTACAGTAGTCCAGCAATTCCACCAGTAAAACTACAGTCGGCCCACTGTGTCTTGCTACATGGGTCATAGTAGACGCAGGATACGAACAGTAGTCCAGCAATTCCACCAGTAAAACTACAGTCGGCCCACTGTGTCTTGCTACATGGGTCACAGTAGACGCAGGATACGTACAGTAGTCCAGCAATTCCACCAGTAAAACTACAGTCGGCCCACTGTGTCTTGCTACATGGGTCACAGTAGACGCAGGATACGAACAGTAGTCCAGCAATTCCACCAGTAAAACTACAGTCGGCCCACTGTGTCTTGCTACATGGGTCACAGTAGACGCAGGATACGAACAGTAGTCCAGCAATTCCACCAGTAAAACTACAGTCGGCCCACTGCGTCTTGCTACATGGGTCACAGTAGACGACGCAGGATACGTACAGTAGTCCAGCAATTCCACCAGTAAAACTACAGTCGGCCCACTGTGTCTTGCTACATGGGTCACAGTAGACGCAGGATACGAACAGTAGTCCAGCAATTCCACCAGTAAAACTACAGTCGGCCCACTGTGTCTTGCTACATGGGTCACAGTAGACGCAGGATACGAACAGTAGTCCAGCAATTCCACCAGTAAAACTACAGTCGGCCCACTGTGTCTTGCTACATGGGTCACAGTAGACGCAGGATACGAACAGTAGTCCAGCAATTAAACCAGTAAAACTACAGTCGGCCCACTGCGTCTTGCTACATGGGTTACAGTAGACGACGCAGGATACGTACAGTAGTCCAGCAATTCCACCAGTAAAACTACAGTCGGCCCACTGTGTCTTGCTACATGGGTCACAGTAGACGCAGGATACGAACAGTAGTCCAGCAATTAAACCAGTAAAACTACAGTCGGCCCACTGTGTCTTGCTACATGGGTCACAGTAGACGCAGGATACGAACAGTAGTCCAGCAATTAAACCAGTAAAACTACAGTCGGCCCACTGTGTCTTGCTACATGGGTCACAGTAGACGCAGGATACGTACAGTAGTCCAGCAATTCCACCAGTAAAACTACAGTCGGCCCACTGTGTCTTGCTACATGGGTCACAGTAGACGCAGGATACGTACAGTTATACACACAGTAAATTCCGCCGAAGGAATGAAGTCAGTGGTCACAATGAAAACGAGTCAACGTAACAACAAAATGAGTTATCAGACGAACGAACGAGCAGGATACATACTGAGATATTGATGAACAACGAAGACATCCGAGCGGAGCACATATGGAAGTGGTATTTTTAGCAACTCTACATGTATACAATGATTCTGAATGCACCTGAATGCTTAAGGACCACAAAAAACGGTTTAGAATTATGTCTTACGCAAGCCAGTGACATACAATATAATAATAGTTTTTGGTTTTAAATCTAAGTAAAACCCATTAAAATTATTACATGGTATTCCATATCTTTTGGATAGAAAATGTTGTCTCTTTAAATGCAATGGTACTTTAAATACTCTGTAATAATCATGTATGTTGACCAAACTTTACATGCGGGAAGAACGTGCGAATTTTGTTTAATGTTTTCAGCAAACCTTTTATTTTTAATAAAATAATGTAATTAAGCACAAGTAATGTAACCTAGTTAAAAACAGACTTACACACTTCTGGATGTCCAAAAACAAAAGTGTTGATATAGAATATTATCCTCACTACAAGTTAGATCAAAGATGTATATAACATATATATTACGATCAATTGATAATATTGTAATTTTTCCTGCAAGAAATGGTTAAGATAACATAACTAATGTAACCGCAATACCACTGATGAAAGGAAGAGCAGGACTTGTTCTAAAGATATTCCTCGTGATTTTTTATTAATTGAAGTTGAAATAATTTTATCTACGTATAAAACTAATGCCATCTCTTCTTTATGTAAAGACAGAGTAGTTTAATGTACGGATATACTACTGTGTCTAGTTCAACCAGTTAAAGGATTAAATAATTTCTAGTATGTACTTCTATCAATCATTCTAGTTACAATTAATAGAATTAATGAATAGGTTTTGTTAAACGGTATCTCATCATATTTATTCAAGGGAAGTCTATATCTTGGGGTCCAATCATAATTGGTAATAATCAGTCACCAAATCTACAAATTATTATTAGTACAACTATAAAGATAATTACTACACAAGCGTTAGTTTATAAGACTGTGTTATAAATTTGGCTATTGCCAATAACTCAACCTCGTCTTCCAAGTTCTCTTCATATTAATATACTTATTGATTGGCCAATGAAGATTATCAAGTGAGTAAATCAGAATATGACTGCCTCATTCAAATACCGAAATGTCTTCCCACACTACCGATAACTGGGGACACAAATTCTCTTTATTTCTGATCTGCCTTCTCGGATGGGTGTCGTGAATTGTAAAACGACTTAGGCGCCTTTTCGCGAATGACAGACGTCAGAATTGGAGTAACATAACTGTGTTTGGGTTCAGTCGAGTACCAGGATATTTTCCGGTAAACACATGGCCAGGGACTAAAGGGCATCCACAGGTGAACATGCAATATATCGAAATTTATTGTGCGCGGAACTCTTTACAGTCGTGGTTCCCTACTCATTACGTGGGAAGATGGAACCCGCAGGAACATGCTACGTAAACTTTCAAATGACAGAAGCAATACGCACCCGCTATAAACAACTGTCAAGTCTCGCGGATTTGCGTTGTTCACCGCTATGACGTCACCAGACCAAGAAAGTTGCTAGCCATAACGCAAAACACTTAACCCATTCAGACCCAGCGTACACATCTGTGTACTACGCACGTGTGAATAATTTTTACCCTGTGCTACACACGGGGGAGCTCAATAACTGATGATCTTACCTGTGGCTGAATGATTCGCAAACCGTCTTACAGGTCTGGGTCATAATTGGTTCATATACAGCAGCTGTAGCCAAACATGTAACCCACAGTTCATTGGCTGTGACGACGAAATGCGTGTTGGGTTGACTTAAGTGCAGCACGCAGGCCTGAAAGGGTTAAGTTCTCATCTACTCTTATCCCAGTTGCATCATATTATATTAAAACACCTGAGTTTCAAGTTTGGGGGGGGGGGGGGGTGGCGTTGCGTGAGGTAAATATGTTCCAAGGTAAGCTGGAGCTTGCTCACTGCTGTATATTCTCGGTGGACGCAGCAGGAGATACACTGAACAAAATATTTGTTTGTATAGGGCCAAATATATATTCATTTGCCCTAACAAAATCTATTGCTGAGTAAACAAAATTTTAAAAGCAACACAATTACTTTTGTTCGTCTAGCAAAATTCATGTTTGTATAAACAAAATCTTTGTGTTAGACCAAAAAAAAAAAAAAAATAGACTGTCAACTAAATATTATATTGATACAGCTGTAAATATTTGTTTGGCCACTCATTTGACTGCCTTCGTTCGAAAATACAGCTCGAGAGTTTGTTTGTATTTTTTTTGTGACAATTAGGATAGTAACCGTGTTTGTTAGTGAATCTATTGATGATTAACATTGGAACAAACACATTAATATAACAATGCAACAAGAAACTGACAAGTAAAGCTGTCGAACTTGAAATATTTGTTTGCACACGTTGCTCAATATTTGCAGTATTTAAAAACTTTCCAGCGTTACCAATTTTCACATTAGCTGAGATTACTAAGGCGTAGCGCTTGGAGGCTGGTGATCCAGGTTTGATACTCGGTCGAACTTATAATATTTCTTATATCGGCCCAAACTGTTTAACGTACGTTTACCCAAACGAATCTTTAGTTGCACCAACCAAATCTTACAGTGCGGGGCAACTAAATGAGAACAACAATATAATTTGGTTTTAGGAACAAAACATTTCATTTCCCCTATACAAACAAATAATTTTGTTGCACCAAACAAATCTTGTTCGACTTAACAAAACCTTTCGCTCAGTGTAGTTAGCACCGTGCAGCCTAGGAGGACTGAATGCGTTCCGACCACTCACGACAGAGTAGCAAATTTCGCGTATTCATTGGGCAACAAACTAGACTCCACAATCCTTTTGTGTATTCGAGCACCAGTCAGTAGCTCATTGGCTGATGCTCCACTTTAACCCAGGCCAGGTAGCACGCGAATCGGTTCTTATTTTCCTTGGCAGGTTCTTTATTGGTCGAAAGTCGTTCGGGGCGTGGCTGACAAACTATGGACCAATGGAATCACAGACACATAAGTTCACGTGAATGCAATTTGACTTGTCCGTGTGTCTACCCATCTCATACGTCCTGTGACGTCAGCTGCCGAGCTACGTTTTGGCGGTGGAAGTGTAAACTAGAGGCTGTTCACAATAAAGTCAAAACTTTTGAAATCAACCTTAGAAAAAACTCACTGCCCCTACCTGCGTATATTTCAACGGGCGCCCTGACTGACATGTGTCCAGTAAAGTTGGTAATGATGGATGGGAAGTAGTCCCGTATCTTAAAATAGAATAACAATTTTCAGGTTACCATTTCTGATGGCTTAAATTATTTCTTTCGCTTTGTGTTTATTTTTTAATGCGTCAAAGTGTTAAAATGATATTTACTTTTCAAATGATTTCACAGATTCACTTAACTGTCGCATGAATAAAGTGATGAGACCCACGACAATGTTAATCTTACATAAGGCGGAAGATTAGACAGCGTGCATACAAGTAGATTTTAAGCAGGGCTTTCAAAAGTACTCATTTTATCGTGAATAGCATATAGCAAGCAACAAGGTACAGCACACAGCTAATGCCAGCTTACGTTACAAGAGTTCACCACACTCCACTGTGTGTGTGTGTGTGTGTTGATGGATTTTTGGGGAGGGGGAGGCGGGGATATGGAGTGGAGAGATTTAGGTGGCTTCTAATAGTGAAGTTTCGCGAGCCGATGAGGATGAAGCGAGGTAGATATGGAGCCGCAACGGAATGTAAAGGCGAGGGGAAATGGAAAATCACTGAGAAAACCCTCTGACCAGAGTCTTCCGGGAAAGATTCTCACGTGTCAGAATACGGGATTGATCTCGTCGGGAATCGAACTCGGGTCGCCTAGGTGGGACGATGTGAGTGATCTATCCACTACACCGACCGTGTCCCCTATACGAAAGGAACCTGCTGTATAATGGAGCTTAACGTTTCGTTTGTCAAGGCTCTGTTTTATAATGCTTACACATAGCCTACATAAACAATAAACAAGCAATAAAAATTTTCGAAACTTGAACACTTTGAGGATGGCAAACTTTTACAAGTACTGAAGACAAGGTTGGAGTGAGCTGCCTATAATCTCCACTGCAGCTGTATACACTTGCCTTCGTCCTATTGGTCCTGGCTACACAGGACACGTTTTCTTTACTCTGCAACCTTTATTATTGGTTGGTCTTTGGCCAATGGAGTCACGTGCTGACTGTGTACCAATTAATGTGTCGAGACGGGTATAACAGGTTTTACATCCATCCTGTTCAACTGAGACCGTATTAAAAAGAACGAGTCTTTTCATACGAATTGAAATGTTGTCTAGTTGTAAATTTTTACTTGGATTCTGATTAAATCAAACGAAATAGTAAAGTTATAATGGGGAGAAACGTGTTTTCAAGACCAAAGAAATTTGTATATAAACGTAGCCCCGTGTGTATACGTGCGTGCTCCTCAAAGGGTTAACATGGGATATAGGCATATCCACAACAGTAATTATATTCTCCCACATATATACCACACAAGAATTAAAGGTATCACTTATTTGCAGGCAATACACAGCCACTAGTTTCAGACTGTAGTAATTGTCACTGGGGCCGTTTTTATACACGCCGGAGAATTATAATAACGCTTGTGTCGAACCGATGCATATTTGTCTTCCAGGGATGCGTTATTGTGTAATTACTCCTCAGCGTGCGCATATTAAATTATGGCTGAAGTGCTGGAGAAACTGCTGCACCATCCCCTCTCGCGCGATGTCACTGCGGTTACCCGAGATAGGTGAAAGATGCGGTAAGGGATGAAGGGGTTAGGAAGGGGGTGGGGCGAGATGGGGATGGGCTCTCAAAATGGGATCGCGCGCCCCGACATGAAATCGTGTTATTTATTACGCTTTCCGTGCGATTTGAAAGACGCCGCAGCGAGCGATAGAGAGGGAGGGAGAGAGAGAGAGTGAGAGAGGGAGGGAGAGAGAGTGAGAGAGGGAGAAGTTCGGGGAAAAAAATTTATGACAAGACCCGCTCACCATTGCACACGCTGGCAAAGGGGTGATTCTCGCTGGTATAGGCTATCCACGATAATGTGAGCACTTTTCTAGACTGTCTCATCAGACTTTAGTAGCCAACAAATACATTTCGCTGTGGCCTCGCGCAATGTAAGTATGTGTTTATTACACACATGGAAGTGTTTACACTCTAAGTGTGAGTCAGTGAAATAAGACTCACTGAAAATCAGTTGATAAGCTACCAATTCCCCGAAAAATCGAGCAAATTAACTGGTAATAAGTGGCATAGCTAGTCACACGCGAAATTCGCGTTATTATTTAGATGCACGTTAAATTTCAACCGCATGTAACTGCAATAATTTGTCATTGGAACGTTCTTTATTTGGCACGTCCCGGGTAACTTTGCACCAATAATTAAACACCTCTCAGTTGTGTAGTCCAATCACAAGCAGTTCACACAGGAAGGGAGTGACTTCACGTCTGTGCAGCAGCCAATGCAGAAACGATACAAGCTCCAGTTTATACAGTACTGTGAAGTTTAGCCTGATGCCAAGTAATAATGCAAAGTTTCCAGGTGTTCCTTCTTATAGTAGTGGAATTCTTGATATTCTGTGGAAAACACAAATACATCAGTGAAATGTAACTATAGGCTGTTCACAGTAAAATCAGTAATTTTGCAAGATCTGCTTAAGATCTACTTGTATGCACATTGTGTATTCCTTTGCCTTATGTAAAACTAACATTGTCACTGGCCTCATCACTTCATTCATGAGTCGGTCAAGTGAAACTGTGGAATTATTAGGAAACCAAATACTTTACAAATACAATTATTTTTAAACTTTGAAAAAAAAAAAAAAAAAAAAAAAAAAAAAACCTTTTAAATTATCGCAAATTGTTACCTAACACTTTTTATTCGATGTTAATGTATGAAACTACTTTCCATCAATAGTTACGAACTGTACTGGGGCAATATCCTTCAGCTCGCCCATTAGAATACACACCACAGGCAGGGTATGCCGCAAATTGCATATCAGTCACTTAAAAAAGTATACCCCTAGGAGTTGATTATGCACGCAGGGGCAGTGCATTTTTATAAGGTTCATTTCTAAAGTGCTCACTTTATCGTGAACAGCCTTTAGTTATCTTGCACTGATTATCAGTTGCGCATTTTTTTCATGGTCTTCACCGATTTGGCTCAATTCTCGCTGCTTCAAATGCAGAGCGTACATTAGCAAGTGGTGGAAAGATATTGACTGGCCGAAAGAGGAAAGTTGCCAAAGGCTACAAAGTGCTCACTTCACCGTGGACAGCCTATATGCGTGGCGAGGGGGCTGTGCACTCCGTTATTAAAGCTAACGGCACGCCGCGAATTCATCGATTATGACAGGCTCCTCCATCGCGCGACCTACCTGCGGATCTGATATTTCCATACGGCCGGATGTCACCCCCTACCCCCCCCCTCAAAGTGCCGAAATCCCCCAGCACATTTGCCCCAGCCCGCCAATAAAACATTTCAGCTGTGCGCCGGCTATTTTTAACCCCGTGGTGATCTATTCGCTGCTCTTCTGTCACATTTCCCGAGAATAAAGATGGTCGCCCCGGTTTTTAAAATTCGCTTCGTCGTCCTCAATGGATTCTCCCTGTGGAGTTTTCATAATCCTGCCGCTGTTATTATCTTAGAAAGATCTCTTTGGAGGAATCCACTTAACACAGACATTTATTTCGTTGAAAAACTTTTTATTTCTTTAAGTTACTTGTGAATCCTGTCCACTGTGCGATGTAACATTTTTAATGTGCTTTGCTCCGTGCTTTAGGCACAGAGTAAGTACACTGTATAATTATTGTTTGTACTTTTACAATAAAAATACTTGAAACTCAGATGCCAAGAAAAACCTTCGTAAAACTTCAAACAGTTTTCTAGTAAAATCTGTAAAACATATATTTGAAATATTACAAAGGATAGCCTTGTATTACAACTTACATGATTGAGAAGTGTACATAAAATAATCGTTTTCTTCTATAAAACAATAGTGATAAATTTAAAACAGAGAATAACTAAGAAAAACACTCCAATATATAATTTACGAAAAAAATTTAACACTTCGCTAGCACGGAGAATAGACCCCACACCCCTCGCCATATTATCTCGTACTCTTAACCACAAGACTAAAGTGACTTACGGACTTAATACTTATATTTATAGTAAATTTAATGCAAGTACTTACAAAATATGAAGTACGTAATTTGATGAAGAAGAATGCATTTATTTCATTTTAAGAGTTCTGTTGTTGAGCTGATTTAAATGTTCTGTTGTTGAGCTGATTTAAATGTTTTGTGTAGCTAGGAAACATTAAAAGTTAATGAGCGATACTGTAATGTTTTATTGAAAATATCATTTTATTGTGATTATTTGAGTTATTTTAATTATTTTACGTCATTCAAACTTTCAATACATTTATTTTTTCACGCAACTACGCTTTACATCACCCATGGTTTTTGCACAAACAGCTATACAGAATTTTACTTTGTCGAGTGTCCACAATTTTGCTGAAGTTCGTGGATAAGGATCAGTATAGTACACACATTTCTTGAGGTCTATTACAAACACGGCCCTTGTAGTTTTGCAAGAGACATCTTTGTACTCTCACAAGCATTTGCAAAATTAAAAACGATTTCTCATTAAAAATTACAAAATTTTTTACAGTTTGTATATACACAGACGATATGTCATGGCACATGCTCATTCTCTGATTGGCTGTGTGAGGGTCTGCGGGAACGGTTCTTGTGAATGATAGGCTATCGCGTGCTGCGAAGTGTACCCTACTGGTTGAGTTGCCGGCAGGCGAGTAGATTACCGGGCACTGATTGGCGAAGGAAGCGACGTGCCAAAATGTTACGGGTTAGCGAAGCCATTTTGGTGACGCGTGCGACTCGAGTTCGCAATATAAGCTGCTATTTCACATCTGTATTACGAGTGCTGATTCAGAAGTCATGGCAACTATTGTTTACCTCCAGAACATAACCCAACACAGGAAATGTACTATGCACAGTTGAAAGTGTACAACATGTACGTTTTAAAGGCGACACCACATTGAGTATAGATGCAGGAATCACTGACAAGGAACAGAGACAAATATGGCTGCTTGAAATCACAGTTTAGTTGGTCTATTCTCGTACAAACTGTACAAACTCATGTGAACGGGTACTTATTGTGCGTGTACGAACTGTTTAACATCCTTCAAAGTAGTCTCCCAAGGTTGTCCACGGTCAGTTGCCAGCGGTGAGGCAGACATCGTCACAGCATTTCGACGAGAGGTGGAGCACATTTACAGATCTCATGCAGCCGATGGTGTTACCCTGGAGTCCCAAATCTCCTGGTTTTCTTTCGCATAGATCGAAAGGTACTGCTCCAGGTACCAGTCCATCCGAACGAGGGTGAAATGCTTTGGTATAAGTTTTCTTCATTCCTAATATCCTCGTTACACCTTGGAAAAGAGTATCTTCAAAATTTCGTCCTTGATCAAAATGAAGTTCTAGTGTAACTCCAAACCTGGAGAAGACATATGCTACAAGTGCATAAGCTACCGTGCCAACCTCTTGGTTTGGAATTGGTATGACCTTAGGCCACTCTGTGAAGTAATTTTGCACTACCAGAAGATAGCGTTTCTCCCTCTCAGCCATTAATACTAGCCCGAGTATGTGTACTGCCATACTCTCAAATGGGGCCTTAGCATTGTATTTCTGAAGGAAACCTCGTCCCTTAATTTTTGGACCTTTCCTTGAGGTGTAGGCATCACCCATATATAACCACTTCTCCACATCCTTTCGGTTTCGACAATGCAGCAATTATAATTTCGTTCGAACGCTGTCGACAGTTTTATTTACTCCGAAGTGTCAACGTGCTACTGTGTTATACATTTCTTTGAGTACTTCTGAGTTTATGCATTCTGTAGGACCAATTGTCAGTGAATGTTTCCCAACTTTACTGTTCCCGTTCCTTTAAAGCACACCATTCTTCAGCACAGAGGAATTCCACTGTTCGCAGTATGCCTTGGACTGTCGGGACTATACTAGACATATCCTCTCATCTTGGTCGACACCTAGCTTTTATTCACTCCAATATTTTATGTAAGGTGGGGGGGAGTTAACTGATTATTTCTAAAGTCCTTATCTTCCCACGTAGAAGACCCATCGCGAGATACAGAGCCCTGATTTCTTGTTCTTCTTGCCTTCCACGATACCCCACCCTTGCCCTCCTATAATTCACAATGACAACAGAATGGATCGCATGGTGTCCTAGAAAGTGCATCCTGTGAGGTATTTCAAAGTCATATTATTGTGTGCTGTGTTCACCAGGCTATTCGACGTTCGCAGTTTTTAAAATTTAGTAGCCAGCATAATGGAGCATGATCAGTCCTTATGATAATGTGCCTACCATAAAGGTATGGGTGAAATGTGCAATTGTCTTCACCATGGCCAGAAGCTCCCTGCATGCCATGCAGTAATACATTTCAGGCTCGTGTAGTACCTAACTGAAATATTCCAGTGGTTTCTTATTTACATCCTGGATATGAGATAACACAGCCCTGATACCTAAATCATTAGCATCCGTATTCAGAATGAATTCACTTTCTCTACTCAGGAAGCCCGGCCCTGTGATGGGTATCAGAAATCCTTTTAGTCTATTAAAAAAACTTAGCGCTCGTGGAACTAACAAAATTTTCTTTTTGCCTCGGTCAATTTATGCAGTGGCTTGGCGATCGTGGTGAACCAGGGCGCCAATATATGGTGGGAAGCACATAAGCCCGGGAAAATTTGCAGTACAGTTTTGGCAGTTGGTGGAAGCAAATCTCTTATAGCTCTACTTTTCTAGGGGCCTGTTTCCGTCACATAGACCAACAAAACATGGCCCAAGAAATGAATTTTCTTTTGGAAAAGGTGACATTTCTTAGGAACTATTTTCAGGTTTTCTGTGGTTTCTTTCTGAAACACAGATATAAATGTGTCAGGTGCTCTTCATGTCCTTCCTGTGACCATCATTTTGTCTAGGTACACCTGGGGAATGTCTAAGGTAGGACTTCCTTTATTAGTTGTTTAAATGGTGACAGGGATTTTTGTAGAGCTGGAAGGGCATAACCTTGTATTGCCAGGTTCCTTTCCCTTGGACTCATAAGGCAGCCTTTTCTTTTTATTTGGGCCCACTTCACATTGTCAGTACCCAAAATAGAAAATCTATGTAAACTGCTAGGCTGTTCAGTGTGTAGTCCATCCCTGAGAGTGAATAATAATCATTCTTAGTCACATTAAGTTGGCGGTAATCTACACAAAACCTCATAGCATCATCTTTTCTCTGACGAGCACAATGGGAGAATGACGCAGATTGACTGATGGCTCTGTCACATCTAACTCCATCATCTATTTCAGAATCCCATCAACCACCTCGTATGATGATAGCAGTACTCGCCTTGGTTGCTGCTTTATGAGCCTGGCATCCCCTGTTTCGATCTGATATCATGCAACAATATTCCTGCCAAAGTCATTTAGCTAACGGGTTAAAGGAATTCTTTTATCTCTGTTGTAAATCATAGACACCATTCTCTGGTCGTCAGTTGAGGTGTTCCTTTTGTTCTTGTTAGCAGTTCCCCAGGGCATCTGGTAGAGAACATTAACTGTTTCGTGGCATTTGAATTTAAATTAATTTAATTAAAAGTTTTTTATACTGGGAGCGACAGAAATAATGCCCACATTTGAAAACCACGTTAGAATATAATGGCTAGTGATACACGAAAAGTAACAACTGTAATGAAAAGCACATACGATAGAGTTTTGGGTCAGGTGGTTTTGAACATAAAGTTATGTACATGGCGACCCTCATTGTTGTAGCCGTTCTCTGAAGTGTCGCACGACCTTCCTGGTGATCGGAAAGGAGGCGATTTCTTGTCGTACTGCACCTTCAAATCTTCAATCGTCCGCGGACGATCTCGGTACACTCTTGCTTCGAGGTAACCCCACAGAAAAAAAAAAAGTCGAAAGGGGTGAGATCGGGTGACCGGGCTGCCACCCAATGTCGCCTCGCAAAGAGATCAGATGACCAGGAAACATTTCCCTTAAAACGTAAAGGGCCCGTCATGACGTGTGTGCTGTGGCTCCGTCCTGTTGAAACCATACGTCGTGTACACCATCCAGTTTCTGTGGGGTTACCTCAAAGCAAGAGTGTATAGAGATCGTCCGCGGACGATTAAAGATTTGAAGGATGCAGTACGACAAGAAATCTCCCCATTCCACAACAGATCACCAGGAAGGTTATGCGACACTTCAAAGAACGACTTCAACAATGTGTCAACAGTGAGGGTCACCACTTACGTGACATTATGTTCAAAACCACCTGACCCAAAACTCTAATGCATGTGCTTTCCTTTCCAGTTGTTACTTTCCGTGTATCACTACCCATTACATTTTATATTTGGTTTCGAAATGTGGATATTATTTCTGCCGCACCTGTAGAAGGAACAAAAGAATCTCAAAACACTTATTTACATAAACAATGATCTAACCTCAAATGCTATCCATGCACGTCGTGTATGGCAGTCGTATTGGTAGAAGAAAAACAGTTCAATTTTGGGATTCGGAGACTATACTGCTCAACTTGGGCGCGAAGTCTACCCCATCTCTACCTCTGTGATTCAAATCTCACAGAGCTGTAGCGACTTCCACTGCTCCAGCATTGGAGCACAGCTTTGTCATGCAGTTCCGTTACTCTTTTATTACGGGCTGTGTTGTCGAGCCTGCTGCAGCTGTTTGCTCGCGAAACACAGCCGTTCATTACGGAAGTACTAGCGCGGTCAATTAAGGGAATGACTTCTCTCACAGACGGCAGGCAACATGGCAAGGGGAAATAAAGAGATGCCTCTATCTTTATACTGTAGTATTCTCCTGTAGTTCTTTTATCTTGACTCGTTTCAAGGTTTGGTGATTGCAAAGCTCGAGACAGTACAACATTTCAGTGTTAAATGCTAATGATTTTCAATGAAATAATTTCCGCTGCCATCGCTGAGGAAAAATTTTCAGTGTGAAGTGATAATAGCTAGTTCAGTCAGTTTTTGCAATAAACTTCCATTTAGATTCCCTTTGTCGAATGCTGTTATTTACAAAACGAAATACGTTTTCTTGATTGTAATGTATATTTTTCATCGAAATGGTTAATGATGCTTATATTTCTTGAAAGGTCACGATAATTATTTGTAGTGCAAAGACTAGCAATTTTTTGGACTAATAAATCCTGAAAAAAAGACGTAATTCATGTTTGATTGCTACAACCACGCCGTTCGCCGAGATTCTGACATCTATGTCTGCGAACGAAGCAATTTCAGTCAAGAAAACCTCTTGTTGGAGTGAATTGTAACCTGTTATCCTTGGAGCATTCCAGATATGCCGATTGCCCTATGAGTAAAGTATATAGGTTGTCTCCAGATAAGTGGGAAGCAATCGGGGAACGGATAATACACCCACACTGTAAAAACGTTATTGTAAACTTACTAAACTGCAATTGAAGTTTAACCTATACACTGTATGGAAATAGTACTACGTGTCAGGCTGAAAATATGAGAATGTTCAGCATTGATACTTCACAAAGTTGGGAACTTCCCTACGCGTTTGACTCTTTACTGAGCCACTGTAGGAATGTTACATGGATTTATGGCAAAATATTTTACCATTCGTGCTTTGACACTGTTCGTATACACTGATATGGTAAATATCCAAATGTGCCTATGAACGTGCCCCAAAGTCGATAGATTCAGAGTTACAGACCTCGCAACATTGTACCTAACGATATTTTACGAAGTGTGCCTGTTATGCGACCAGCTGGAATGGCGCGAGTGTTGTTACCTGTCCCATTGCACAGTTTACAGCCGACTAACGGGGAATGCCATGCGCTCAGGAGCTCGGATCTCAATCCACGGGACTGTTTGTTACCTGTGAGGCCATCTCAAGGCCATCGTTTATGCAACTCCAGTTCCGGACATAGCAGGGCTTCGCCAGAGATTGGAACAAGGTTTTTCAGTAGATGCGTTCAATTCCTGGAAGACGCGTGTTCCAACCATAGAGTAAAGATTAGGTAGACCGATTTCGCTGGCTGCGCACAACCAGTCTCCGAGTCACAACATTCAACTGCTTTTCTGCCAATACGTCCAGCGAAAACGGCATGGGGTGGGGTTGAGATTAGAAAACTGATTTGTAAACAAATTCTATGCGATGTATGTATACTTCCTCTAACCAATTTTTAATGCAGTTTCATTAAATTCAAATTTGTATAAGTATTTTACTCATATAAAAGTGCTTGGCATTTAAGGATTAAGATATAAACTAACACGTTCGTTACTGTTGACCATGTGACTTTGGCAGTTGTGTAGGATTGGGGTAGGTCAATGTTGGGTACATGCGCAGAAGACGAATAAGCGATCTACTTCATCTTTAGTCTATGGTTTGAACGTGTTAAGACAAAAAGCGACGTAGCATGTTCCGTCATGCAATCGGGAACAATGTGTACATTTTGAGCACTTCTTGAAGAGTGCAGCATCACTGCTGGTACACGAACATGGGCTACATCTACTTGAGCTGGAGTGTGTCAGGATGACTACCGTAAGCGGGGGTGACTTCGTGACACAAGATTGTTCACTGCTATTTACATTTACTTCCGTTTCAAAGAGGCTGTTTGTAATGCTCAGTGGTTCGATTAGAGTCACTTAGTATCTCTGAAACATCCCACTGAAATGGAGAGACATTTAAATGTGATTTTTTGGTGTCACAAAGTCACCCCAACTTGTTACAAAATGGCCGCTCCCGCTTACGGAATTACAAATACATCCAAGGCAACATTGGAAGGTCTGTTATTCGGAAAGTATCGACCTTAGACACATGTTCACAGGGGCACTGTGCTGTTCTGCGGTATACTACCAACTCCCCGATTACTTCCCTAATATTTGGAAACATCTTGTATAAGAATTCAAATTCCCTCATAGCTTACCTATCCGCGTGGATTTTGAATCAACTGTTTCAAGACACTAACACCAGGGGCGCTGAGATTCACAAGAAACATCCAGCATCTCGGCCATGTTCACATTTGCTTGCAGAAAGAGCACCATTCTTAGGGTAGCAACATGATGTACAATAATCCTGGCCGTATTACAGAAAAGTGTGATTTTCTGCTTAGTATTCCCATGCAACATCTGTATACTCAAATAAATGTCAAGATGATACATAGATATTGTTGTCTATTTTATTATACTAAGGGGTAACTCATAGGTAAGGTTTCGATGGTAGTGTATACTAAGTGTCCTTGTAGAGTTATAATAAATACGTACAGTGATTTGCTTCTGTCTTCTATCTCCTTGTGTACACTATATACATAATATAATTTATATATTCATGTCTTAAATTTATATGCTAAAATTTTTCCTTATATGTCTTAGTACATTTATTAATTTTACAATATCAAAATACTTTCATCCACAATTGCTTCTTTACTCATTTTATGCATTCGCTCATGAAATATACACACTTTATCTCACATGCACACAGATAAATATTTCTACATTTTTGCCAGTTACGTTGTTTCGTTTTAGGGGATTTGCATTTCATGATCTATTGGTCATTTTAAGATATGATAATGAGGATTTCACTAAATACGAGGAAACTGCCTTTGCCACAATGCCAACTACAAATATTAATAATGATTTCACATACGAGGTATCTGGTGAAGAAAAAAATGTTGGCATCAATAAGCAACCCTCGTATTATACAACTGCAAGCTAAAGATAAATTGTTTTAGGGAAGATACAAAACATCGAAAGTGCCAAAAGCACACAGCAACAAATACATCAGTTTCTGAATTAGTGTACAATGAGAAATTCTAATGTCTTAATAGTGACTTAAACCATAATAACATTGAGAAGTTGTGTCAGTTATGATCAAATGACATTGAAACATTTGAACGATTTAAAAACGCAGAAGTTATCCAAATGCTTTTTAACCAAACCAATGTTGTGCTGAGAGAAAAATTCAACTTGGGTGATGTCAGTGAGAATAAATGAAAAGTTCTATTGGCATTCTGTTGCCGAGTGGTTATGTGGCCGTTCAAAGAAAATTAATGTTCTGCGAAGGTTCTAAAAGACTTACAACGAACCTGTTGCAAGTTTTCCTTATCCCGGGAAATATTTCAATTCATCATGACAAATTTTCACTGTTGTGACAATGCGAATGTGCGCGAAACAGATTGGTTTGCAAAAATACGTCTCTTTTTTTTATAACGTGATAAACAAAACACTCATAAAATTTTACTTCGTATGTTGAAAATCGCCGTGTAAAAGAAACCATTGCTCCATACTTTGGCGCCATGGCTGTAAGAAACGTATAATAAGAAAGCCCGTGAGGTGCGGATAAAAAATGTGGGTAGTTGAGCGGACAAAGGGCATGTCGTCTGGATGGAACCACGAGACTTACTGTTGTACGTCTGTTGTTCGTAAATATACATATATTCTTGTGTCGCTCCAAAATTTCCCTTGCCATGTATTTGTTATATTATTTTATAACTGTGCCTCTGTTCAAAGAAGCTCGCAAATGAGAAATCAAAAGTTAATGGTAAGGTAAGAGAGAACAGGACTGAAAATTTCCGTTGAAATGAAAAGCGGTTATGGTGACAAATAAAGTAACGTGGAGCCTATGAAGCCGCGGTCGCAGTGGCTGAGCGGTTAGCGTGCTTGCCTCTCACTAAGGCGAATTGGGTTCAATCCCCGGCCGGGTCACTCCCGGATTTTCGATTGCGGGAATCGTGCATGACTATGCCGCTGGTCAGCGGGTTTTCTCGGGGATCTCCCGTGTTTCCCCCGCCTTTTCATTCCGGCATTGCTCCACACTTTCCTCGATCACCCTCATCGGCTCTGAGGACCTCGCTGTTGAGAGCCGCCCAGATCTCTTCACTTCACTTGTGTGTGTATGTATTCACGTGTTATTGATGCGGCTTAGTATGTGAATTTAATATCTTCCAAATTATTTGCGATTTTTCGAACTAGTTCGAAGATAAATCATTATCAGGTAACGTAAATAAGTTTGGCCTGTATTCCAAAATGATCTCGTGTACAGGTCCCTAACACGCCGTGGCATCAATGTGCTAATGTTATATTCCGGTCTAATGTCCCATTCCACCTGGGCAGCTCGTATGAGATCTGGAAGTGTTGTTGTAGGTTGTTGACGTTTATAAACAGCTGTTTTCAACTTGTCCCAGGTATACTCAACGCTTTTGCGCGCTCTCTGTTGATCACAAAAGAACTACGCACCTTCTACCACTACCACCAAAACTGCCTTATTTCACAATATTTTGAACTTTTTATGAGGTGCACATTTTAACGTACTCGCTCATTGGCGTGCTCCCGATGAAGCTGGCAGGTAAACGTAGTTCCGTGTTTTCACGTTTGTTAGAACAAAGAAGCCTAAATTTACGTGCGTTGCAAACAAATTCAATTTATATTCTGTAGTTTCGTACAAATAATATTATGAAACTTACGGAAATACAAATATGCATTTCTCTGTTGATTTAACTGCCACGCAAATAAAGGGATCGGCTACATAAAAATGCCAATTTTGCACATGGGAGGAGTTTGCGGAGTGTGTCGAAAAGTGTGTCGTCGCTATTATATTACCGACGCAGAGTGACGGCATTAATGAGAAACAGTTATAAACGTCCCGGAACAAAATTTACCGCATTGGGCAGGGATACATTAATAAGATAAGACTTCATCCAATAGGCACGGATAAAATTAATTGACGTTTTATATCCTACCAACACAGCAGACTATATATCGCATTTTAAATGCAAGACTATGAAAACTCAAAATTGTTTTATACACAGTAAATATGAGTAAAAGAAGTGTGCCCATTTATAAAATGCTTAAAACACTATGTTAAAAATTAATTATAAGTGCTAAAACTGTTTCAATATTTAATACTGCGTCAGCCAGTCGTTTTAAAACCCATGCATGCGTAAATCGGTATGGTATATTTGCTGTTTCTTCACACCTTTGTGAATTAAACCTTTACAAATTCAGCCCATGTATGACATGTTCGGTTCTTTCCTAAATATGTCATGCATACGGACATGCAAAATTCACGTTATTATTTCCATCAGGCTGAACTCCACAGTACTGTATAAACTAGAGCCGGCGTCGTTCTCCATTGGCTGCTGCAGAGATGTGAAGACACTCCCTCTCTGACTGAACTACACGTGATTGAGGCGCACAATTGTGAAGTGTTCCTCTATTGGTGCAGAGTCACCCAGGGTGTGTCACAAAAAGTATGACCCAATGACGAACGGATTTGCAAAGGCACATGTGTTTCAAATCTAACATGTCCCCAAATAATAACTCGAATTTTGCAGGTCTCTAGCCATGCATCACAAGCTAATACCCTTAACTAAACATAAACGTATCTTCTTTTTGATTAAACTGAATATTTATTTATATTTTATCTATGAGTTATAATATTTCGTTAATAATTAATATGCATAAAAACAGGGAGAGAATATATGTGACGGTACTGCCTAGTAAAAAATTGTTCTCATGCGAAATATTATTAAACTGAGAGTGGATGAATACGGTACGCTGTCTTATTTGGTGTAATTTTAATATACTTGTTATGCTTTGTTTGCATGAGACGGAGGAATATCCTGAAAGTAGAACTTCAGCGGGACTTCAGAAGAGTGCGAAGTAACCGTGATTATTTGCCGTACTTCAATTTAAAGTAAGTAGAATTTTGCTACAGTCTACATTCGTAGACTAGTAAAAGTCATCCTCCTTCCGCCACAGGAAATGCAAAAATTCAGTTTTATGAATTGCGATCGTGTCTTGCCTTCAGGATGCATTACGAAGCGGACCAAATTTAATCAACTCCACATGTCCTCTGAAATGTATCAATAATTGCCCACCGAGCTGCCAAAAATCCTGTTCATAAGCTGCAAAGTTGGTATCAGTTTACATTTTGATTTTCAGCAACGTGAAAATGTTACTAAAAAAAATGTTTGCCTTTTGCGTTAAAATCTGGCCAAAGAAAATGTAACACCATTTCGAAACATGCATTTCTGTCGGAAACGAGCTCGTTTTGGCAGATGCCATACTGTTGTAATAGTTCCAGACGAAAAAAATTAAGCAGTTCCTCTTTGTGATGTGCACAGTTGAAGTCATAAGATGTAAAAGGTAGACTAGAACCAAGAAACCACGATGGAATATTCATGCAATCCTGGTTGTATGGTAGATTTGGATACCTGCTGGCCTTTTTAATGGATGATTTCATAATTGGTGGCGTGCAATTTTGGATAGAAAGTTTCCTACAAGGTTAAAATTTAAGCCAGTCAGAGATGGAGCTGTCGTGTTATTTTGATTATTTCGTTTTGAGAAAGAGCGTAAGAATAGTAATTTAAAAAAATTCGAAAAGGTTAGTGTTTCTAAAAAAAACACTGTGTGAAAATTATAGTAAACATTCGTGTTTATGTAGCAGAAAAGTTCCAGTTATAACAACAAAACAATGAGGGCTCTGTGAATAGGCGCATAATGCTGAAGTCAAGAATGAAGACAGTTTCTGAACCAGAGTTTCACAAGTAAAACTATTAAATTCATCTCGTCTTTGCCGATACGGCGACAAGTATCGTTGGCTAGGTTATTCCAAAGAGGAGCACGCACGTACATACACGGGGCTACGTTTATATAGAAATATCTTTGCTCTTGAAAACCAAATTATCCCCCATTATAACTTTACTATTTCGCTTGACTTAATCAGAATCTAAGTAAAAATTTACAACTAGTCGACATTTCAATTCGAATGAAAAGACTCGTTCTTTTTAATACGTTCTCAATCGAACACGATGGATTGTAAAACCTGTTATATCCGTCTCGGCATATCAATTGGTACACAGTCAACGCGTGACTCCATTGGCCGACGGTCAGTCAATAATAAACGTTGCAGAGTAAAGTAAGCGTGTCCTGTGTAGCCAGGACCAATAGGAGGATGGCAAATGTATATAGCTGCAGTGGAGAATATAGGCAGCTCACTCCAACCTTGTCTTCAGTGCTTGTAAAACTGTGCCATCCTCAATGGGTTAATATTAGTCTTCTGCTCATGTTCTCAAATCGTAAATGGGAAATGTTTCAGAGTGCGCGTCTGAGCTGCTTCCTTGTAGCAACAATGGAATACGATGTGGATGTCATTTGATGTTACAACATTGGAAAACGATGTGGATGTCATTTGATGTTACAACAATGGAAAACGGTGTGGATGGCATCTGATGTTACAACATTGGAAAACGATATGGATGGCATTTGATGTTACAACATTGGAAAACGATGTGGATGCCATTTGATGTTACAACATTGGAAAACGATGTGGATGTCATTTGATGTTACAACATTGGAAAACGACGTGGATGGCATTTGATGTTACAACAATGGAAAACGGTGTGAATGGCATTTGATGTTACAACATTGGAAAACGATGTAAATGGCATTTGATGTTACAACAATGGAAAACGACGTGGATGGCATTTGATGTTACAACATTGGAAAACGGCGTGGATGGCATCTGATGTTACAACATTGGAAAACGATGTGGATGGCATTTGATGTTACAACATTGGAAAACGGCGTTGATGGCATTTGATGTTACAACATTGGAAAACGATGTGGATGGCATTTGATGTTACAACATTGGAAAACGATGTGGATGGCATTTGATGTTATAACATTGGAAAACGATGTGGATGGCATTTGATGTTATAACATTGGAAAACGGTGTGAATGGCATTTGATGTTACATTTCTTATTGAAAACAAGAGCTTCGGGATGCGTGTATATTTCCTCTAAACAATTTCTTACTCAGTTAGAATAAATTAAAATGGGTACAAGTATTTTATTCAAACACAAGGACTTGTCTTTTGAAAATTAAGATTAAGGCATACTCATCTTTAGTTTAAACCCCAAATTTCACTTGGCGATAGTCAAAAGTACTCTTGAAATAACGGCGATGTCATGGGCGTTTGTTTACATTGATTTCTCCATTATATATTTTTTGCTGTGACAGAAAAAATTATGTCCTATGACTTGAACGTAAGTACTCTATCAGATTAAAACTCGGTTTAAGAAAGTGTTCTATCATCTCAAAGTACGAATTTTCTGACTTAGATTATAAACCACGTTGTCGTGTTAATGATACTGGCATTAATAACAGCAATTAACCTCTGATTTGTTTACAGTTTAACACATTGCTGTAGCTAGGTAATAACTATTTAAAGGTAATTTGTGAATATGTCTTGGGTATCATTTCTCCTGTTTTTAATTTAAATAAATTTTCCGCACTGTAGTTATAATAAGTCGTTGATAATATAACCATATTTATGATTTATTTGATTTACTAAAAGCATTTATTATTATATCAGTCCGGATTTACACCGAATTATTTTTAGTTACTAACAGGAGTGTTTTGCTAAGTTCGACTCCGAAAGCACGCGATTAATATAGTTCCTCTTTAATTCCGCTGGTGCCAATAACACCAGATTTATTTTACGCAAATCAAAAAATATGTTACCTTAAGTGAGGACTGCGAAGCATCGTGCGAAGGTGAGGAAGGGGGGGGGGGGAGGGGGGGCGATTTTGAGTTCGTTTCGCCGCGTCTCGTAAATTCCACGTAGTATAACTTTGGACCGAAAGAAGCTACGACGCTCGTGTAGGTTTCAATCAATAGCCCTCGTCAAGGTCAATTGATTGCGCGTATAAAAACATTTGTGTGGCCTGGTTATGGTAAAATTGTACGAGTTTAATGTAAAAAAAATTAAGAAAACTTAAAATTTCGATCTATGCTCGCCAAAAAGCCAAGTCGAAATACAGAAATCGTATACGGTTGGAAAGAGCATCTCGAAAGCAATCCAGTGATACCTATAAAACCCCATATGATCGAGTGAAGCGGTGCCGGGGACGTAAAATAAACATCAAGGCGTCCGAGCGCGTCAACGTAGACGTACTCGCGCAAAACAAACGGCCTTGTCCCCAACTCAGCCGGGCACCATTTTTAGTTTACTCGGGACCTACAAAACGATATCTTGTTTATGGAGACGGGGAAAATTTCACTACTTCACTTCATCACAGGCTCTACTCCGAAATTCCACTGTATGTTCGCGCTTTAGGCGATTTACAGATAACCGCAAAAAAAAAATGTAAACCTTCACTTGTTTACCATAATATTTCGTGAGCCGCCAGGACTGTCGAGTTCGTTAGGCGTAGTGAGGAGGTATGGCCCACAGGAGAAAAATTTTACTAGGTTAACTGAAGCTTGAATTAAAACTCCCTAATAATACATCACCGTTCAGAATGCAAAAAAAAAATAAAATAAAAATGTGGGGCAAAGGACAGCGAAGCGCGGACGTGTCGTGTAGTAAAAATACCGCGATATTCGTACGAGTACATACCGTAGCGTAGCTTCATCGCAAATTTTATAGCGATGCGAATGGAATCGTGTGGGTTAATGGAGGAGGGAACGGGGATACAGAAGATCTGCGAACGGTTCCAAAATACATCCGTTGAATACACCAAGTCATGCGAGGCAGCGGGAAATAATAGTTTAGATACGGGACGAATGGCGTGGGTGATGCTTTTTTGCTCTCCTTGTTAAACTTATCATAAACCTGTCTACGCCATCAGTAAGTCAATTACGATCCAGTGCGGCTGACTCTGGGATGCAGTGGAAAATATGTTCTCGCTATGACAAAAATACTCTTATGACGTGACTGAATTAAAAAAAAAAAAACATAAAAAAAATAGTGGTTTGAAATTTTACAGTTGCCGGGGTTATTTTTGCACTACAGAAAGTCAATTACAGCCAATTTTAGCACACTTTACTGTGTAACGTGTGAAAATAATGATGACTTTAAGCAAGTTAGCACGGTAGGATTCAGTTTGAATATATTCGTAAAGATATTTAAACCATTTTGTACGTTTCATAAAACAATATATAGTACACATTCACATCTCACTCATAGTATAACAAAAAAAAATGACAACTATTTTTCAAACGTATGTTTTAAATGAAGAAAAATTTATTCTGTTTAGTCCAAACAAGGTGAATAGTTCTTCGGAAATCGGGAGAAAGAGAGAGCTCAAGAAATAAAATGCACTGCTTGCAAATATTTTCCCAGCCCCTTCTAATTGGTATGGATGGCAGTGTTGCACAAGTTTTCTCTGATCGACTATCGAACTCTGCTATCGCCAATTCTTGTACGAGTCTTTTCTCGCTCTAGATATGCTGGGGAAAATGTTAAATACATTTCCAAAATAGCATTCAATTTGAATTTTACTAATCTATCACAAATTCTAATATTGCATTTACAATTAATACGAATAAATACAATGGAAAAAAAGGTATGTTGGTAATGCTTACTTAGAAATATTCTCGACGCCCCTGTTTTCCCCAACTGTGTCCGCAAATCAGAAAGTCCCAAATCCTTTTCTCTTAGAACCCAAAATTCGCATTCACCAATATCGAGGCTAAGTTCCACGACGGACGTCCAAAATCCAAGTCCACTGTTCTTGCAAAACGAAGGCAAAGTCCCCACAGCTTCCGCCATAAACAAAGTCCTTCTACTCTGCAGAAAATATTATTTTTAAGTCCCGACGCACCACTGCCAGAGAGACAAAGTCCCCACTCACTATTCTACAGAATATTATAAGTCCCACCTCACCAGTGGGACATTAAAGCCTATAGGCTATTCACGGTAAAGTGATCACTTTTGAAAACTTTCTCATTTGGAATAATAGTCAATAAATATATTTTAATTTTGTCTTAGACGTTACCTTCAAAGTTTGGCGGAATCTACACACTGTGTTTATTACTTGCATGGCAATGTTTACTTCAAAGTGTTGGTTAAAGAATAAAACATGGCAGAAATAAAAAAAAGTAACTAGGGCGTCAAAAGTGCTCACTTTACCATGAACAGCCTATAGTCCACAATAGCTGGTCCGCTGTTGAATGATCCGCGGACTTACTTCGTCTGCTGACGCATGCCCCAACTGGCGTGTCTACAATAACGACGTCTGAAACTAAGCTTTTGGATACTGGCACCAGAGTGCACCAAATTCGACGCCATCCGAAACTAAGCTTTCAGACACAGAAACTAGAGTGCACCCTAATCGGCGAGTCATTAAATTGTATGCTATTACTCATAAATATTAATCTTTCTGGTTTATTTTATTTTGTTTTCGAATTTGAGTTATGCGAATGAGTATGTTTTGATTTCGCTTTAATTTAACTTCATTTGGATATTTTTTTTTTGCTCTATTCCATGTATTTTTGTATTTTTACTTATTAAAGTTTCGTTTTCGTCGTTAAAAGATTGAAGGTTATTGCTTAGAAAAAATAGCAAGTTGTAATAATAATAACCAACACACCTACAGTTTACATTTACCGTTTGCACGCGATAAAATGTAAACAAAAACAATCTGGAGAACGTCCAGTTGGCCAATGATTTTGGGACGTGAGACGTTGGGACATTGCGACGGCGAGATATGACGTCAGAAGGTCACGTGCACCAATCAGCTGTTAGGCGTCTGCGGACAGTGGCCCACGGACCAGTTATTGTGGACTAGGCCTAACAATGTCCCAACTTATACTTAACTTCTGCATCGTAAGCCGACGATTCCGCAGCAACTCCTCATCTGGGAATCCGAGTCCCGGAGATGGCGACAGTCTCCTCCTCTCAGCCGAGCCTCCCAGGCACTCGACGACTATCTCCCCCATTCACCGCCAATCTTTCATACCCCCCCGAAAAGCCGTGCTGTCACGAGACCAAGGACCAAGTTCCCATAACTCGTTTCCCCGATCCTCTAAGCCACACCACTATATATACTACACGGCGGCCCCCTCCGTGCACACCTCATTCTCAAGAGGCCCCAGGCCCCGCATCAGCACGCTCCATATAGCCTACCTTTTCAATTGGCAACTATGCAAGTGCCAATAACGCATAAGTCAGGCTGGTTGCCCCTTCACACTTCGCGCTGCAACCAGCTCAACAAGCAAGCACTGCGGGTAAACGCGACGACAGGGGTCGAGCGCCAGAACGCACAGCCGGAAAAGCAAGTCTTACCATCATGCAATAAAATATAAGCTCACATTGGTGATGGAGTATACTCCGCCACAAAGGTTTTTGCACTCTCATAATACTGCTATCAACGACACTTTGACATTTCTAGAAAAAATATTGAAGTTACAGTTTCAGGTTTTGCATGTAAGAAATATATTAATTTGTGCTTTACTTGATGACATATCCCGTGGTTTGCTTCCACAAACAATGAACTACAGACTCTGTGTCCGGCAGAAGTGATGCGAACCCGTCATAATCTACACCGAAGGCACGGTTTACGAATTACATACCTTTAGAGAAGGACACCAAAGTTTACAGTGTACATTATTACCCAAGCATTAACTTAATGCGCGATGTTTACGCCATTTGGAGTATTGATTCTTAACGAGTTAGGCCCTACGCAGCAGTCAGCAAACCTAGTAGGACTTTGTCGAAACTCCCTAAGTTGTGGACATTTGGTTGCATTGTAAGACAACGAAGATATTTCCAGTAACTCAGTATTGTCCATTTCGTATAAGTGGGGTAAATTTTGACAGTTCTTGAAGAGTAGTGTAGCCACATTGTATCCTTCCACCACAGCTGTTTTGTCACTGAAGAAAAATACGTGTTTAAATAAATGTTTAAACCAATTCACACTTCCATTTTCCTCTTTCTTCGTGTTTCCTGTCATGGTAAGCAATGAAAGTATGACGTTGGCTAACTTCCGTCCAATAATCAATGTAGGCTATTATAGCTAGGTTGTGATTCCAACCTATTTTGTTTTTGTAGTTCCTAAGTTAAGTTTGTTGGGGTTCTGTTTATTTTATTTAAAGGAAAAAATGAGGAGGATGAGCTTTAGTTTAACGTATTTCGCAAGACGGCATTGTTTTGAAGTTATTACGACAGTTTGATATTTTTAGTTGCGTATTGTTTTGACGGAGTAGTGGAACGTTTTGATCGTTTGGGAATAACATTTACATTACTATTACTTGAAAAATTTTACCTTCAATGAAAAAACAAAACGCGATACATACGTCGCTGTTCGTATTCGTACAAACGCATCAATACACACACACATATACACTTGGACCGAAGTTAACCTTAAATTCGTTGATTTTACGATGTAGGTAAATATATAAATATTATTTGCAATCTACAAACGCGTCGAAAGTGTTGAAAGTGAGGCTGTTTTGGACCACGTGCATCTCAACAATTAGAGTAACGGTTCACTACAGCGGTACCTTCAAACATCTACGCTTAAAGAAAATAAACAAAATAATTAACTACCGATTAAATATCCCGACGACACCGACAAGGTACACGTATAAACACGATAAAAATGCTATTGCACAATCACGTTCACCTGGCTGGGAACTGGAAAAATAGTTAGCTATTGGCTGGAAACGTTTACTGTTCGTACGTGTCCACATCCTCTGTCATAATTTCCAAACCATGAGTTTTGTAATTATAAAAAAATGAAATTAAAAGTTGTTGTGCATGATACTTATTAATTTCTTTCGAGATCACTGACCATGAATATCGAAGGAAATGAGTCACTTGAAGCTACAACTGAGGGAGGCAGTAAAAGAAAATGGCGCGAGGAACTATGGGCCAGGGAAACAGCTAAACAATGAAGGTAATGAAGATATAACCTAGACGTTACACAGATGTATTTTAGTCAAATAAACCTTTTTAAAAATCTATAATAGCTAGTCCAATTTTTTTTTTTTTTTTTTTTAAACTTTAACTGTGTACCTAGTTTCTGAATTACTTACATTCTCAGAAAATTGAACAGAAATGTACATGTTGATTGTTACAGATACAGATGCAGAATCTTGCCGAAATGATCACAATGAGGGCACAATAAAAAGTCTTTCAAGTGTAGTGCTATTATAATGCAAGATTTATGACGCTTCCATCAAGCTTTTTACAAACATTCAAGTAAAGTGACTCAGGATTGTTTTATATTGAAGAATATCTCTCAGAGTGTACCGAAACGAACATCTCGAGCGAAGATAGCAAACAGTGAGATAAAAACTTCAGCTAAAAAGTAACTTAGCACATAAAAACTAAACAATCGCCAATCGCAGTGTTAGGAATTTCAAAATACCGAGTGCAAAACTTGCACAGAAAACATTTGACCGCATGAGTTAGTCGTAAAGAAAGAATTGAAGGGGACAGACGAAGTCAGAAGTATGAAGCAAAAAAAAAAAACAGCAGTAAAATAATTCATTCAAGTTTTGCGGCCAGTTAAAGAACACAGGGAAAGAACTACGCGTCAATATCTTGATTGTGACATGAACATTAAGAACCTGTGGCGAGTCAACAATAATTCACATGACGTTGAACATAAAGTGAAATACAATTTCTTCAGGAATGTTTTCAACATTGACTTTAATCGTTAAGTTTTGGGTTATCCGCCGGCGATGCATGCTTAACCTGCCTGCAACTCGAAAACCAAATCAAATGCACAAATACAGTTATCCAAGAGAAGAGTGATTTAATGATTGAACTTAGGAATCGTAAATTAAAAGATGATGCATTATAACAGCTCCAGGAGAAACATAATGGAAAAACCGCGGTTTTCAAATACGATGATCAAAAACGCATAGTTCTACCTCGGATTCCAGACAAAGCTATCTATTACAGTAGGCAGCTTTACATGCACAACGTTATGGTATGCCAAGGACATTCCAAATCCCCTCAGAACCAGGAAAGCGTAACAATCTATCACTGGCTCGAAAACGAACCATGCAAGGGGTCTAGCGAAAACACAAGTGATTGGCTTGATACATTGAAAATGACATGCTTTGTGGGAGTGGTATGGAGTATATTCGGCTGTTCTCTGATGGTTTCCCTGGCCAAAACAAGAACAGTATTGTTATTGGGTATGTTTGGAAGTGGTTCAGATATGAGTGTCACCAGAAAATAAACAAACATGAATTTTTGTTTCCTGTGGTCGGGCATTTCTTCACCCCCCCCCCCCGCCCCCCCCCCCCGTGGGAGTGGTATGGAGTATATTCGACTGTTATCTGATGGTTTCCCTGGCCAAAATAAGAACAGTATTATTATTGGGTATGTTTGGAAGTGGTTCAAATAGGAGTGTCGCCAGAAAATAAACAAACGTGAATTTTTGTTTCCTGTGGTCGGGCATTTCTTCACCCCCCCCCCTTCCCCCCCTCACTGAGAGAAAATCGAACAAAATATTTGTTTGTATAGGGTCAAAATATATTTTGTTAACCTAACAAAATGTATTCTTGAGCAAACAAAATTCGAAGAGCAATCAAATTACTTTTGTTCGTCTAACAAAATGTATGTTTGCATAAACATAAATCTCTGTGTTTGGCCAAAAAATTAGACTGTCGACTAAATATTTTGTTGAATCGACTGTATATATTTATTTTGCCACTCATTTGACTACCTTCGTTCAGAAAATATAGCTCGACGGTTTGTTTGTATCTTTTGTGACAATTAGGATAGTAACCGTGTTTGTTAGTGCATCTATTGATGCTTAACAATCGTGTAAAGACTTTAATAAAACAATGCAACAAGAAACTGACAAGTAAAACTGTACAACTTGAAGCATTTCTTTGCACACTTTGCCTGCTATTTGAAGTATATATATTTAAAAGGTTTCCAGTGTCTTCAGTTGCCACATGAGCTGAGGTTACTAACGCGTAGCGCTCGGACGCAGGTGATCTAGGTTCGAAATTCGGTTGAAGTTGTAAAATCTTTTTATATCGGCGCAGACTGTTTAATGTACGTGTAGCCTAACAGATCTTTAGTTCCACCAACCAAATCTTACAGTTTGGGGCAACAAAATGAGAACAACAAAATAATTAGGTTTCAGCAACAAAACATTTCATTGCCGCTATAGAAACAAATAATTTCTTTGCACCAAACAAATCTTGTTTGATCCAACAAATTTTTTTTTTTTCAGTGTACGAAATGAGCCAATATCTTAAAGGCTGTTCACGGTACAGTGAGCCCTTTTGAAATCATATATTGACAAAATAAACTTTCCACAACTTCATGTATACAACAATACACACCGGCCCCGCAGTGGTCTAGTGGTCAGACTACTCGCCTCCCACTACGGCGAACCAGGTTCTGCTTTCCGTTGGGGTCGCTCCCGTATTTTCGCAATGTGGGAATCGTGCCGGACGATGCCGCCAGTCAGCGGGTTTTCTCGGGGATCTCCCGTTTCCTTAGCCCTTGCACTTCGGCACCACCCCCATACTCACCTTGCTTCGCTCTCATCGGCTCTCAAGACATTCGCCGTTAGCAGAAGTACACAATTGTTTCGATACGTGACATATTTGTGAAACAACTGAACATGTCATAAAAATGGGAGATTTTGGAAAGTTTGATTGGAAAAAGTATGAAGAAACCACGGATAGACTTATGCGGTTGTGGAACCATACACTGGAGGAAATGTTAATAACCTGTACATCGTTAACTCCGTGCACTTCAGCCGCTGAATTGTATTATTTCCAGTGGCTTTTGGGGAACTGTTGCAAGGTAAGCTGATGCTTTTTCACTACTGTACATTCTCGGTGCACCCAGCAGGGGACAGTAACCATCGTGCAGCCTAGTCCATTCAGACCCACTGTACGAAATTGTGTACATTACGCACTTGTAGGTACTTTTGGTCTGTGTTGTACACAATCAAACTCACTGAACCAATGATTTTTCCCGTGGGTGAATGATTCGCAAACCTTCTAACTGGTATATGTCATAATTGGTTCGTATATCTGCACCTGAAAATTATAGCCTACACATCATTGGCTGTGATAACGAAACGAGTGATGTGTCGATTAAAGTACAACACGCATCATAAAGGTTTTTGTTTGCAACGCCTGAAACCGTAAATTAAAGTAGGTCTTTAGGGCTAGGGAAGCGGAATATATTCCGATTACTCACAATCGAGCAGCAAGGGACCCATTACACGCGCTGTAAAAAAAAATTGTGTAATTTTACACTAAATGTATGGGGCAGCAGTGTCTCCGCTGATGTCAGTGTAACTTTACACTTACGTGTGTCAATGTTTGTTTACTCTACGTGCAAGCAAATTTAGCTTACAAATTAGTAAAATAACATATACTATGTACAACTAACTTTACTACATAGAATGGTGCAAAATTACTATTACTATGTAGCAGAAAATAAACTGCAACATTTGTGTATTTTCTGTCAACAGCAAGTAAATTTACACAGACATCGCCATTGTAATTTCACCACTGTGTATGTGTATTTTTCACTTACAAGATAGTAAAATCGCAGATTCACTGTAATTGTAATTACACTATTTCTGTACATTTTGCACTCGGCATAATTTCTTTTACAACTGCGTCATGATCATTTACATACTGTGTAAGTGTACTCTTATAATGTTCTTGTTAATTTCACCATGTTGTATTTTGGTAGTTAAAAGGGGGGGGGGGGGGAGGGATAAAAAGCTATTTACAAAATGTGTGTAACAATTGATCTCAAATATAGAATACGTAGTTGTATACAAAAACCAACATATTCCATCAGCGGGAGTTAAGATTTACTTTTGAACACACAGAAGGAGTTCGAAGTAGTTATATTCCCTACCGCTAGATCGCATGTTTTAAACAAACACTTGTAGTACGTTTGAATTCACAGGAACATTGATGTAAAATTACAGATACTGTACTCGTGTTAGCAAATTACACATACAAATGTAAAATTATCGCAAATTTGTATTTGTAAATATATGTTTACAGATATTCCAGAGTGTAATGCAAGTTTACACACACATGGTTATTGTAAATTTGCACAGTTGAAGAAGTACAACTATACTTATATTGGCTGTTTATACAACGAATATGTAGCAGTAAAAATACATAACTTAAGGTTAATAAAGTGAGTAGGTATATTTTTACGCATACTTCAAAATGTGTAAATCAACACCAGCATTGTTTTTATTAAGCCATACATTTATGTATTTTCGCCAAAGACATGTAGTACTCTCTGTATTGTTACGAACATTTGTATAAAATTACACGTACTGTAGTAGTATTTACAAATTACGCATACAAAATGTAGAATGTCCAAATATTTGTATGTGTTAATTTGCACATATTTTTTACAGTGGCGTAAACCTGCTTTTTAGTGGTGGAAGCGTAAACAATCAAACAACAAAATACAGCACAGAGCTAACGCCGTCTTACCTTGCAACACTCCGCCACACGCCACTGTTTATGTGTCCTCTCTCACAGCAACACGGTGTCATCCTAAGGAAAGGCTGTTCACGATAAAGTGAGCACTTTAGAAATGAACCAAAGGAAAAAAGTCACTTCTCCTTCATGGATATATTTTAATGGGCGCACTGAGTGACATTCGCCCAGTTAAGTAGGTAACAACGGATGGGAAATAGTTGCTTATCTTAACGGCGAATAAAAAGTGCAAAGCAACCATTTGTGATAACTTATTCTTTCGTTATGCATTGAAGTTTAAAAATAAGCATATTTGTAAAGTATTTACTTTCTTAATAACTTCACAGTTTCATTTGACCAATGCATGAATAAAGTGATGAGACCCATAGCAGTGTTAATTTTACATAAGGCTGAGGGATACACAACGTGTATACAAGTAGATCTTAAGCAGGGCTTTCAAAAGTGCTCATTTGACCGTGAGAAGCCTATAACAAGGTCACTATGGGCGCACATCGTACTGGTTAAGCTGTGTTTGGGGCGGTAAGATATAACTGAACCAACGAAAAACTTATTAAATTCGCAGAAATGGTCTATGTCGATTACATAATCGGACAATCTCTTCTGACGTGAATACGTCTTCAAATTTGCGACCATACTGGGAGGCAATCCAGAAAATCCGATGATAACAAAATCTAGGGATACAGTTTGCCGTTGCAGCTCCGAATCTATCGTTTACATTCAAAACTCAATTACACCACTCGATTGCCAAAGAATCAAACAATATGTTGCGCTGAGCGAGGACTGCGAAGCATCGCGCGCGGAGGATGGGAAAAGGGTGATGGGGGGGGGGGGGGGGCATTTCGAGTTCGTTTCGCAGCGTCTCGTAACTTCCGCGTGGTGTAACTTTTAACTAGGTGACGCTACGACGCTCGTTTAGGTTTCATTCGCAAGCGCTAGTCAAGATCAATCGATTGGGTGTATGAAAACATTTGTTTGGCGTGGTAATGGTGAAATTGTGTGAGTTTAACGTAAAAAATTAGGAAAACTTAACACGATGTCGGCCTATACTCCTCAAAAAGGTAAGTCGATATAAGAAATACAGAGATCGTATACGGTTGGAAAGAGCATCTCGAAGCAATCCAGTGATCCAGTGATACCCATGAACCTCCCATATGATCGAGTGAAGCGATGCCGGGTACGTAAGTCATCCGAGCGGGTCAACGAGGACGTATTCGCCCAAAGCACACGGGCTTGACCCCAACACAGCCAAAACACAATTTTTGTTGTTGTTGTTGTTGTTGTGGTTGGCATTAGAATCTAAGGACAATTTTGGATTATTTTGTGACGAGCTTTTCAATAAAACGCCAACTTAAGTCGAGTAACCGTTTCCATTTATTTGTTGAGGTTTTAACTCTCGTACAGTTCTACATTTATATAATCAGTAACATATTACATTCAAAAGTACACCCTAAAAATATTTCTAGTAAACTTGCTAAATAGCAATGGAAGATTTTAACCTGTGTACACAGTATGGTAATAATACCACACATCAGGCTGCTAATACGGGAACATTTAGCATCGTTACAATACAAACTTGGCAACTTCCCTCCGCATTTGTCTGTTTCCAGAGCAAATGTAGGAACGCAACAACACATGCATGGGAAAAATCTTTTCCCTCCTCATTTGTCTGTTTCCAGAGCAAACGTAGGAACGCAACAACACATGCATGGGAAAAATCTTTTCCCTCCGCATTTGTCTGTTTCCAGAGCAAATGTAGGAACGCAACAACACATGCATGGGAAAAATCTTTTCCCTCCGCATTTGTCTGTTTCCAGAGCAAATGTAGGAACGCAACAACACATGCATGGGAAAAATCTTTTCCCTCCGCATTGGTCTGTTTCCAGAGCAAATGTAGGAACGCAACAACACATGCATGGGAAAAATCTTTACCATTCGCACTTGTCATTATATTTCAATACTGATGTGGTAAATTTTCGTAATAATTTGGTAGAGTGTATTAACTAAAACTATTATTAAGGACACCAAAGATAGCCCCGTTGACTAGACATCAATATTCTCTGTTTACTCTTGGATTTTTCTTTGGTTCCTGTCTGCGGGCAAATGTCAAAAATGTGTTCCTACTTGAATGCGTTAATAAGAATTTAGTTACCTCAATTCTGAATGTGTGGAATATTCAAACAGAACAATAAAAATGATCCAATCTGGAGTGTTCGTGTGTATTATAGTGCTAAAATATAATTATTATTGCTATGGTTTCGCGAATATATGGTGTCCCTAACCATTATTACATAAATGATGCGTACAGTACAATACCTTACGAACTAGTTGGCTTTTCTTATATTACAATTGCAGTATCCGGCGCTATAGTGCAATGTGCTTTAGAAACATTTAGCTTGCAACTTCTTAGTCACATGAATTGTCATGCAAAGTAACACTTGATTGAAAAATTTCGTTAATTATTACAAAGAGTTACCTTATTTCCTTATATAAATTATAAAAAATATTGCGAAGCATTAAACTACTTTCCTAGACTATACAAATAATTTTAGTTTCATAAACAAAACCTCAGGTATTATTAAATATTAAGTTGTAACAGAAATGCTTAATGGAACATACACCATCTTTGGAATGTTAATCAGTCCACCTGCCTAGTGCTTCAGCGTAGTGCGTAATGATCATACACGTTTAATTACAGCCATCAATCAGTTTCCGTACGAAAGCATTACACACATCAGATCAATTACGAACGTAATTTTAAGACATCACATATATGAGAAATGCCACTGTGTAGCACTTCCGGTGGTTCTAGTAACGGCCTTTGTAATACATCAGAAAACATGCACACTTCAAAAAATATTTTGCATCATCGGGATTTCTAATTTAAGTAGGTTGTTCATGGTCCAAGGGAAGTATGGGATGCTAATAATACCATGCCGTCTGTAAATAATACCATGCCAAGAATTAAATGTTTTTTTTTTTTTTTTTTCGCAATGCGCGACGGTCCCAGCTAACATTCTCGTGTAACAAATTTCCGGTGGTGCAAAATATTTCATCAAGTGTGAAACTAGGATATAGGAGTGTATCAAACTTCAGTGTAGCTTGCCAAACAATAAGATTCTAGAGTTACAGCTTAATTCATTTGGTTCCTGGAGAACGAGTTGTTTCAAACATTTAACACTTGAAGGACGACTCCCGAGGGTAGCTCGAGGAAACATATTTCGAAAATTTCTTTTACGTTGTAAATAAAACTAGCATCTTCATGCAGTCGTTGTACTGTCTGTGTTTAACAGGATCTTACAGGAACTCTATAGCTCAGTAACAATAACTTTATTCTCTACAATAATATTTTTGTTACATCTCCCCGAAAGGACAGGTGTGATTGTAAAACATTGTACACGAATAAAGACGTTTTATTGTGCCAAAATTAACTCAGCGCCTTATTATCGACTGATAACCAACCAATAATGAACGTTGTAGAGTACAGTAAGTGTCTCCATTGTAATGTTGGCCACTAGAACTGTAGTGAGTGGGAACACGCAGGCCAATAGAACTGGTGTTCCTGCAGTGATGGTTATAAGTTACTCATTTCTAACTTGCCTTGGTTGTCTTGTAAATGTATGCTGACCTTAGAGTGTTAAGCATTTTTAAAACGCATCCTCATGTATCAAGGGTTGGGTTTTGCAGCAGAACCAATGAAGACTGTGTGATACACTCCGACATCACTTGCACTGAGATACTACTGAAAATTTATTTCTTACATGTCAAGCTTCACTCAAATTAAAAGTAGTTTCTTTACAATGTTGATGGCTCTTTCTTTGCTGTGTAAAGTTCAAGTGATGAATTTTCATAATTTACTAGATGTTTTTTACGAAGCAATAACTGTGAGATTATTTCATTGTCTTGCATGTAATCGCCAAACCCTACTTAAAGCGGATAACAGTGTCACTCTAAGCGCTTCACTGAAACTTGACATCTCTATTACGAACTGGCTCTCATAATTACATTTATAAATACATATTTCACTAGACACAGCAGTTCGTTCCTTGTGCTGGTACATCGCAATGTTCATCGTGTATCTCACACGACCACGCTTCTAGAGCTGAGATCTCGCACTGCTTATCTGTAGAGGACGGTGTGCATGCTGTTCGCAGGTAGCCTCAGGTAGACTGTGCCTCTGATCGGGTCGGCGATGGACGCAAACGATTGCATATCTTGTCTGTAACAAAGAACAGGCGTTACAGTTAAATACACGCTCAACAGAAACACTTCACTTATAGTAGATGAACTTTCAGCTATAAAGCAATTGACGATATAAGTGCACTGTAAAAATTTGTTGGTAAATATATTCCACCAGCGTACTGTGTTGTCCAGTTCATCTATAGAAGTAACTCTATTCGTTTTAAGGAGAATATTGATGGCAGAGTGAAATTATAAACTGTGTACGATAAACGCCCTCATCTTTAACTATTTTTGAGGAGATGCACGTTAATACAAGGGGCTACGTTTATAAAGAAGTTTCTTTGCTCTTGAAAATAAAATTCACCCCGTTATAACATTACTATTTCGCTTGATTTAATCGGGATCTAAGTAAAAACTTATAACTAGTCAGAATTTCAATTCGTATGAAAATACTCGTTATTTTTTTAATACGTTTTGAATTGAACACGATGGATTGTAAAACATGTTATATCCGTCCCGACACATTGATTGGTACACAGTCAACGCGTGACTCTATTGGCCGACGGCCAGCCAGTAATAAACGTTGCAGAGTAAAGTAAGCGTGTCCTGTGTAGCCAGGACCAATAGGAGGATGGCAAGCTGCATTGCTCAGAGGGTAGTCGCTTCGCCTTAATGACTTTCTCTTCCTCCTTGGGGCATTCGCAGAATAGCCCTCCGCTGTATGACGTCACTGGTACCCAGAGGGGGGGGGGGAAGCAGAGCCCCCCACGTGGGTCGTGATCATGCTGATGGTATTAACGCCGCTCCAATTTCCGGAAGAATGAACGACTTTCGAGTCAATGCGCAAACGTACTGGTCGTCATTTACCCCGGCGCGATTACAGGTGCGAGAGATCTCGTGGGCCAGGCCATCTCCATTATACAAACGTGTTCGGAAACTACCTGTCGAAATTCAAAACCACAGCATCTTTGGGTGAACAGAAACAAGAAACTCTAATCACAAAGTGTTCGGAAAGGCCATTCAGTATGTTTAAATTGAAGTTGAATTTCAGCAAACGACGCCGGGTGTCCGCAGCCTTATGTACCTGCGTGCACAACAAGTTACGTGACACGAAGGGGCGAACTGATCCACGGCAGTGCTGCACGCGGCACATTGCATCGCCTGTCGGTCGGGCGGGTTGCCGCTGTCCCACACACAGGCGCCACCACAGTGGCTGGTGAGCTTGTGTATAACATGGTTGCCTATGTACAGGCGCTGGCCACATATCACGCCACTGCAGTTCGCCTTCGTGTCGCTCAACTTGTTGTGTACCTAGGTACATACGGCGTTTACCGAAATTAAGCTTCAATTTAAACATACTAAATGGCCTTACCGAACATTTTATGACTAGAGTTTCTTGTTTCTATTCGCCCACAGATGCTGTGGTTTGAATTTCGACTGGTAATTTCCGAACACGTATAAGCCGCGATGCATCACTGTGTCCGTGTCGAGAGTCTTGAATGGGCATTACTATGGACAGGAAAATTTCGCTCTTTTAAACGACCTGAAGGCTAAGTAGACTCCGCTGTCCTGTGTATTTTCAAATCTCAGCTTTCTTTTCATTGGCTGCCGTCCAAGTGTGTAGCCAATTTCATCTCAGACCAGGTGGCACGGGATTCGATGCCTGTTTCCTTGCACGTCTCGTATTGGCTCAGAGTTCACCTGGGCGTGTCTAGCAAACAGTGACCCAGTTCCCGATGCAACAGAAATATGCACGCATTTGAAGCCTAGCTTGCCCTAAGTTGCATTAGCGAGATTTTCTAGTGCCTAGTCATTAATAGAGACCCGAGATTCCGCGGGTTCATTTCTAGACAAGTTGGAATTCACACACATGTACGTTCATGTTACTTTTGTAATTGGTTGCCGTGTTGTTTGGCACTTCCTCGAGATAAATGAGCCAATAACAAGCATGCAATAAATTGTTCGCCCAACCACCGCCTTTTACTACCACTGCAAGCAACCAATAAACAGTTGATACGTGTGTGAGAGTAGGCGTATAGAAGAATGCTATGTCTAGCCTACAGGTCACTGAACTCGCGGATTTCTCAGGTCTCTAGTGATTAGTAGCAGGTGTATGCGGTGATTGGCATGGCGGGCGACGGTGCAGCGTCCAGCGTGTGTCGTGTAAGACAACAAAGAGAGCAGAGACTCCGGTTGACCGTCTAGACTGCGGCACTTGATGCGCCAGATGCAGACATCTGGAATTGCGCTAGCTTATGGCCGTGGACATCTTGATCGTACATGTAAAACTTATCAGTGAAAATTATGTGACTCTAGCGGTATTTTTCAATAACGCTCTATATAAAGTCGGAAATTTAATTTTTTTTTTTTTTAAATTTTTTTTTAAATTTTCTCGAGACATGCATCCCCTCACGTGCTTGAAATTACGCTCCATGTAATTTGTAACACAGCTATTGAAAATCAATGTGTGGTGTTTTTCCCATACAATGTATCGATTAAAGATTTCATTATTTGGTTATCGATATGTGTTATTTACACACGTGCCTATTGCAAATAAATACGTGAACTTAATTATGATATTAATAATATAAGTTACGCATACAAGAAAACTTTAACTGAGGTAGTCAACTAGCGTGTCCATTGGACAACGGTCAGTCTATAACGACGAATTTTACTATAGAGTGAGTGTTTTTCATAGGACCAACGGAACTGATATTTCTGCAGTCGTGGATGTAGACTACTCAGTAATAATGGCATTGCTGCTAGTAAAAAATGTTCATTACTGATAATAAATGTTTCAATTGGATTCCTGTGAGAAATATTTCATCAAAGAAAGCCGCCGATTCTGGTTTATAATTCAGACATAATCCCTAAGAATAAAGAAACTTACACTCCACGGAAATCGAGATCGTACACGTCAGTAGCATAATAACATGGGCTTACTACCCAGATACTCGGATGAACGTATTTTGACAATCAGTGCCCAGAGAAGTATTTATAAGACAGTAGCATGTATAAGCTAGTCTACCACAAGGCCCGATTTCCATGACGCAGTCAACCAATAATCTATTGATAACGTTTACATCAAAGATACCAACAAGTTATTTTTCCTCATCGTGTGTGTCTGTCGCGTGGTTGAGTCTCTACAACACAACGTCGTTGGCATAAAATATTTCAGTGTACAGATGCGTAAGTTCGGTTTATTCCGAACTCCTACTGTACGCGCTGACAAAATGGCTGTATTCCCTGGCAACGTGGCGAACATTTTCCTCCAGTCGGCGTCTAGGCTCGAGCCACCTTAAGAAAGAGGACCATGCATTTCCCGAAGCGGAGCAAATAAGATACATTGCTCCCTTCGTGGTGGCATGAGGTCAACTAGAAAATGCATACGCACACAGAAACGTCATCAACGTGCCACGCTTATATATGGTTAGCCTGCTCGCCTCCCACCATGGCGAACCGGGTTCGATTCCCGGTGGGGTCCCACTGGGAATATTGCCGGACGATGCCGCTGGTCGGCGGGTTTTCACAAGGATCTCACTTTGACTCTGCCCTTCCATTCTGGCGCTGCCACCTACTCGCCTCGCCTCACCCTCATCAGCTCTCAAGACCCCGCTCTTAAATCCACTCTGAGAGAAAATCGAACAAATATTTGTTTGTATAGGGCCAAATATATATTTAGTGGCTCTAACAAAATATATTGTTGAGCAACCAAAATTTGAAAAGCAACAAAATGACATTTGTTCGTCTAACAAAATATATGTTTGAATTTTAAAAAATCTCTGTGTTGGGCCAAAGAAAATTAGACTGTCAACTAAATATTTGGTTGAATCAACTGTATAAATTAGTATGACCACTAATTTGACTAACCTAGTTCGAAAATACAGCTCGACAGTTTATTTGTATTTTTTGTGACAGTTAGGATGTAATCGTGTTTGTTAGTGCATCTATTGATGCTTAAAAATAGTATAAACACGTTGATAAAACAATGCAACAAGAAACTGACAAGTAAAGGTATAAAATTTGAAATATTTGTATTGCACACGTTGCCCAATATTTGCAGAATATCTATTTAAAAGCTTTCTAGCGTCATAAGTTGTCGCATTAGCTGCGATTACTTGTAATTTTTTTTCCATATCGGCCCAAACTCTTTAATGTACGTGTAGCCAAACAAATATTTAGTTGCAGCAACCAAAAATTATAGTTTGAGGCAACCAAATGAGAACAACAAAATAATTTGGTTTCAGCAACAAAATATATCATTTCCCCTATAGAAACAAATAATTTGGTTTCACCAAACACATATTCTTTGATACAACAAAACCTTTTTCTCGGTACACTCAAACGTTTCCGCTCCACTGCGTTTTTTTTTCTGCATTTGCCTTTTTTTTTGCGGTGTGGAATTGTTAGTAGAGGGAGCGCACCTGTTCTGGAGCACGACGACTGTGACCTTGGCTGGCGTGAGGAAGGCGACGCCATCGACTCCTCCTCCGCCCCTGAGCTCCAGGTCGACCCGCACCGAGCCGGGTGGCACAAACTTGGAGAAGTGCGCTATGGCGTAGAACATGGGCTGCTTGTAGAACTCGTCCGCCTCGGCGTTGACGACGATCGACGAGTCGACTGTGTTGTCGGCCCAGTTGGGCCCTCCGTTCATGTCCAGCGCCATGTTCCAGTCCATCCAGCCCGTCACCCAGTTGCTGATCACCTGAGCATGCGCCACTGCTCTCAACACCCACTGCTCCACAGTGCTAACCCTCCCTCACTTTGTAATAAACTGCTTTCTTAACATACTAAGTTACTGCGATAGGCTGTTCACGGTAAAATTAGTATTTTTGACAGCCCTGCTAAAGCTCAGCATGTAAACCAGTTGTGCATCTATTCCTCCGTCCCATGTAAAATAACAATGCCATGGGCCTAATCACTTTATTCATGTGTTGGTTAAATGAAACAACGAAATTATTAAGAAAGTAAATACATTACAAATCTCCTAATTTTTACACTTCGATGCATTAGAAAACAGAAAGCAAAAGAAATAATTTTGAGTTGTCACAAAATGGTTACCTAACACCTTTTATTTGACGTTGAGATAAGGAACTTCTTTATATCCATCGTTACCAACTTTACTGGGCGAATATCACTCAGCGCGCCCATTAAAATACATGGCTGCATGTTCAGAGACTTTTTCTAAGGTTAATTTCTAAAGTGCTCACTTTATCGTGAACAGCCTTTAAATAACCGGTGTAACAAAATTCAACACTGAAACTTCTAAGCATGTTAGAAGAAGCCACAACATATATTTTTCAACAAATAACCCCAGGTCGGGAATTGATAACCGAGATACTTTATGTCATGATTGAGAATGATAACGAAATCACTTTATTTAATTTTTATTGTGGTCTTTTACAAAAACGGTTCGAAAGTGCAGCCTCCTGATTCAATACAAGCTCTGCAGCGTTGTTCAAGGACCCCAGGTATATAGTGGAAGCTCCCGAGTAATGACCTCTTCCTCCGATTCAATTGGACTCTTGATACGTCAGGCTCTTCAAGTGCCCCATACAAAATGTCGCCGCAGAGCTTGTATTGGAACAGGATGACTTACTTTCGAACAGTTCTTGTACCGGATTGCAAATGGATAGAGACGTAACTTTCTCATTCTGAATCAGTCAAAAAGTACCTCAAACATTAATAAAATACCTGGTTTGGATTTATAGAATATCCCTGGAAGTTTGAGTATTGAATTTGGTACGTTAGATATCATTTTAAGCATTTCATCATTCATATTTTTGCTATGTACTGTACGGTACTTGGGTTGGTATAATGTTCTGTCACGCATCAGCACCAATCAAAATGTGTTTGTGCTGGATGTCATTAGCAGACTGAGAGATATAATCTCGGCAAGTGATACCTCCCACATGTGAGGAATCTCCCTCACTGAACGCAGTTTTCTACTGTGTATAGTGCATTCCCTGTTACTCCCGACTTTTCTGAAGCCCTGCTGAAGTTCTACATTCAGGACATTTCTCTGTCTCACGCAAATAAAAAGCTCAACCGAGTAAAGAAAATAACACCAAAGTTTATCGCACCACACTTGTGTGCACAGTGTAATAATATTTTTCGTAAGAACTATTTTTTTTTACCGGGTATTACCAACATATGTATTTTCTCACTGTTTTATTTACATACATTTTAGAGTAAATATTATAATTTATAAGTAAAATAAAAGTTGAATTTCAGTTTAACCAAAAAATAAGGTATTCTTATGTTACACAATTATAAAAAACGCTTATGATATATGGCAGGTTTAGGAAACAATCAAACTCGTCAAACATTGGGTTATTTTACAAATGTTTGATTCAAATAATTTGAAGAAACTGCGAATAGATTATATACTGCATGTAATTAAAGTCACTTCATATAAACCATACCACATGTGGGACACTACATACAAACCATACCACACGTGGGACACTTCATATAAACCATACCACATGTGGGACACTTCATATAAACCATACCACATGTGGGACACTTCATATAGACCGTACCACATGTGGGACACTTCATATAAACCATACCACATGCGAGACACTTCATATAAACCATACCACATGTGGGACACTTCATATAAACCATACCACATGTGGGACACTTCATATAAACCATACCACATGCGGGACACTTCATATAAACCATACCACATGTGGGACACTTCATATAGACCGTACCACATGCGGGACACTTCATATAAACCATACCACATGTGAGACACTTCATATAAACCATACCACATGTGGGACACTTCATATAAACCATACCACATGTGAGACACTTCATATAAAACATACCACATGTGGGACACTTCATATAAACCATACCACATGTGGAACACTTCATATAAACAATACCACATGTGGGACACTTCATATAAACCATACCACATGTGGGACACTTCATATAAACCATACCACATGTGGGACACTTCATATAATCCATACCACATGTGGGACACTTCATACAAACCATACCACATGTGAGACACTTCATATAAACCATACCACATGTGGGACACTTCATATAAATCATACCACATGTGGGACACTTCATATAATCCATACCACATGTGGGACACTTCATATAAATCATACCACATGTGGGACACTTCATATAATCCATACCACATGTGGGACACTTCATATAATCCATACCACATGTGGGACACTGCAAATGAAAATGGCTAAGGGAGATCAGTACCTGCCATCTTGGATTTACGGTGTCACAGATTCTGTATTTGATTTTAGACATCAACAACGTACAGAAGACCAGTGATCTGAACACGGTTTTATTATACGTGTATTGCTTGACTACTGTAGCTAGTGCCGTTTCTGTAACCGCCCGCCCGCCGAGAAAAATCTTACTTATTCCTTGCCGGTAGACACTAGTCAAAAGTTAATAAAGGCGACAAGGTTGTAGGGGTCGCGATGGTGTGGTGGTATCACTACCCGCCTCTCGTCAAGGGGATCCAGATTCCATTCCCGGCGGGGTCACAACCAGATTCTCGCATGTGGAGATAGTGCAGGACGATACTGCTCGCCAGTTTTCTCGGGGATCTTCCGTTTACCACGCCCTTACATTCCGGCGCTGCTCCATACTCACTTCGCTTCAGCCTCATCGGCTCTCAATACATTACCTTTTAGAGCAGTCCAAACCTATCACCCCACCCACATCCCTCCCCCCCCTCCTCCCCCTCCGCACTCAATTTCACTTGTCTCGTAAGTGCTTTACAACTAGAGTTGAGTAGAGAGATTTGGAGGGGGGGGGGGGCTCTTAACAGCGAGGTCTTGAGAGCCGATGAGAGTGAAACGAGGTGAGAATAAAGCAGTGCCAGAATGCAAGCGCGAAAAAACCTGCCGACCAGTGGCAATGCCTGGTACGATTCCCACTTGCGAATATCCGGGAATGACCAGGGCGGAGATTGAACCCGGTTCGCCTTGGTGGGAGGCGAGCAGTCTAACCGCTCAGCCATCGCGGCTACCCTTACGACCAGGCAGCATTTCTTGAGAGACTGTTCGAGACTGAGCTGAGTGTGTATTGTGAACAGTCGCGAGTTAACTAATACTGTTTTTCAGTTGCAAATGTAATATGACGTAGATGACTCTGAAGTGTTTTTTCTCCTCAAATGGAGTCATTATTTTTTCCCCCTTATATTGCAATATTTTAGCTACATGGTAGAATTCTCATGCGTGTTATTGAAGTTGATAAAACTGAAGAGGACTCATTATGACAGTCAATAAATTTGGCTTTGTTTAGCGATATCACCATAACAATAAGAACTTAGAATCCTAAGAAAAATAATTATTCATTTAGGGCTAAAGCGAAGCCATTTATTTAATGAGACTATAGTCAGAGTTACATAGGGCACAAAACCACCTCGCGTTAAACTTGTTTCGCTCTGTACATGGTTAAATCGACTCCGAACTGGTTCCTACCGCAGTCCTTGTTCACATTCACTGGTTGCACAATTATCTCTGAACAGGTTAAATCGACTCCGAACTGGTTCCTGCCGCAATCACTGTTCACATTCGCTGGTTGCACAATTATCTCTGAACAGGTTAAATCGACTCCGAACTGGTTCCTACCGCAGTCCTTGTTCACATTCACTGGTTGCACAATTATCTCTGAACAGGTTAAATCGACTCCGAACTGGTTCCTGCCGCAATCACTGTTCACATTCGCTGGTTGCACAATTATCTCTGAACAGGTTAAATCGACTCCGAACTGGTTCCTACCGCAGTCCTTGTTCACATTCACTGGTTGCACAATTATCTCTGAACAGGTTAAATCGACTCCGAACTGGTTCCTACTGCAGTCCTTGTTCACATTCGCTGGTTGCACAATTATCTCTGAACAGGTTTTCCGCTGTGTTGAACTCCGATTGACTACTATGAAGTAAATAAGAAGTGTTATTATAAATACGGAACTGATGGGATTTTTTAATTCGTTGAAATAAATAAAAAAGCTATGAAAAAGTGCGTCATACGTTGTACTGTTACGATATAAGTGATTTTAACTATAGAAAAATTAAGGAATACAATGTTATTACAATTTTGGAGGCGATTATAAAGATTTACGGGAACGCGTTATTGAGGTTATTATTTCATTTAAGATTGCGCTCAGTTACAAAGGTATATGCATGCAAACATGTTCACTTTAATCAATACTTAGTTGACCATGTTTAAGTATGGATGCAATATCATATTCACATTAACTTGTTCAGAATTTAGTGTAAGTGTGCCCTATCTCAGAAGGTGTATGTATATACATATATTTGGATGAGATAATAGTACCACTTCACAATAGCTTTATGACATAAACGTTTATAGGAAAATTAATTGCCCACAAATGATTTCGAATTTATACATTTCTTCAGAATTTTTAAAATTTTTAAAAATATTTTTTAACCTGTTCCTTTTACGAACATAATATTCTTATATTATACAGGAAGAATTCCGAGCATTCTATGAAATTTGCACGATACTTAACTAACTTAAATCTGAGAATAATTAACCAAATTATTTTGAATATCTTCTAACATGTCAATTCCAATTAAATATATTGTTGTTTAAAATGTAGATCGTAGCTTAATGTTTTTTAAAAACCTTGCACTGCTATGAAACTTTATGCTAATTGTAAATAAATTATTAATGTTATTGATCTAGTACTAATTTATTAGGGTATTTGTGATGAACTCACCTCAATAATGTTAGCCATATATAACGCGCCTTTTTCCCAGTTTCCTAACGTGACTGCAGGATCCATTTTTTCGTGCTCTGAAAAATAAATACATACATGTCACAAATGTTGGTATAGAAGTACGGTGCACGCACAACAAGCTGCGGTTCAGTATAAACAGAAGTTGGGGTGAATACGTGACCAAAGTGCAGCTTGCCCTTAAATGAATTTGCGAACTATATAGTCTCTTGATATCGTATCCGTGCTGCATAACTTACAAAACTCAGAGAGATTACTGAAGTGGCTGCAGCATTATCTACGTTTCTGGCGACTAGACATATTCACTTGGTGAACGCTTGGACTCTGTAGGCTACTTACAATCAATTAAACACTTTCGATACTCCTGCATAGGATCTAATTTCCTACACATTTTGTATCCTTCCACCACATGTAGAATTAAAATTGCCATGGACCGTTTCACTTTAGTCATGCAACATCCACGTGAATACCATGTCAATTTTTAAGAACCTTATTGTTAGCCACCTGCAAAATTTGCGTTGTTATTAAACACCCGGAAATTTCGCGCATTTATTTGAGGACAAGTTAAATTGCATTCACGTGCACAATGTGTCTGTGATTCCACTGGTCCATCATTTGATAGCCACGATCCGAACGACTTTCGACCAATAAAAAACCTGCAAAGAAAATAAGAACCGAATCGCGTGCTACCTGGTCTGGGATTTAAGTGGAGCGTCAGCCAATGAGCTACTGACTGGTGCTCGAATGCACAAAGGATTAAGGAATCTAGCTTGTTGCTCAATGAATCCGCTAAATTTCCGGGTCTCTAGTTATTATTTCAAGGCAGATTAGACTTCAAACATTGTGGTTCTTTATTGCCTTTATCACTGGATTGCAGTTTTTTTTCGGACACGCCCTGGACGCCTTTGACCAATAGGAAACCGCTGGTCGAATTATGTCCAACCAAGTCGAAAGGGAACATGTCCCCTCACTACTTCAGAAGCCAATATAAAAATGGCACCGACATGAATATGCATAGGGCGGTAGATTTTAGCGTGACGCCAGAAAATAAAGCAAATTTTACATGTCTATACTAATTTTTATAATAATACGCAAATTCCAACCATTAAATCTGTAGAATAAAAACCACTGCCCTCAGTAACCTCACATTTAAACATTAAGAACTCGATATAACGTCGAGTCGTATAGAACTGTTTTCCTTACTTTTCAGCCAACTTAACAGAGAGTCTGCATGGCAAAGTATATGTAGTTAAGGGCAGAGGTTTTTGAGTGCACTTGACCGCGGACAGAGCGCTGCGTCCTTACCGAAACAAGCCTCGGTGTAGAGCAGGAACTTGTGCGGGTAGAGTCTGTGGGCCTCGGAGAGGACGGCTGCTGGTGTCTCCTGGTCCTTGTACCAGTGCACCGCCATACCTGCCGCACACTCGTACACGTCCTCGTTGTTGTACGTCTGTGATAACACACACAAACCACACCCCTTGCTGTGATAACACACACAAACCACACCCCTTGCTGTGATAACACACACCAACCACACCCCTTACTGTGATAACACACACAAACCACACCCCTTGCTGTGATAACACACACAAACCACACCCCTTGCTGTGATAACACACACAAACCACTCCCCTTACTGTGATAGCACACACACACCACACCCCTTGCTGTGATAACACACACAAACCACACCCCTTACTGTGATAACACACACAAACCACACCCCTTGCTGTGATAACACACACCAACCACACCCCTTACTGTGATAACACACACAAACCACACCCCTTGCTGTGATAACACACACCAACCACACCCCTTACTATGATAACACACACAAACCACACCCCTTGCTGTGATAACACTCACAAACCACTCCCCTTACTGTGATAACACGCACAAACCACACCCCTTACTGTGATAACACACACAAACCACACCCCTTACTGTGATAACACACACAAACCACACCCCTTACTGTGATAACACACACAAACCACACCCCTTGCTGTGATAACACACACAAACCACACCCCTTACTATGATAACACACACAAACCACACCCCTTACTTACCCCCAATCCTCCTCTGATATAGTCTGTTCGCGGTAAAATGAGCACTTCTGAAAGCCCTGCTTCAGACCTACTAGTATGCACGTCACCTATTCTTCCGCCTTATGGAGAATCAACATTGACCTAGGCCTCATCACTTTATTCATGCGTCGATCAAGTAAAAGTGTGAAATTATTAGAAAAGTAATTATTCTACAAATCTGCTCATTTTTGCACTTAGATTAAAAAAAAAAAAAGAAAAGAAAAAAAAAACAACCAGAAAGTTAAGGAAATAATTAAAGTTATCACAGATGGATGCCTAATATATTTTATTCGACGTTAAGATATGGAACTACTTTCCATCCATCGTTACCAACTTTATTGGGCGCATGTCACTCGGTGCGCCCGTTAAAATATATGCCAAGCAGAAGCAGCGACATTTTTCTAAATTTGACTTCAAAAGTGCTCACTTTATCGTAACGAACCCTCAAAAACCACGTTTCGCTATGAATAATTCATGTTTCTTAAAAAATTGGTTTCTGGAAACCCTTTAGAGTTTATACGTATTATTTATGAACTACAATCATTAACTTATTAAAATTTTCATTTTAATATATGAGTTCATTTTTACCATTATTTTGTTTTATTTTATATGTTTTTTACTTTTAAATTTGTTTTGTTTTATTTTTTTATTTTTAGACTGGTTAAACTATTTTCTTCGAGAACTAAGAGAGTTCAAAAAATAATTAAGTTAACTTACTCAGAAGAGTGGTGGAATCTGTGGGGATACCAAAAATCAAATACAAACATTTAAATAGCTTAGAAGTTGGAAAAAGTTGCTGCCCTTACAATAAACTGTGAATTCTTATTATTAAAACAAAACAAAAATTTGTTTGTGATTTTATTTAGTAAACCTAAACGGTATTCTGGGATAAGTAGGAATAACATTGCGGATTTTCAGTTTCCTTCTCCGGACCAAATACATATGTAGATGAGTGTGTTTTTTTCTTACATCACAGCAAGTGGTAATGGAGATTGGAACAAGACGATTTAATCTCTTTCCACTTGATGTGGTTCATTATCACGTGCCTAAGTTGTTTTTCTTGACTGTAAATATAAGTTTTAACGACAATTTTTCGTCGCCTGCCCTAAAGAACAGAGTCTGTCGTCACACTCTCTACCCAACACTCAGTGTTCTTGCAAACTCAATTTTGGATTCTAACGTACCATTCCTTTTCATTCATTGGCACCTATTCATAAGAGTGAACGCATACGAGGTAAATATTTGCACCGGGAGTAAAGACTTTGCCTGATCTATTCATAAGAGTACACGCATACGAGGTAAATATTTGTACCGGGAGTAAAGACTTTGCCTGATCTATTCGTAAGAGTACACGCATACGAGGTAAATATTTGCACCGGGAGTAAAGACTTTGCCTGATCTATTCATAAGAGTACACGCATACGAGGTAAATATTTTCACCGGGAGTAAAGACTTTGCCTGATCTATTCAGAAGAGTACACGCATACGAGGTAAATATTTGCACCGGGAGTAAAGACTTTGCCTGATCTATTCAGAAGAGTACACGCATACGAGGTAAATATTTGCACCGGGAGTAAAGACTTTGCCTGATCTATTCATAAGAGCACACGTATACGAGGTAAATATTTGCACCGGGAGTAAAGACTTTGCCTGATCTATTCGTAAGAGTACACGCATACGAGGTAAATATTTGCACCGGGAGTAAAGACTTTGCCTGATCTATTCATAAGAGTACACGCATACGAGGTAAATATTTGCACCGGGAGTAAAGACGTTGCCTGATCTATTCAGAAGAGTACACGCATACGAGGTAAATATTTGCACCGGGAGTAAAGACTTTGCCTGATCCTTTCATAAGAGCACACGCATACGAGGTAAATATTTGCACCGGGAGTAAAGACTTTGCCTGATCTATTCATAAGAGTACACGCATACGAGGTAAATATTTGCACCGGAAGTAAAGACGTTGCCTGATCTATTCATAAGAGCACACGCATACGAGGTAAATATTTGCACCGGGAGTAAAGACTTTGCCTGATCTATCGTAAGAGTACACGCATACGAGGTAAATATTTGCACCGGGAGTAAAGACTTTGCCTGATCTATTCGTAAGAGTACACGCATACGAGGTAAATATTTGCACCGGGAGTAAAGACTTTGCCTGATCTATTTATTTGATCGCATACTTTTTTTAATGTGGCCAGTAAATCCACTTCATAAATTTACGGTTTTTGTAAATAAGTCAACGTATACGAATTATTTTCATTAATTTCAATAAATAAATATTATAATAAACAAGAGATTATGATACTCGTTAAAGTAAGATAATAACACACAAATTACTGAGACGATAAAAAAACGCGAGGTAAACTTTAGTGGCGTAGAAATGAATAACTATCCACTATTTCCTGGCCCATATTATGTTAACTGATAAATAAGATATAGAACTGTAGCATACATATAACGAACTGACCCTATTGTTATGTTATATTAGTAAGCTAGCTCAGATAACCACAAGTCTGGAATATATGCTGTATAAATATGAAACTAAGAACGTTATGATATAGTGGAACTTTTGTCAACAAACGACTGCGACCCATTCGTACTCAAATACACACTACATTCTTAAAGCTGTTCGAAATAATTTGCAAGCTAATTCTTTGCAGTCACTATATGCAGACCAAGAGCCACACGAAGGGCTAGCTCGATTGCTAGAAATGGCCCGAAAGTACCTAAATATTTGAGATGCTTTTGTCAACTACTATGCCATTTCCGTGCACATGTTATCGTATCAATTTTTGTGGTAGGTTGGTTTAAATGCAAAGTTGAGGAGGAACACTATGAAGGGTCACTCGCAGCTAAATACTGTTAAGTAGTGAAACTATATTTCGTGTTGTAATTCAGTAAAATGTTTTGTGTCACAAAATTGGTTACAGTGTAGGAGTGTCATCCTGCACTTCCTGCAACGCTGTTGTAAAGCTACAGTAGATAGGCATCAGTAGAAGCTTTTATTGTATTTTCACCGTCGATTTTTTTTGTGTCGTCAGAGGAAGAAATTTTTCCGTACATTAGAATAAGATGGGCCTTGGTATTATATAGGAGTCTAAAGAGTTAAGAGTTGGATAGACCCCCGCGTTTTTTATGAAATAGTTGTTTGCGCGAATACGCGTGTCTCGGTAAATAAATGTTCTGCAAATACGAATTTTTGTCAGAAAAGAAAAAAGCAATTATCTATACCCCCTCTTTTTTTTTGTCATATTAAGTGTATTCTTGGAGAAAAAAATTCGTGAAAATGGTCAAATATCGCACTTTTAAAGCTTGCCTATGCAGTTTCCTTAAGCGGCAGGCGAAAAATACAAATATACAGACGTGGTTTAATCTGTGATCTTTCATCGCGTGTAATAAAACCCCACTGTTACAGATATAATTTGCACAGTACAGCGTTACGACGGAAACAATGCACACTTTGCGTGTAGGAGCGATGTGGCACTAGGCGTGCGTGTGATTGTCGCCCGTATCGCTCCCCCGCTTCTTAGGGCGTCCGAGTGCCAAAAATGATTTTCGATATTTTTTAGGATAATTTATAATTCTGTTTTATTTCATCAGGTAGTACATTGATAAAAGTATCAAAAACCATGGGGAATAAATTTACAAAAAAAATAATTACGGAAAATTCAGCAATTTTTAATTTATAACTATTGGCACACAAATTAAAATTGATTTGCATAATCATTATTTTAGGCTACAGCTCAAATTAAAATTTAATAACATTAGAATCACATAAAGAAGTTCTATGAAATTCCTTCCAGTGGTTCGGCTATAATTTATTATTTGTTTTACAATAAATTTGGAATCCAAAATAAGTTATTTAGAAGTTAAACCCTAATCGCAGGCGCACAAAATACCACACTTCAAAGAAATTTCTTTACGGCGTTCCTAAATCTTCAAAAATCACTTTAGACGAGATCAAATTTTGTGCTCGCGTAACTTTTTGAAATTTGTATGGCACAAATTTTAAAGTTAAAATGCTTGATAATTCTACTAAAAAAGTACGCGAGTGTTACTCTTAAACTGATTTGGCATTTTTATCAGACAGTTATTGTTTTTGAATCGCAAAAACCGCAAAATTTCTTAAAAATGAAGAAAATAAAATTTTAGCCACTTGAACAGCCTTAAAGGGGGGTCAGTCCATTTCGAATAATTTTTATAGATTTCCCGCCACAAATTCGATTCCAGGAGGCACATTACAATTTTGGACACTACAAAGCAATGAGTAATACCTTTCTTAATGTTATTGAACTGTTGCAGTTTCCCTGCATTTGATACTATCTAACTTGTAACAGCCGAGATAAAATTGTTTTTTTTTTTTTTTTTTTTTTTTTTTTTTTTGTGGCGGCAACTACAGAGGTCGTAACAGATACGGCAGTCGAACAAAACAGATTTCAGAAAACACATTAAGTTATACCCTACGCTGTAAACCCGAATTTCTGATATCAATCAGGGAAATAACATTCGCTGAAAGTTAATTTATGTGCTACTGTCACCGGCTGAAAAAAAAAAACAAGTAAATTAACCGGGAAAAAATGACTTATGGCCGTGGAACTCTCGACATTCAGTGGGAACCACAAATAAGTCAGTAAAATTCAGCCGCCATAATAATTAGTTATCAGGCACTTATTATCAGTCGCTAAATATACACTATTTTCACTGATTTGGCTCAGTTCTCACTGATTCAGATTTAGAGTGTGTGTAATGTGATCCGAAAATAATCCATCCAAAATCCACGTTTGCGGGTAGTAGCCGAAGATAAAAATATTCCAAGATGGCGGGGCGTGATCCCCTTCAAGGTGTAGGCTGTTCACGCTAAAATGAGCACTTTTGAAATCCCTGCTCATGATCTAATTGCATGCACGTTGTGTATTCTTCCGCCTTATGTAACATTAACGTTGCCATGGGCCTAATCACTTTTTCATGCGTCGGTCAAATGAAACTGTGAAATTTTTTAGGTAAAAGTAAATATTTCGCCAATCTGCTCATTTTTCACTTCGATGGATGAAAAAAAATCAGGAAGCGGAAGAAATAATTTAAGTCATCACTAATGTTTACCTAACACTGTTTATTCGGCGCTAAGAAATTGAACTATTTTCCCGCCATCGTTACCAACTTTACTGGGCACATGTCACTCAATGAGCCCGTTATAAAATACATGCTGGTAGGAGCAGTGGAATTTTTCTAACGTTGTTTTCAAAAGGGTTCACTTGATCGCGAACAGCCTTTAGCAGTGCTAACGGCGACAGTCACATTGAGGGCGGCGCTGTCAACTTAGAAACACATACACTAGAACCACATATCATCGAACCACACAAGAAAGGAAATTATAACGAGAACCAGTTCAGTGTTATATAACTGTAGTGTATGGCAGTTCTAATATGTGTGTTTCTATTGTATGGTAGTTCTTAAGCGTGTGTTTGCATAGTACGGCCGTTCTTACATCAGTGTTTCGGCTGTAAGGTCGTTCTAAGTTGTGGATTTCGGTTATACGACGTTTCTAACGTATGTGGGTCTAAGTTGTGTGTTTGTGACGTACGATAGTTCTAACACCTGTGTTTCTCTGGTGTGACTGTTCTGTTTTGTGTGTTTCTAACGAACACTAGTTCCTAGTTGTGTGTTTCTGTTCTACGACTGTTCTGAGATGTGAAATTTCTAAGCGACGTGGTCTCGTCTGTGTATTCTGTTACGCGAACGTTCCAGACTGTATGTTTCCAACGTATGCGCGGTACCCCACCTTGAGCCACTCGGCGACGTCCCTCCTCTGGTCGTCGTTGATCATGACCTTGACTCCGCCGTGACCTCTCTCCTTGAGCAAGGGGCAGAAGTCCCTGACGAGGAAGGTGATCATGTCCTCGGTGGTCCAGCCCATCTTGTTGAACTTGCCCGTTGCGATCCCTTCGCTCGGCTCGTTCTGGGGTGTCAGCCCCCAGAAGTCCAGTCCTTCAGCCTCGTACCCGTCCAGGAACCTGCAACGCGCTCCAGCTCGTCAACACTCTAAATATGTATCGCGGATTTCAATAACAAGAAATATTTCTCTGACTCTTCAGTTTGTGGGTGCCACGGTGGCTGAGCGGTTAGTCTGCTCGCCTCCCGCCAAGGCGAGCCGTGTTCAATCCCCGGCCGGGTCACTCCCCGGATTTTCGCATGTGGGAATCGTGCCGGACGATGCCGTTGATCGACGGGTCTTCGCGGGGATCTCCCGTTCCCCCCCCCCCCGCCCTTTCATTCCACCGCTGCTCCATACTCACCTCAGACAAATTCATCCGCTCTCAAAACCTCGAGGTTAAGAGCAGCCCAAATATATTCACTCACTCACTCTTAAATTAGTTAGCTATTATCTACTGAGGAATTCGTCGGATGTAGCGACTAGACATGTTCGGACGACTCTTAAGATAATATCCAATCAAGCTTCGAGTTCCCTGAGGCTACAAACCTTTATAACGAAAAATTTACAACCTGACATGAAAAAACTCAAAGCTAGACATGACATACAGGACTATAGACTACTCACGATAAAATGAGCACTTTTTGAAAACCCTCTTTAAGATCTACCTATGCTGGGTTCTTCCATCTTATGTAAAATTAACATTCTCATGGGCCTCATCACTTTATTCATGCGTCGGTTAAGTGAAACTGTGAAATTATTAGAAAATTAGATTTTTGCAGATCTGCTCATTTTTACACTATAAACCGCATTGAAAAAGGCACAAAGAAAGAGAAATAATTTACGTTATTACTAATTGTTACTTAGCACTTTTTATGGAATTACTTTCCTTTCAACGCTACCAACTTTATTGGGCACATGCCACTCAGTGAACCCGCTTAAGTATATGCCACGCAGGAGCAGTGACTATTTCTAAGGTTCGTTTCAAAAGTGCTCACTTTATAGTGAACCGCTTTTGGTTACAATATACCTGTGTTTTCCCATATAGGATAGCGATTATTAAATAATTAGGTAATAACTAATTACTGTTACAGACGTGAAAATAATCATGTAAAAATAATAATTACGCTTTCGAAATATCTGTTAAGATGTTCCCTACGCTGTGACTAGCTTGATTTTTAAATATCGAATCCCTAAATTAAGTTGCCTAGGAAATACGTAAATACAAGATTGCAAGGATGCTTCTCTCTCAACAGCGATGTCATAAGATCTGATGAGAGTAGAACGAGGTGAGTGTGGATCAGCACCGGATTGCAACAGCGGGCGGAAACTTGAGACCCCCGAGAAAAAACCCGCCGACCAGCGGGACTGTTCGGCACGATTCCCACGTGTGAAAATCCGGGAGCAACCCCGCCGGGAGTCGAAACCCGGTTCGCCTTGGTGGGAGGCGAGCAGGCTAAACCGCTCAGCCACCGCGGCCCCGGGGAAGCTCTGAGGGTTTTACTGCCAGGCCAGTGTGACTCACGGTGTTGAGCAGAAACACACTCTTTGGTCACTGGATATAGTCCATTCACGGGTACTTCCAACTTTCCAGAAGCCATGCTAAAGTTCTGCTTCCAGGATATTCCTCCGCCTCGTGCAAACAAAGCTTATAGAAAATTACACAAAAGTGACAACGCACAGCATTTATGCGAACACGCAGTGTAATGACGTATTGCATTAAAACTATTTATCACTGGGCATTACCAACACACGTAATTTCTCACTGTTCTTATTCATATTATTATAAGTGAAAAGTTATAATTTATAGACAATATAAATATAAAAGTTCAATTTTGCCAAAAATACGGTACTTACATGTTAAGAGAAGTATAAAAGCTTGCGATACACAACTTATTTAGGGAACAACGTCATACATGGGAGGGGGATTTTTCTAATGTTTCTATTGCTGGGTACGGCACAAAATGTTTTGGTTACTTTCTAGGTATAGTCTGTTCACAGTTAATTAAGAAAATTTTGAAATCAACTTTTGAAAAAAAAAATCACTTCCCCGACCTACATTTGTTTTAACGAAAACACACCGACTTGCCAGCTATTGTTGAAGTTGGCAACGATATAGTTAAATGTCTTAATATCATATTACAATTTTGATGTTAAAATTTGTTGATACTGAATCTTTTTTTAATGTTTTTTTTTTTTTGTGCACATGAAGGAAGAATTAGCTTATCAGTAACAAGTCCGTTGCTGAAAATTTCGCACTTCTGCTTTATCAGCGGCCGCCGCTAAAACGCTCGCCTCCCACCAAGGCGAATCGTGTTTTCTATTCCTGGCTGGGCCGCTTCCAGATTTTCGCAAGTTGGTAATCGTGTCGAGACGATGCCACTAATCGGCAGCTTTCCTCGGGGGTTTCCCGTCACTTGCATTCCAGTGCTGCTTCCTTCTCACCTCTCGTTACCCTCACCGGCTCTCACGACCCCTTTGTTTGTTAAAGCCGGCCAAACATCTCACTCCACTCCGAGCCATTGTATTTAAAACCCTTAGACATGATAAATGGCTACCATGATCCTGTTGTCACACCACGTATCATTAGGGACACCCGAATTTCGGGGAAATGATTTCAGCCCAAGATAGATTTCAAATGTGTAGTGACCTTGTAGCAAAGTTCCTTGTCCCGTAGGTCGCGTGTCTTAGTGATAAAACGTCTTCTTACTAGACCGGCCAGTAAGCATTAAGTTACTCCGCTAATGGAAGCCTGTGATTCTCGTGCAGATACCTCAGAGGCGAAACAAGTAAATCATCCAATCACGAGCGTGGATCTCAAAGAAAGTGTTTTGAAATACAAGCAGCCGAGAAATCTTTTCGCGAGATTCAGGTGTCCCCACGTATCATCTGCTTAAACACTTCGAGAACTATGCCCGAGAATAGTTTGGGCAACACTTGCTGGAATATTTCTCTGCCCGTAAGAAAGAATTTAGCCCATATACAGCTATATTGGTTTCCTTTTCCGGGCAGGAACTTATTGGGGATTAACATATTATTGGAAACAATTTTCGTAAATAAAGGACACATTTTTGCATTGTTACTGGAATGGACACGATAAGCTGTACACCCTGTTACGTTTGAAAGAACATTTGTTCGAAACACGGTAAACTCGGCAATCCATTGGCCGACGGCCGGCCAATACTGGCGTCGTGTCGACCAATAGGACGGCGTTAAGTGAGGCCAGAGTCCAATAGGCCATCATGTCCCTGCAGTGATGGGTATAAGGCAACTCTCGTGTAGGGTGTATTTAAACCTGCGAAAAGTGTGCCGACCTCAAAGTGTTAGCCCATTCAGACCCAGTGAACAGAGCCGTGTCCGTCACGCACGTGTAGGTACTTTTTGGCGAATACTGCACACTGCAAAGATCAATGACGAATAACCTTAAATGTGGGCAAATGATTCGCAAGCCGTCTTACTGGTTTAAATCATACTTATTTCATATTGCTTTAGTCAAACATGTAGCCTACAGTTCTTTGGCTGTGGCAACTAGAGAAGTGTTGTATCGAATTTAATACAGCACATATCATAAAATTGTTTGTTTGGAACACTTAAAACCTTACATTAAAGTGGGTCTGAATGGGTTAAAATCACGCATAGTATAAATATTTAATACTTCGAGGTAAGCAGATATTTACAAGACAATCAAGACAGGTTAGAAGTGAGAACTTATATCCACCACAGCAGGAACACGGGTTCTATTGGTCTCTGTGTTCCCACTCACTACAGTTCTAGTGGCCAAAATGACAATGCAGATACTTACTATACTCTACAACGTTCAGTATTGGCTGGTCATCAGTCACTAAGGCGCTGAGTTGGTTTTGACCCATTCAAATGTCTTTACTTGTGTAAGATGTTTTACAATCACACCTGTCCCTTTGTGGGGGATGTAACTAAAAAATTGCTGTCATCAGGAAAGATATTGTTACTGAGTTGTAGAGTTCTTGCAAGATCCTGTTAAACACAGGCAGTACATAGACTGCGTGAAGATGGCATTTTTCCTTTAAACGACAAAGACATTTCCAAAATAGTTTTGCTCGAACTACACTCGAGTGTAGTTTTTAAAGTGTTAATTTTTGTTCTCAACCACAGAATTTCACGTACGACTTCCACGCATATGCGTTTCAGACCACTACTGTCAGTTATTTTGCTTAAGCTTCGAAGTAAGAGCTTACCTGACGTAGAGGTCTGCGTAAACTTTGAAGAGCCCTTTCCTCAGCCAGTTGACATTTGTCGTGTGGTTAATGACTTTCATCCAGTCTGGCGCACTCCATGGCGTCGCTATCAGCTTCACTGGAAACGGACTCATTTGTTTCGCTCGCTTGATGAACGGCATCTGAAAAGTACACACGAATTGTCATATGAGTAAACAAATCCATTTGACTCGTAATCAAGCTTAGTCATGCATACATAAGGCCATGTCATTTTCCCGAGAAGCGTCCCACGCTAGCAAGATTTCGATAACCTACACACCAGAGGCGTGTGTGGTCAAGTGTTGCGATGTAATCTGGTCTTTGCTCAGTGCTGTACACAATCGGCGCACGCAGCAGGAACCAGAGTGGAGCCGGGTGAAACTGAATGTGCTGCGTCCACTCACGAGAGAGCAGCGAGGCACCCATTACACGTGTGCTGTGACGTAAGCTGCACTACTAGGTTTAAGTGGCCGATGTGCGAACTGGCGAACTAGTAGGTACAGCACAGAGCAAAACACGCCTTACCTTGCAACAGTTCACCACACGCCGCTGCTTCAAACTAAATTCGATTCAGTGGTAAACCATTGATTCGTAGTCAAATTCAAATACTCGAGTCGGTGAAAACGGCTTCACTTAGAATCGGCGAAAAACATTTGGTTTTCCCCGTGAAACAATTTCACTAATTGCAAAAGTGAGAGCCAACTGCACGTGGAAAATTAATATTGTTTTTAAAGAAATTTTGCCAAATTATTACGAGAAATATACTTATTTCCTATAGTCACAATTAATGATTTGCCATTTTAACGTTATAAAAAAAATTGCATTGCCCAGCATGTAAACCCACGGTTTCCCTTGTCCAGCCCGAAACTTGAACAATTGAGCTACCTACTTTTTAAAAATTGCTTAAAGAAAAATATGTAATTATTACTCACATCGAACATACATAGCTCTAATTGTCATACATTTGATTTTCTTTTTAAGTTCAATGAGGTTAAAGTACATACTAGGAATCAACATTTCGAATGGAAAGCAATATGAGTTTTTATAGGATAAGCGAAATTCAGTCCTTAAAATGATAAGGACAATTTCAATGGAGATATTTTCAATGGTTTTAAGTGAGTTTTATTTTATTTTTATCAATTTCCCTTGCTAATCGTCCCAGTTCCTCTCTATATGAGGTTTCTCCCGCCAGGAAATGGAGTTGGAGGTATTTGGGTGGCTCTTAACATCGAGGTCTTGAGACGGCTAAACGAGGTGAGTATGAAGCAGTGCCGGAATGTTAGGGTGGGGGTAATGGTAGATCCCCGAGAAAACCCGCCGACCCCGCACCATCGTCCGACACGATTCCCACACGAGAAGACCTGGAAGAGGCTCGGCCGGGGATTGAACCCGGTTCGCCTAGGTGGAAGGCGAGCAGTCTAACCACGTGACCACCGAAGTCCCCTCCCGGTAGGAGAGCGAGTCTGGCGGTGGTCCAGGACGCAGCTTGAAGCGCGGCCTTAGAGCCGCCCAAACCTTGTCACTTCTCCCTGGAATATTCCCCTCCCTGTGATAGCCGCAGCAGTATGTACTTAGTTGTACTGCGTGTTGCCTGAATACCAGGTAAATAAATTCGTCTCCACCACAAAGTCCCGCCTATAAACTGCGAGAAATGTCTGAGCTTCAGACATAATATGGTGTACAGTTTAATGCATTCAGGATAAATTTTTTAATGTTTTTCAGATGTAACGTGATGTGAGACATAATACTTTCAGAAGAATGTGTTCATAAAATGATCTGACATAACATGGTGTGAGATGTAATGTTTTCAGGATGAAACAATTTAAGTGATTTCAGAAAATTATTTAAGATACAACATGATGTGAGACATAATGATTTCAGAAGAATGTTTTCATAAAAAAGATTTCAGATGTAACATTTTGTGAGACGCAATATTTTCAGAAGAATGTTTTCATTGAAACGATTTCAGACGTAACTTGGTGTGTGATATAATGATTTTAGAAGGTTGAAGTAACTATGGAGCACTGCACCCGAATATACAAAGTGAAGAACTCATAAATAAGTATTACAGACATCATAAAAATTGTCTGAAAAGTGAGATTTGTGCTGTATACGAAAGAAGAATGTATATATTTTGCAACATTATAAAATACTTTACTAAAGCATACTTTTTAAATGTAAAGAATTAATAAATCGCTAGAGTCCACATTTCTACCCAAATTTAAGCGCATTTCCGTTTTGGATGCTTCCGAAAGCAGAATTTACAAGAAATTCTTCAAGAATGATCGTCATAATATTTACTATGACGGCTTGTAAAAAAATTGTAATAATAATGTAGGAAATAATTCTTATAATTGATTTTACGTGCTTCCAATTGTCACAAACATTTATGGCTGAAACTGACGTAAATAAAGTTAATTATAAAATTGATATGATAAATTATTATTACAATTTTCCTACGTGCAATCAATAGTAAATATTATGATGATTTTTCTTGAAGAATATTTTATTGTAAATTCTGCTTTCTGAAGTATCCAGAATGCAAATGGGCTTAAATTTGATTAAAAATGTGGACTCTTACATTAAAAAAGAATATTTTGGTAGAATATTTTATATTGCTGCGAAATACATATACATTCTTCTTTCATCAGAATAACTCGAACTTATCTGACAATTTTGTATGGTGTCTGTACTACTTTTTAAAGAGTTATTCATGTTGTATAGTCGGGTGCAGTGCTCTATAGGCAGTTGCTTTACTATAACCTTAACCCTTCCAAACCTACTTTAATTTACGGTTTCAAAAGCTGAAAATAAAAAAAAGTCATGATGTGTGTTGTACTTTAGTCGACACACAACACTTGTTTCATTATCACAGCCAATGAGAGGTTGCTAAATGTTCAGGCGCATCTATATGGACCAATTGAGACACAGACCAGTAAGAATGTTTGCGAATCATTCACCCCCGAGTAAGATCATTGGTCAGTGAGTTTGGTAGTGCTCAATACAGAACAAAAATTACTTGCACGGGCTAAATGTAGACAATTGTGTACACTGGGTTGAATACTGGAGTACCTCTGGAGGTGAGATTGCCCCCCTTGTACCTTGGTCACTTCCTCGAGGTGCAGGCGCTTGTCCAGAACTCACCTTGTATTGGAAGTCCTCCATGGAGAGGTTGAAGTGGCGGAGAGTGATATCCTCAGGATAGTGATCAGTGTAGCCGTAATAGTGCGCCGAGAAGTCTGAGCTGCCAACTGGCACCCGAACAAGTGTGTAGCCGATGCCTTCTTTACCGAAGTACGACCTGCGAACACAGCATCCACACTTTCCATATTACCGATGACTACAGACCCTGACATTTCACTGATTCATCTGAGGACAAGTGAACCATTTCAGGATGGCACAGTTTTACAAGCACTGCAGAAAAGGTTGGAGTGAGCTGCCTATATTCTCCACTTCAGCCATATACACTTGCCTTCGTCCTATTGGTCCTGGCTACACAGGACACGCTTACTTTACTATGTAACGTTTATTATTGGCTGGCTGGCGGCCAATGGAGTCACGTGCTGACTGTGTACCAATAAATGTGTCGAGACGGGTATAACAGGTTTTACAATCCATCCTGTTCAACTGAGAACGTATTTAAAAGAACGAGTCTTTTCATGCGAATGTAAATGTCGACTAGTTGAAAGTTTTTACTTAGATTATGATTAAATCAAGCGAAATAGTACAGTTATAATGGGGTGAATTTTGTTTTCAAGAGCAAAGAAATTTGTATATAAACGTAGCACCGTGTAGGTGCGCGCGTGCTCCTCAAAGGGTTAATATCAGTCGCCAAAGAAATCGACAAGATATGTATTTCAAGTATTTTTTATTTGATAAATATTATGATAATGCAGGCACAGGTTTATTTACTCATACAGTATATCAAATGTTTTCACGTACAGTACATCTTTATGTGTTTTTTTTACCCGCAAATCCCTGCCTGCGCCGTCTCTTGGACATGCCGCGTGGGCAGGTTGCTCCCCCCCCCCTCCCGCCCCGGATCGAGGTTCCACTAGATCCAACCCTTGTGTTTCTATTTGTATTCTGTTTGTTGAGTTAGAATTCTTTGAAAGAATATATATGTATTGTACTAACTTTATTACCTTTTTCCGACCATTGTATTTCATCCTAATGTTAAACTAATCTTGAGTTCAATTTTGACCAGAATAAGTATTTTAATTTGCAACCATAGTGGGAGGTAATCCAGAAAATCCGACGATAACAAAATCGGGGGAAACAGTTTGGCATTGCAGCTCCGAATCTATCGTCCACATTCAAAATTCAATTACACCACTCGATTGCCAAAATATCAAAGAAAGTGTTACGTTGAGCGAGGACAGAGAAGCATCGCGATTGGTGGGAGGCGCGCCGCAATTTTGAGTTCGTTTCGCAGCGTCTCATCACTTCCGCGTAGTATAACTTTTGACTAGGAGAAGCTACGGCACTCGTTTGAGTTTCAATCGACAGCTCTCGGCAAGATAAATCGATTGCGTGTATAAAAACATTTATGTGGCGTGCTTATGGTGAAACTGTATGAGTTTAATGTAAAAAAAAAATTAAGAAAACAACACAATTTCGGCGTTTACTCGTGAAAAAGCCAAGTTTAAATACAGAAATCGTATACGGTTGGAAAGAGCATCTCAAAAGCAATCCAGTGATACCCATAAAACCCCATATGATCGAGTGAGGCGGTGCCGGGAACGTAAAATATACATCAAGGCGTCCGAGCGCGTCAACGTAGACGTATTCACGCAAAACAAACGGCCGTGTCCCCAACACAGCCACGCCCCATTTATATTAAATTTATTCTATTCTTGAGTTTTTGAAAACCGTTACATAATGAATAGTTTGCCTTCAAAATCGCTACTATGGGAGAGTATGAGAGATAGATGAGAAAACAGGATGGGGGTTGCGACAACATATTTCTGCACGCGGCAAATGTACACGTCATGATTTGTCCCTGGCTGCTCGTGCCTCACCTTATGAGCTTCTCGGCGACACGAGCGCTCAGCGAGTACGTGTTGATGGTCGCAGCATCCGTGGCCGCTCCGCCGAACCCGAATATCTCTTGGTACCGCTGGCCTTGGTTCACCCTGAACGCCGCTCTCGATATTAGCTTCCTCCTGGCCACTGTAAGACAAAAAGAAAAAACAACAACATTACCAACTCTCGCTTCCTGCTCGACCAAGACAAGTGTCAGCATTAGCTACTGTCACGGCTGCTGCCGGGTTTAAATGTTAATTCTCAGTAATTGTTACATCTTGAATACTTCACATGTTTGCAGTTTGGAGGAAACAAGTCTATGTTAAGAGTTTCGAAAAAAATATCAGTCAGGCTGCTAACAGGAGAAAAATTATTAGTATATTATTAGAATGCCTCCTGCTAACTAAATTGAAAAAATATATTAAATCAGCCTGGTAACAGTAATACAATAATAAATAAATGTTAAACTTCGACTTCTCTTAACTATAGGCTATTCACGATAAAGTGAGGGCTTTTGAAAGCTCTCTCATTTAGAATAATAGTCGATAACTATATTCTAGTTTAGCCTTAGACGTAAACTTCCAAGTGCGTATGAGTATACACATTGGGTTTATTACTTGCATGGCAATGTGCATTTCAAAATGTGGTTGAAGGGTAAAATATAGCTGGAAGGAAAAAGTAACTAGGCCCTCAAAAGTGCCCACTTTACCGTGAACAGCCTAACAAAAACCAATTATATAGTGAGTAATACATTGTATATTGTGCCTTTTGCACACAGGAATTGGTGATTTGATCAAGAAGAAGTGATGCTAGGGTCGGATATAGGATCTATTTTCTATTAGGGGGACGGGGAAGCCGACAAATGCCCTCTTTGTCCACTTCTCCTTTCCGAATTCCCTGGCTGCTGCCTTCGCTCGAATACTTCTGCTTGTTGGGCTAACCACATGGAATGTTATTTGTTTTTTTTTTTTTTTTTTAAATTGACAGACGACGCCCTGGATATCACAAATTTCGTAATATACTTTTTTCAAAGTTTGATAATCCACGAGATTTTTAAAAAATGCTATTTTCGGTCTCTGTCACTTGTCGAAGAAATGTTTCAAAAACCAAACTTGATTTTAAAGTAAACCATGCAACAGTTTTCAAGTCGTTCAGTACGTAATGCTTAGTGCTGTGGCTAGCTAACGCGCTGAAGGTCAAATTCCGAAATGTTTCGTTTGAACGCAAATTAAGGGCTCTGTATGGTTGGCGCATGAAAACCTTAGCAAAGGTTTAGTTGGAAACGCGTGATTAAAAAAAGGTTAAAAGTTTTTTTTTTGTAGTTTCTAAACACGAAATTTTTTTTTTTCGAAAGTACTCATTTTGCAGTGAACAGCCTATATCAGATAGTACACAATGAAAATTTCCCACAAAAATATTAAACAACTCCTAAAAATGTAAATTTTCTATAACTGAACATTGACAGCAATTACTCTGGATTCGGGATTGTGAGACGAAGACGAATAATTTCTACGAAAGAAGTGAATCCTAGCCTGGCTAGAGGCATTTTGTATGCCCGAAGCATAGAAGCATAAGGGCGACACAGCATGCTCATCACGCCGCATCTTAGTCTCTAGGTCTAGGCGAAGATGCTTTCGGTGGTTGCCATAGAGATTTCTGCCGTAATACCGAAGGTTAGAGTGTGTTGCACTTGTCTATGCCTCCTTAAATATCCTGCACCGGGGATGTTCGTTCTTAAAAAAAAAAAAAAAAAAAAAAAAAACCACCACCGATTCCGTCATTTTCACTTCCGAAAAAATTGGCTTTAGAAATAAATGGGGAACGTGAAGTTGATATCGACACATGAGGAGTTTTTTTTTTAGAATCCATTCCTGGGCTGAGATAACTCAAGCACGTTGAGTAACTTGACAATACGGCTTTTATTTTTTTTTTGACGAAATTCAACAGACCTTTGAGTATTTTTGCCGTCAAATTAAATATTTGTAAAGCCTTTTATGTTCCTTAAAGAGAAAATTCAGAAAGAACCACAATATTCAACTAGCTATTGACCGAACTTTCGTAACCCATTCAGACCCAGTGTACACAACTGTGTGCATTATGCACGTATAGGTAATTGTTGGTCTGTGCTGCACACTGCGTAGCTCAGTGACCGACGTCTGGGGATAGGAACATTTCGCGAGTTCATTTCAGGACGAGATAGACCTCAAACACGTGTACACTGAAGTTGACTTGGCAACTGGATCGCAGTTTATTAGACACGCCCTGGACGACTCTGAGCCAATAGCAGACTTGCAAGGAAACAAGTAGCGACTGCCATACTGCCAGGTGTGGTGTAACACTGGCTACTCTCTGGGGCAGCAGCCAATGAACAAATATCTGAGGCTCGAGTATACACATGACTGTGGAGTCTGGCCTACAGGTCATTGAACTCGCGAATTTCTCCTATCCCTACCAATGACCTTATCTGTGGGTAATCATTCGCAAACCGTTTCACTGCTCTAGGTCATCATTGGTTCATATGGCTGTGGCCGAATATATAGCATGCATCTCACTGGCTGTGACAACGAAACAAGTGTTATTTTGACTTGAGTACAGCATGCATCACACAATTTTTGTTTGCAACACCTTACATTAAAGTGGGCCTGAAGAGGTTAAGTACATAAAGACAAGACATGGGAACTACGAACTCACTATTACGTCACAATTTTTATTGTGCCAAAATCTGGCAAAATCAGTATTGTGACGCGAATACGAGTTCGTATTTCAGTCCAGTGGTGTGTGTGGTGATGTGTTGAAAGGTAAGGTAATGCTTGCTCACTGCTGTACATACATTCTCGGTGCCCGCAGTAGGAGCCAGTGACCACCGTACAGACTAGCGAAACTGAATAATGGATTCCAAGCACTCACAAGCGAGCAGCAAGATGCCCATTAGTGATGGGATAATCGCATCATTTTCTAACTCGAATGGATCGATTAGGATTATTTTTTTAAATCGAATAAATAATCGGCAAAAAAGCGATTATCTTGCTTTAATCCATACATAAACATTAACCGCAAATACTGTATTTCCTATCAATCTGTTTAAAGCTATTCTCACAAGCATTTGTTTTGTTTATTTTTAATAATTTATTCTGTTTAGAAAATTCGTTGTTTCAAAATAATATTTTACATTTTTAATAAATGTGAAACATGTAAGTTCCCTGCAATGTTTTGTTTTGTTTAAGTATAAACTGTTTAAAATCGTGAATAATCGAATTTTTTAAAATAATCGATTAATCGATTATAACTAAATAATTGAATAATCGACTATTTAACAAGCGATAATCCCATGACACACACGTCCTGAGGCGTCGGCTGCCGAGCTACTGTTTAGTGGTGGAATGTTCAACTAGCAAGCAACAGGCTAAAGCACACAGCTAACATCCTGTGCCAGTCAGAATCTATGTACAGGTGTGTGAGGTAAATAGCTATTTGGGTATAACGGTACTTTCAAAATTTTCTTATTTAGAAATTGTAAAATAAGTTATACCAGAAATCGGATGTGGCCGGTTAAGTTTCATTTCGACACGTGTAAAGCCCCTGACACACTATCAAATTTTTTCGTTAAACTGCTTCCAGTAAGTTTGGTCAAATAAAGTTGGACAGTTATGACGTCATCGAAACGTCATAAACACCGCCCTTTTTGTCTGAGAAAGTTGGATAGTTGCTTCAGTTTCTATCAAACATTTGAAAATTGGACGGGTTCTAAAATTAATTAATATGTTTGACGGTCTCAGCCAATCAGAATCGTGCAGGACAAAGATGGGCGCCAAGAAACTTACAATAACAAACAATTGCTGGAAACGAAGTAAGTTATGAAGATAATTCATTTATGAAGAAGCTGTCTGGCCATGAATGTTATTTTAAGTTAATATTGCACATAATATTACGAACTCAGGCGCATTTATTTCATTATGCAAGAAACATATCGCAGAAATAAAATTTTAATTTAGTAATGAAACTAAAATAAATTACAATATTCCTTACATTTCTTCCGGTAATGGACCGCATGGAAAAACAAAGCAATATATCACTATGAGAATAGTTTTTAAATAATTTCTCAAATTAGATTCTCCCAATAAACAAATGTGAAAATGTGAAACATTTTCAAACACAATCAAGATTATTCGATAATATTTGTTGGAAGGAAAAATTTGATGGCCGTATTTTGTCCTAAAATTTTATTCTCAAATATAGTTGAAGCCAAAATTTGACAGTGTGACAGGGGGATAAAGCTTCTTACACAATAGAAAACTTCACCATTTGGCATTACGTTTACTTTCCTCTGACGAAACCATCAATACACAATACAATATTGTAAAGTCAGTGTGCGGACAATTGAACATCTGTTCTGCGAGCTTCGTAAAAATATATATCGTGTTATGTAAATAATTATGATATTATCCAGGATTGCATTTTACGTACCTTAAATTTTTTAAATAAAAAAATAGGCTTGAAATTTACATTAAAAGTTTATTTCAAAACAAATAACTCATTTGTTTATTTTAATAAAATATGTTAATTCATATATTTACTCTTTACATTATATTTGTTTAATATTAATTTAATTTTAGACGAGCTTTGTTTAATATACCGAGATTAAAATCGCCCTACAGTAAAATAACGCACTTTCCACATAACCTCTGTTAGGTTCTCGGCAAAATGGCTGCTTGACTTTGACTGTAAATTTCAACTTTTCGAAATCGTAAAGTAAAGAGTGCTTGACTTCACCTTTGACAGTTCCATTGTGTCAAGCCCCGTAAGAAACAACATGCCGGAAAGCAATCGTAAAGTCGGATGTTAAAGTGTTCAATTGTGTAAGCGAATGCTGCAACGACTTGGGCTAACTCACCTTTCCCGCGCGGCGTCGGGTAAAACTTGGTGATGGCCAGCTCCAGCCTCTTGCCCGCCTTGGTGGAGGAGTAGTGCCTGACGCCTCCAGTCGCCAGTTGCGCTGACGTCGTGGAGGCCACGGTGTCGCAGTAGGTAGCGTTGCACACGCAAACCACGCTGCTGTAGCCGTACGACCTGGGCACGCATCGCTGGGCCGCCAGGCCGCCTGACATCAACGAACACAGGGTTGCACAGTGATACACTACACTACACTACACTGTAAAAAAAAACAAATTTCTGATAAACCTCGTAAACTGTAATCGAAGTTCTTAACGTATACACTGTAGGCCTATGGTAGTAATACAACACATCAAGCTACAGATATAGGAATGTTAAGCAGCGCTGGTATACCAAGTTTGAAACTTCCCTAAGCATTTGACTGTTTCCTGAGCAATACACGAACAGCGCTATGAACGTATACGGGAAAACATCACCATTCCTGCTTTCTCACTACGCATATACCCTGGTACGGTAAATTTCCGGATAATTCATTGCAGTGTAGCTGCGCAAGACATATCTACGTGGCCCGACATTGAGATGTTTGTATACTTCCTCTAACCAAATTTGTAAAACAGTTTGATTCAATTAGAAATGGCGAAGGCTTTTCCAGATAAAGTGAGCACTTTTGAAATCAACCTTAGAAAAACGGCACTGCTACTACCAGCATATATTTCAACGGGTGCACTGAGTGACATGCGTCCAGTAAAGTTGGCAAGGATGGACGGAAAGTAGTTCCAGATATTAACGTTCAATTAAAAAGTGTTAGGTGAACATTTGTTGCAACTTAAATTATTTTTACAGCTTTCTGTTTTATTTTAATACATCGAAGTGTAATAATCACAAATTTGTGAAATATTTGTTTTTCTATTAATTTCACAGTTTTACTTGACCGATGGGTGAATAAAGTGATGAGGTCCATGTCAACGTTAATTTTACATACGGCGGAAGAATACACGACATGCATACAAGTATATGTTAAGCAGGGCATTCAAAAGTGCTCAGTTTTCCGTGAACAGCATATGAAAGTATTGTATTCTTATAAAAGTGCTTGTTTTCTGAAAATTAGGATATAGACAAATACGTTCATCATAATCGACCATGCGACTTAGCGTAGGTCAGTGTTGGGCACATGCGTAGTAGACGAAATATTTGTGTGTGGGTATAACGAGAAAGCCTTATCTGATTCATTTCCTTTCAGAATACGGCTGAATTGTGTTCTACGTTACTACCAGCATTAGGGCAAAGTGTAAACTACACATTCTCAATATGCTATATTGGTACACTACTCATGACACCGCTAGCTTTTTTTTTTTATTATTATTAATACTCGCTTACGTTTTCCGGGCAAAATTATTGATTTCGTCATTTACCCACAGTTATTTTATATTGGAAATTTCATTGTGAGAGTAATGATCATACTCAAAAAGGTTAAAAAGTATTTTATTAACAGTTTCACGCAAATATCCACGAAAATACATACGTGGCACGAGCTGAAATATGTGGCAGGTGCATTTGCAAATAGGTTTGTGTTACCAACATCTAAATTAAAATAACCTAGCACATGTTTCTACGATTTCTAAAGATGAAAAATACGTGGTCGTTTGTTTACTGTTTGCGTAATGCACATGAAGTAAATATTCAGTTTAAATGTGCAATAATTATATTAAATGTCGAAGTTTGCGAGGCCGTAGAACTTGAACTATGGGGTATCTTCGGTAACGCCTGGTTCACATGTACGCCGATCGCGCAGAACAGACAGAGCGGGAGACTAGAACAGCCAATCAGAAGCCGTCCTCGGTTTCCTCGCAAGTCGCGCAGTAAAGTTGAGCTCACGCAGATATTTTCTGTTCGCGGAAAGAGCAGACATCGCCGATATTTCCCAGAAGTCAGCTGGTTCACATATTTTATATTACTAATGTCTTGGATAATGGACTTTATTGGTGTAAATGTATACAATAGTTCAATGTACGTATATGTAAATCATATGTGTGAATATAGACGTTATTTTTATTCAATATTTGTATTAAATAAACGTAGCTCGAAATTGAACCGGAAGGTAGAACTAACGTGAAAAACATTATCGGGTGTAAAAATAAGATTACGATCGTTTAAACATGATTTCGTGAATAAATTGCACTATAATGGAATTAATAAACTAGAGAAGAAAGACGACAGCATATAAGTTTGTTATCTATGATTTGTTTTAGGATCTTGGCGTTAAAAATGACGAACTCAACAGCAAAATGGCTGCTACGCAGACAATCCGCTTACTTGAGAACCACCGCTGGCTCTGCTAACTCTGCCTTCTTGGCAAGATCAGCGTACATGTGAATCCCTATTCGAGTTACTAGTGTGTCCCTTACACGCCATTGCACTCAATGACCCTCCTGGACACAGCCACGTGACCACAACTATGGCTCGGACGTTTACAAAACAAAACCTAGTACAAATATGCATATTTACTTTTTATTTATATATATATATTTTAAAACTGTTCTTTGCTGTAGCCGAAAGAGAAATGGGTATTAACTAACACATCATCAGAAATATTCCTACAGTGGTAAATGAAGTAAAACGCAAAGAAGAATTCTCAAGTGAACATATTTTTTTTTCTCCACGCACAACTTAAAATGATATATTCGTGACAGTGTTGATATACATAGGTGACTGCGTTAAATTACGTTACCTGTGACGTAGGCAGCAAAAACCACCGCCAGAGTAATCCTCGCCCACATCGCTGCGCCGCTGTATAGTCGCTTCTTTTCTGGAAAGAAAAAGAAAAGGGAAATAGAACCAAGTAGTATGGGACACACACACACGCTTCTGGGTACTGCTGTGAGTTTACAAGTCGTGATTCACGACCGCCTACGTGCGTGATGAGGATTGCCTTTCCTTCCTGGCTCTTCTCCTTTTCTTCTTGACGGCAGCATCTCGTCAGCAGAAATGTTCCGTCACGGATGCTGCAACGAGCATGGAGTTTCCCCCGCCTGGAGTCTATTCTCGTCTCTTATTCTAACACCGCCTTAGAGCGGCTGCGACGTTCAAGGCGAAGTGAGCACTTTTTGAAGCTGTCTCGCCAGACATAATAACCAATCATTCATTTCATTGTGGCCTCGGACTTTTGGTTTCGGGTATGGTGAATGTATACACTGTGTTTATTACTCACATGAGAGGGTTTACGTTAACGAGTGGCGGAAGGATATAAATTGGTTGAAAGGGAAAGTTAACTAAAGCTTCAAAAGTGCTCACTTTACCATGAACGACCTATAACAACACCGAGTAGCTTGCATACAGTCAGGGTCGTAGATATAGCTTCGAAAAAGGGGAGGGGATTTTAACAACTAACTTTTTTTTTACAATTTGCACATGTGTAATTTTGTTTCAACGTCCATTTTTAAGAAGATATTACTGTAGTATAGGCCCTGCATTAAGACCACGATTTAAAATATTTCATTGTGTAGTTATTTTTTGTTACTTATGCCGATTCATAGAACAACATTTGTTAATCGTGGTGAAATTGTGAAAGTAAAATTGCTATTGAGTGGTTAAGATGAGGGTTTGAAGATGAGAGTATTTTATAATTTATTATTTTAGATATTTGATTTATTTTTATTTAATTATTTATACCAGAACCCCCCTTCCCCCTTCCCACCCATATATACGACTGCCTTGCATACAGTTAGCTATTTTGCGAAAATTGGCCAGCCCTTGCGTGTTGGTCGCCATTTTAGAGTTCCTGAGTTCGAGTTGACTGTTCTCCCTCTGATACCATTCTGATGTGCTGTTTTCGTTAAACATAAGACTATTATTTTATTACTGTGGCTCTCTAGGATGTCCGCGGATGATTAAGCGCTTTCGACATTCCCGCCACAAAAAATATAACTGCACAGAGGCGAAATTATGGGGCGTTTCTTTTGTTGCGAAACGACTCCTTCTCTGATTGGCTGCGTGAGTCCTTGTATCAGATTGGCTCCTGCTTTCCCTATTGGCTGGCTATGGACCGACGAGTGTGTTACCAGAGGCTGTTTGGCGAAGGTTTATGCTACTCGCATCGGGAAGCTTAATGCTTTTAGTTTGGCGACTTAAAATTTTCGCCACTAGGTAATCGCTAGTGTCGCACGTGTACCGGATCTTCTCTATCTTCTACGCTGAAAAACAAAATAATAGAATTTATCATCTACTATTTAATAAGGATACGTTCTCTATCTGTCTGTCTGTCTGTCCGTCTTAAATACCTCTCCTTGAAACTCAACAGGGGTTCTTCAAATTTTGCAGAGCGAATTCGCAGGATAAAATACAGGTCAAGTTCGAATTTCAGCAAGATCAGATTAAGTAATCATTGCCTTTTACCTTAGGAACTCATTTTTTAATTACTTTTTTCCTATGAAAGTTTATTATTAACGCATAGAGATTATTGCAAAGAGATATGGAGATAATGGAATATTATTTTTGTTCACTTTAAATGTTTTGCTTCAATGTTGAGTTAATTAAGTGGGGCCACAGTGGCTCAGTGGATAGAGCGAATCCAAGTGGGGCCATAGTGGCTTAGTAGATAGAACTATATCAAGTGGAGCCACAGTTGCCAAGTGTGTGTGTGTGTGTATATATATATATATATATATATATATATATATATTATATATATATATATATATATATATATATATATATATATCAATTGGGGCCTTAGTGGATCAGTGGATAGAACTATGTTAAGTAGGGCCGCAGTGGCTTAGTGGATAGAAATATATCAAGTGGGGCCACAGTTTAAATTGGATAGATATATATCAAATGGGGCCACAGTTGCTTCAATGTTGAGTTTATTTCACATCATTTCATTATCCTTATTACCTACATATATATATGCAATAGAGTATGGTTTTTTTCTTTCAGTATTTGTATGATAACTAAAATTTGTAACATGGTAACTATTCTAGGCATGTTACTATACTTATAAAAAAAAGTCACGGGCTGGACCCCTAGTAAATGAAATACACAACTGCTATGTAACTGAGTAAAGTATTTCTCTTTTATTATTCGCATGGCTTCAAATGTTAATTAAAAGTTATCTCTTGGAATACTGTGCACCTAGCGGTGGAAATTGTTCCCTATGCCAAACTATCTCATAAGAAAACGCGCTTTTTTCCCATCCCGAGTAGAATTAACCATATTTTGGCGAAAGGCGCTCCAATAGTTTGCGCGCCAGCGACGCCTTTTTATTGGCGTGTACAGTTCAATATTCCAAACACATAAATAACCCATTAAAATGTTTTTCTATAATTAAAAAAGTATATATGTATAAGTATCTTAAGTGTATATACATATATACACATACCAAAATAATTATAAATAATTCAATTTTCTTTTTAGTTTATTTTTGCGTAACATTCTCTATTTTACATTAATACGCATTTTAATGTATTTCAGAACAAATATTAACTTTTTGTAAACTATATTGGCGGAAACACTCCGTTTGGCACTATTTCATCATTCCCGCTAATTCGTATCTTGAGACTGCCAAACATCAGAAATATGTAATTTGCGAGCGAGAGTCAGGCACGTCACTGCAGCATTTCCAGGTCAGGTGTACGGGGACAGCTTTACAGTGATGGATACAGAAGTTGGGGGGGGGGGGGGGGGCATAAGGGCCATGGCCCCTCCCGAGACTGCTCTTAAAAAAAAAAAGCCAAGTAAACATTGAAAAAGAGTACCTACTTTAAATTCATACTTTACCAAGTGCTTTAGAAACGGTAACTCACATACTCAGTTATAGGCCGTTCACGGTAAAGTGAGCAATTTTTGAAGCTGTTTCATCAGACATAATAACCAATATATACATTTCATTGTGGCCTCGGACTTTTGGTTTTGGGTATGGTGAATTTATACACTGTGTTTATTACTCGCAAGCCAGGGATTACGTTAAAAAGTGGCGGAAGGATATTATTGGTTGAAAGAAGAAAGTAACTAGCGCTTCAAAAATGCTCACTTAACTGTGAACGGCCTTCACTCTGTTTTGTGTTGCAACAATGTATTTAGCTCTGACGATCAAGTTCGCACTGAACAGAAGGTTACTCCCCTCCCCTCCTTCGTTCATTCCATTTCCAGCGTCACACAGTTGCACTTGTGCACCTGTTACCCCTCCTCCTTCGACTTTAATCTCTACCACTCTCTCTTCGACCCCTTTCTCATTCCGGCTTCGCGTAGTTGCGTCATACAGCAGAGAACTCTACTGTATTTGTTTACACTTAGCATCTGTTCAACACCCTTCTCCCTATGACCTCCATCGATATTGTTTACAACAAACCTTCAAGAGTATAGGCTGTTCGCGGTAAAATTATCACTTTTGAAAGCCCTGATTAAGATATACTTGTATACGCGTTGTGTATCCCTCCGCCTTATATAAAAGTAACATTGCTATGGGCTGAATCACTATATTCGTCCGTCGGTCAAATGAAACTGTGAAATTATTAATAACGTAAATACTTTACCAATCTGCTCATTTTTACACTTCGATGCATTAAAAAAAAAACAGAGAGCCAAAGAAATAATTTTAACTTATCACAAATGGTAACCTAACACTTTTTATTGGACGTTAAGATACGGAAATACTTTAGATCCATTGTTACCGATTTTACTGAGTGAACGTCACTCAGCGCGCCCATTAAAATAAATGCATGCAGGGGCAGTGAATTTTTGCTAAGGTTCATTTCTAAAGTGCTCACTTGATCGTGAACAGCCTTTATCAGTAACAGCGATTAGTGTGTCGGTAGCTGCATGTGTTTGTGTTTACATTGTCAGATCTTTGAGCTAGATTTTCAGTAGTATTTCTACAGTCTTTAAACGTAAGACTTCTGATGCCAAGTAGTATTTTAAAATAAAATACATCAAATTAACACATGGAGTAAGAAATTAAGTTACTGGAAAAAAAATCACAATTTCTTTTTAGAAAAAGATTCTGCATCAAACGTATCTGAGATTTATCTTCTTGGGGAACTTAAACTATGGGAAGCCAAATGGAGACAGGACCATAAGACCAAGGAAATACCAGACACGGTGCTTGGAGTATAGATGATTGTGACGCTGACATATTCCCTACAATTCGTGTGCTGCTGTAAATTGTGCGTACTATTCCGGACAGTGTTGCTACAGCCGAGTGCTCTTTTTCTGCGCTCCGGCGAGTCAAAACTTGGGTCGGATCAAGTATGACTGAGGAGCTGTTGAATGGCCTTTGCCTGTTACATGCACACAGAGACTTGAAAATTGACCCTGAGAAAGTTATAGATAGATTTGCTAAAGAGAAAGTTCGGCGCCTTGAATTTGCAACGTAAGTGAATTATTTTACAAGTCAATTAAATGATTGTTAACGCGTAGAATAGTGATTTTTCAATACGTTTTTTTATAATTAATTACCCCCCCCCCCCCCCCCCGAACAACAAGCCTGGATCCGCCCCTGAGGTAGACAAGCTGATATTTACAGCGATAAGATGGAAAATCCCTTCCCATACATCTCGCTCTTGCGACACTGCGTGCAAATTGGGCGTAGCAACCATGACCTACCGCGTTGCTTTTCGGCGGGAAACTCGCGTATTTCGGGACAGTCCCTCAGCGGGAATCACCACGCAGCTATCTTCCTGACATCACTGTGCGCCCGAGCTGCACCTGGGAAGGTTATCCATGTATCAGGAGCGCTCCTGGCCCAAACCGGTTTGCGGCACTCGCTCGCTCGCATCTCGCGAGATTTGACGTCATCGCGGAGGAGGCCGCGGTGGGTAAGCGGCTAGCGCACCCGTCTCAGACCTAGCAGAACCTGTCCCGACTCCCGGAAGGGGCGCGCCCCGGGATTTCCGCCCTTGGGAATCGTGCTAGACCTGAGCGGGTTATCTCCACACAGAAATATGCCTAATGTTGTGGCGCCAGTATTAATGTTACTACGACAGTAATTTTTTTTTTGTTTGCTGTGAGCCGTCAGTAACTAACGTTGCTGTAGATGTACGTAATACACTATTAAGCTATTAGTGTTACTGTAACATTAAGTACCTTACCGTTCTGCTAACATTAAGGTCGTGTTTATGATGCAGTCAAACAAATTTTGTGTTACAATGATGTTAGCATTTGTATTTAATGTTTCTTGTATATATATATACTTTAAATAAACATTGCAGCGTATAAGAAATTACGTGCAATTATTTTGCCACAAAAAAGGAATATTATCAACGAAAAAAACTACAGACATGAGGGGAATCGATCCCACGCAGTGTATGATTGTTGTTCCCAATATCGTGGGACACGACCTCCTGTCAACTGCGCTATCTTGACACGTCCAGGTTTCATACATATTGTAATTATTGAATATATCGCAATGACAAACTGTACTTCTCTTTCGTCATGCGGAAATACTTGATGCTCTAGAAATTTAAGCATGCTTGGTAAACATAAACTGCCTTCCAGTGCTCGAGAGCTGATCTGAGCTACATTCAGGTTTCACACACGTAGCCTAATTTTGTATACGAAATCGGCGGCGCAATTTTTTTTTTAAATTGCATTTTGTCAACTTTGAAGCTGGCTAGTTACCAAATGCAAAATATCAAATCACCGCACATATTATTATTGCCTGTTTGAAAAGTTAAAGTAGGTTATGGTTATGAAAATAATTGCGTATCGTGCTGGCGATAATAGTTTTTATAAAGACAGCCCCTGCGATATTCTTGAAAAACGTATTTTCTCATGGCACATTTATTTTTTTTTTGTTTCGTAACAATTTCTCGTCTCGTCACAATGATTTTATTTTGTTGATTTAAAATTTGAAACGACGGTCCCGTAATAAATTTCGCGAATAATTAGCGTTACTTCTACTTCATAGGATTTTAATTTTGGAATTAGGACATCACATGTTTATCCTTATTAACACAGTCATTGTAAGCAACAAACTAATAGTAGCATGGCATGCTATAGGCTGTTCAAGGTAAAGTGAGCCATTTTGATGCCCTAGTTACTTTCTTCTTTCAGTTATTTTTTATCTTTGAACCACTTTTTAAAAATAAATATTGCCATGTGAGTAATAAACACAGTGTGTATATTACATCGCGATCAGAAGTGACGTCTTAATTTGAAATAAAATGTATTCATTTACTTTTATTCCAAATGAGAGAGCTTTCAAAAGTGACCACTTTACAGTGAATAGCCTATAGACAGTTGAATGACTTACGAGGTATTCCGACTCAATGCGGTAGCCTACACGGCGCTGGAAATGCGTTACAGCGTGTTTGAAACAAATAAGAACGTTTTTGACGAGACTATTAAACGTACCGACAATAGTTCAAACTACGAAAAGAAATAACATTCCAAACGGCGAAGGGATGGTTTTTTTTTTCTCTTCAGATTGTTATATTTCAAACTACACAAGCTCGAGACCTGCAAAGCTATGATGGAGGCATGCACTGGACTTTTGATACAGAATCTCTGCCAATCAAATTGCGGAGAGAGTGCACACCAGTCGAGCACCTTGCTCGTAAAAGCGAAACTGCTACACATGATCATGTCGGTCGTCGCCCGTAGCGCTTTTTTTTACCTCGCACGAACGTACACCTCACTAGACGGCTGCCTTGAACCTTACAGCATAGGTTCGTGCGTAAATTTGGTGTACCGAAAAGAAAACAAAAAATGACGACTTTCATTTTAGTTTCGGTGACAAATCAGGTCGCCGAAAGCTGCAACGAAACAAAAACAATCGATTTCAGTGGATATTCTGGTGTTTGACGAATCCTCATTTAGTTCGTCACCAAAGAGAATTATTGTGTCTAAACCGTCTTGTTTGTATTCATTACTTTATAACTAGAATCACAACATAAAACGGAAGTTTACAATAACCCCAGTGGAAAATACTCCGGATCGTAACTTTCTTTTTTTGTCTTGGATATCAAACAAAGCAGCTATAATGAATAACTTGCTGAAATGTAATGAAATTCGTTCAATTTTCGTTAGTGCTTTTATGAAATTATTTTACATTTTCGTTTCACTTTCCCGTAAGCTCATGACAAATTTTTATCCGTCATCGTTTTGAGAGAAGGAAAAAGGCTCATTCGTAAAACCCTATAATAAAAAAAAAAAGCTAGATAACAAACGAAACTCGAAACGAAATGAGTGAAGATATTTGGGTGGCTCTTAAGATCGAGGTCTTGAGAGCCGATGAGGGTGAAGCGAGTTCGTGATGGAGCAGCGTCGGAATGAAAGTACGGGGGAAACGGGAGATCCCCGAGAAAACCCGCCGACCAGCGGCATCGTACGGCGCCATTCCCACCCCTCATGCGAAAATCAGGGAGTGACCCCGCCGGGAATCAGAGCCCTGTACGCCAAGCGTGGGTTGCCAGCAGTCTAACCACTAGACCACCGCGGCCCCTCGAAACGAAATGGAACGCGGTCCAAGAAGTAAAGGCTGTTCACAATAAAATGAGTAGTTTTGAAACCTTTGCTTACGATCTAGTTGTATGCAAGTTGTGTATTCTTTCGTTTTATGTAAAATTAACATTAGCATGGGCGTTATCACTGCATTCATACGTCGGTTAAGTGAAACTGTGGAATTATTACGAAGGTAAATATTTTACAGATCTGCTCATTTCTACGCTACGAGGCATTAAAAAAATAGAAAGCGAAAGAAATTACTTAAGTTATCGAAAATGGTTACTTAACAGTTTTTATTTGGCGTTAAAATATGGAACTACTTTCCATCCGCCGTTACCAACTTTACGTGGACGAATGTCACTCGGTGCGCACATTAAAATATATGCAGGTAGGAGCAGTGAGGTATTTCTAAGGTTGACGCTCACTTTATCTTGAACAGCCTTTATAAAGGCTGTTCAAGATAAAGTGAGCACTTTTGAAATCAACCTCACAAAAAATTCACTGCTTCTACCTGCATAAGTTTAAATAGACACACTGAGTGACATAAGCCCAGTAAAGTTGGTAACGATGGATGGGAAGTAGTTCCGTATCTTAACGCCGCATAAAAAGTGTTAAGTAACCATTTGTGATAAATTAAATTATTTCTATCCCTTTCTGTTTTATTTATGCGTCGAAGTGTAAAAATTAGCATATTTTTTAAGTATTTACTTTTCTAGTAATTTTACAGTCTCACTTGACGGACGCATGGAGAAAGCGACGAGGCCCGCAGCAATGGCAATTTTACATGCGGCGGAAGAACACACACGTAGATTTCAAGCAGGGCTTTCAAAAGTATTCACCTTACCGTGGACATCATATACGTGCATTACTCACCACGCAGCAAGGAACCAGCCAGGTGATAGTCCCGCCTCACAGCGACTGCGGCCCCTTCCGTCTGGCCGCTACAGTTTTAAAGCATCTCGCGGCCGAACCGATGTGACGTCACGTGACGTTAGGCAGCGCGTCAATCATAGCTGACCTTGCAGGAACGTTCGCTGCAGCGGTGGATACCCGCGCGCCGAGAGTCCTTCGCATTCCCCATCCAGCTGGGTCGGTCAGTCCCCCAAACAAACTGGCCTACTCGTCGTCGTTTTCCCTTACACGTAGGGATATAAAAACGTTTTTTGGCGAATTCATTTCAGGACGAGGTGGGCTTAAAACGCATGCACACTGAACTGACCTTCGAAAATTGGTTTTAGAGTTTATTAGACACGCCCTGTTCGACTTTGAGACAAACGGCATACGTGCAAGGGAATGCATACAAGCGGATCGCATACTGCCAGGTGTGAGGTAACACTGGGGCAGCAGCCAATGAACAAACATCTCAGGCACTGTGCAAAGGAGTGCGGAGTCTTAGCAGACAGGTCGCTGAACTCGCGAAATTTTGCTATCTCTACAGGCCGTTCACGGTAAAGTGAGCACTTTTTGAAGCTGTTTCGTTAGATATAAGAACCAATAAATACATTTCATTGCGGACTCGGACTTTTGGTTTCGGGTATGGTGACTGTATACACTGTGTTTATTACTCACATGGCATGGTTTACATTAACAAGTGGCGGAAGGTTATAAGTTGGTTGAAATAAAAAAGTAACTAGGGCTTCAAAAGTATTACCCCATGCATGACGAAATATATCACGTATCAGAAGCGTTTTATGATTTTTTTCAACATAAAATTACCTATTGTTTAGTCAATCCAAACGTTTTTGTAATATTTTATATATAAATTGTAATGTCCCATTTATAATTAATTGGATTAACACAGTGAGAAAATATGCATGTTGGTAATGCTTATTAAGAAATATTTCTGATACAAAATATTATAAATCTGAGTGAGCACGAATGGGAAAGTTGTCCCTTGTAATTTTCTAGACTTGGCAAAGCTTTGTTTGCACGAGGCGGAAGAATATCCTGGAAGTAGGTCTTTTATAGGGCTTCAGACAAGTTTGAAGTAACCATTAATGGAGTATACATAGTAGAATACGAGGATGGTGTTACAATCAAGTGGTGTAAAGGATAGCTTAAGTATAGAAATTTTAACATTGACATCATATTCCCTTTACTTTAAAGGAACTCCAATACGCAATACGTCTGTAAAGCCAAACTTCAGAAAATTTAAAATAGGTCCTGCAATATTTGTAAAAATGTATGGGCCTATATTTTTATGTAAATAATCGTTTATTATCCAGGAATGCATATTACTAACCTACCTAATTAAAAATTGGCTTAAGCGTTTATATTATAATTTAATTTCATAACAAAAAGTTTACTTGTGTTAGCTGTAACCATAGGTTCGCATTAAGTTCGTTTGCAATTTCTTTAAGATAGACGAGCTTGGCTTAATATACCGAAACGTGAATCACATCTCCAATGAACGAATATTTATTCCTCATAACCCCTTTTAGAATCTCGACAAAACGGATGCTTGACTTCAACTCTAATTTTCAACTTTTCGAAAACGCAATGTCGCCGTGTGCCTAATCGGGCAAACCATAATAACAATCCTGCTTTGTATTTTTATTTCTTTATAAAACATTACGATAGTCTTGACGTGCGAAGTCACTACCTATATGTTTCTAATGTATACTGATTGCTACAGAATTTTAAAGATTATACTTCCCAACACACAAATTTGGTTTCCGTTGATTTAATTCATACCTACTGTCACAATTTATCTCTCAGAAGTCAGTGAGCTGAAACAGGTCCGTTAAGTAATGAAGGTCTTAATTAAATAAAAGAGTTAATTATAAGGATCCCGATTTTATTTTTAATAACTAAAAACCAAATTCTCTGGACCCAAATTCTCACAATAAATTGATATCACTTGCTGTTTACAATTAATGAATGCAATCAATAAAATTTATAGTTATCTCAAGTAAATAAATGTAACTAATATATATATAATATATAAATAGTCCCAATAGGCAGTGTATCAAAACCTATTCAATTATTTTTATATAGATTATAGGACCTATATCCATATTTGACAGTTACAATATTTACAATAAAATCCGTATTTCATGTTCATTCAGTCCCACCTCAGTTTATTCCATGTCCCTCCAGTCCGCCATGTTTTACTATAGTTCTCCGAGCACTCTCACGCACAGTAGCCTTCACTCGTCGGGTTTCGCGCCCTCTCGTCCGTCACACCACGAATACCTCGTCCGCCGTCGTCTCGCAATCTCCCTTTGTCGTCCGTTCCTCACCACACCTAACTTCGCCCCCGCACTCAGCCAGATGGTCTCCGCCATAGACTGGTCGTAGGCAATTTCTCTAAATGCCGAGTTTTACCGAGAATATTCTTGCTCGTTCTCTACACTTGATGACGTCTCGGTATGGAGAGGGGGAGGCGGAGGGGCTGTGATGCCAGCTACGTCACTGCTGTCAGTCACTTCACCGTCTACCGCAGGGGAGGGGGCATGGCAATGAGGCAAGGAGCGGGTCCGATTGGTGGAGGGGAGGGTTGGGATAGGTCATCCCCCAGAGAGCCGGCCCGCGCGTAACTGTAGCTCGTGGCCGGTGCGAGCTGCTTCGTGTAGAAATACGTTGGATGTTTTTGTTTTCTCGAAATATTTTACTAGACTGTTTATTCTTAGTAAGATAATGTAAAAGTTTGGTGCTACACAAGTCGATATTTACATGGAGCTATTATTTAAATATATTCACTTCACTTTACAAATTTCAATAAATTAGTATCACACACTATTGCTTTCTTATATAATTATATAATGGAACAACTATTATTGGTTTATACTTTAAAATAAAACATTTTCGTGGAGAATTTCCTTGATTCCTGCTTTATAAATAACTATCGATGAATCTCATTGTGCAGTGGCGGATCCAAAGGGGTGGCTAATGGGACTGGAGGCCCCCCCTTTTCCCATGAGATTATCCTTGAAAGAAATTGCATTATTAATTATACGGTGTAATAAAATATACTTACCCTTGTAAAGAAGTAGGAAATTTTATATATATATATAAAGTACTGATATTTATATATATAGCATTAAAGCTTAATATATTCCATTCAGGTTAACTTCCCACCTTTGTGAAGCCGTTATAAAGTTTTATTTTCAGACAATTCTTCCGACTCATGCAAAACTCCTCTCATTCCATTTGTAGACAACTGTAAACATGTTGCACAGGAAGGTTGTATTTGACTGGTGCTGTACTCTGCGTGGCTCAATGGCCAATGAACTCACCTGGGGGAAACTGATTGCCAGACCGTAGTACTGCTTTATGTTATCACTGATTTTATCGCTTATCATAAATCACAAAGTCTACAGCTTACTGGCTGTGACGACGAGACAGTTTCTCTAACAGCTTAAGCGCAGCACTCGTTGAATTTTTCTCATTTGCAACACCAGAAAATCATTAATTAAGGTATAAATGAAAGGGTCAATTAGGTATACAGAATTACACTAAAAAGGCAACTCTCCGCGTTTATGCACACACTGTTTAATAATATTTTGCACGAGAACTATTTCTTAGGCTGTTCACGATAAAGACACAACTTTTGTAATCAACCTTATAAATAAGACACTGCTTCCTGCCTGCACATGTTTTAACGTGCGCACTGAGTGACATGCGTCCAGTAAAGTTAGTAAAGTCTGTTCACGATAAAGTGAGCACTTTTGAAATCAACCTTATAAAAAAGTCACTGCCCCTACCTGCATACGTTTTAACTGGCACACTGAATGACATAAGCGTGGTAAAGTTGGTAACGATGGGTGGGAACTAGTTCCGTATTTTACCGTCGAATAGAAAGTGTTAGGCAATCGTTTCTGAAAACTTGAATTATTAATTTGACTTTCTGTACGTTTTAATGCATCGAAGTTTAAAAATTAGTAGATTTTTTTTTTTAAATATTCTTTTCCAATAAGTCCACAGTTTCACTTTACCGACGCATGAATAAAGTGATGAGGCCCACGACAATGTTAATCTTACATGACACGGAATAATACCGGATGTCCATACAAGTAGATCTTAAGCAGGCCTTTCAAAAGTGCTCATTTTACCGCGAACAGCCTATACCAAGCATTGCTAACACACCTATTTTAGTCCTGTATTAATTCATGTTAGTTACAAATAAAATTTTATTATTTATAGAAGAAATCTACTCAAAAATTCAATTTATCTAATAGTAAAATACTTTTGTGTTGATGGAAGTATAACACACTTATGACACGTGAACATGTCGTGCATGCTGTGAATTTTCAAAAGTCTGGTTCAAAAAATGGGAAAGAAACTGCGAATACACCGTACACTCTAAGAAATTGTTCGAGAATTTACCTCATGGGTGTATACTTATATTAGGAAAGAGAAAATTATATCGTTTTTTTTCGGTACATCCATGACAATTTTCCTACATTTCTTCAGAAAACAGTCAAATGCATGGGGAAGTTCCCAATTCTGTATAGTAACGACGGCAAATATTCCTATAGGCCTATTTGCAGCCAGAGGTTTGGTACTATCTCCATACTGCGTATAGGTAAAAAAACTTACATTACAATTTAGGAAGTTTACTAGGAATTTTTTTACAGTGTACTTATACCTAAGCATGTAGTTTGAACATAATGTACAATGCATTCAGTTACCTTTCAAGTAATACTCTTCTTAATGGGCGTTCAGACCTGCCACTCTATTTGTGGCACACCCTATAGATAGGGCCACCGGTTTTTCGCGAAAAGATTTCATGTCAACTTGTACTCCAAAACACTACAGCTCAGATCTACTTTCGTGATTGGATAATTTTAACTGTCACACATTGCAGGTGTCTGCCCGCGAATGACGGGCACTCAGTGTCGGAGTTACCTAATTCTGATTGGCGTAGCAATGGAAAGGAATTGCCTCCCAACAAAGACACGTGGCCAATAACCGAAGTAAAACTGTACCTATGCTATAGGACATTGGAGTCTAGCCTTTGCGTAAATTTCTCTCGCGAAAAACCGGCGGCACTGCTTATAGATGATGACTACGCACGCCCATGGCCATTTTGCTAGCCAGCGCGGCTGCAGTCCGTAATTTAAATGGCTGTGTCACTTCTCGAGGACTAAGTACGCTATGTCGGAATCTTCCGCAACACGCAATAGCCAATCAGTAGCGATGTGCAGAAGTGGCGTCATTATCCGAAGACAGACTAGGCTTCAATCGCTTGTGCTTTTCTATTGCGTGTGTCATTGGACTGCAGATTGTTTGGACACGCCCTGGAAGGGTTTTGGCCAAGAGGAAACCACTAGCGAGAGGCTGGTCCAATCACGTCAAAACAAGTTAAAAGGTGAAATGTGTCCTCACTTCAGCAGAAGCCAATAAACAAATGACACCTACCCGAATATGTATAGGACCATGAATTAAAACGTGCTGCCAGAAAGTGAAGAGAAGTGAAGAGATATGGGCGGTTCTTAACAGCGAGATCTTGAGAGCCGATAAGGGTGATTGAAGTGTATATGGAGCGGCGCTGGAATGAAGGAGCGGGGGAAACGGGAGATCCCCGAGAAAACCCGCCGACCAATGGCATCGTCCGGCACGATTCCCACTTGCGAAAATCCCGTGACCCGGCCGGAGATTGAGCCCGGTTCGCCTCGGTGGGAGGCGAGCGTGCTAATCGCTCAGCCACCGTGGCCTCTGCTGCCAGAAAATAATGCGAATTTCGCACGTCCCTACCAATCAGACACGAGGGCCATTTCCAGAGCCTTGCCGGCCAGTCAGCGGAAGGATACGCCTACATCAAGGAACAATTACGTCATTGTATTTCTGAGTGTGGACCTCTGCTTGTCACCACGCACATGTGCAATGTTCGGGTAATAAGTCAGATAAGTTAGTCGTTGTTCTTTCGTTTGATAGACCTTTGGCTTTCCATCGGCCAACGGCATGTGGGGAACTGTTTCAAAGTAAGCTGTGTTTTGCTCTGTGCTATACATAATCGTTTGCTACTTTACACATCGGCCCACTGTAAAGTAGAAGTGCAGTTGATGTCACAGAACATGAACCTAACCGCTCTCGGCAAATACGATATTTTGTCAGAAAAGATAGAGAGTGGTGAAAATGGTCAAATATCGCATTTTTTAAACTTGACTATGCAGTTTCCTTAAGGGGCCTGGGTAATCTATGCTGAAGAGTGGATAACATATGTACAGTTAGGGATGTTTTTTTGGGGGGAATGAAGTAAGTTAAAACGATGCAGTTTTTGGCAGTGTGTTTTACAATGTTGAAGAATGGCCTGTTGTGTATGATATGTATAAAATCCATTTATTTCTTTAAGTAAAATTCAGTTTTTCTCACATTGGCCTATATATAATTTGTAATGTCTGGGCATTACTGGACATGTGCGTGGCTGTAAATGTGCAGGAGATAATAAATCACACTGTGGTTTTTTTAGTTACAGAATGATTAAAAATTCGTATTACAACGCACTAAGGTTGGTAGTGCATGGTCAGTGGAACAACAATTTTCTAATAAACATGGGATCGGAAACAAGTCCTTACGTTGTTACAGGACGTCAAAGTATGTTGGCAGGCTACCCGCAATAAACGTGATATGCGCTGGCCTTGCAATTAATGCCGTACAGCAGTTGGTCACAAAGTTCAAGAAACTGGTCCAAATGGTGGCCTCCTTCACGGATGCACAATCGACAACGACTGAGCATGCTGTCTTCAGTCGCCGTTATGACGTTTTGAGGAGCCTGAACGTGAGCGGCGGATGCATGGATGCGCGCCACGAGGCTCCTAAATGAATCCACGGGAGTCTCTTACACCAGCCACTTCATGTAGCCCCAGAGATAAAAGTCCATCTTGGTGAGATCAGCGGAACGTGGTACTGGCCCGCCCCGTGCCACTGAGAAACTCGCGCACCGCCAGTGTGAAGTGGGCTGGTGCATCATCATGTTGGAACCACATGTGGCGGCGGATACCTACAAGTAAGTACCTCTTCCATAAATAGAATTTTATATGAGTGATTATTATTTTATGTTGTCATGTTTTAATTGCGTTATTTAAAGGTTACTGCCACTGTGTCATGTTTTTTTTAAATGCGCAATGTAAACAATAATATTTTGACCTGCTGTCAGACTTCGTTTAGGTACCTTTTCGCATCATATGTTATTAACTTTTAGAATAGCCATAATGTTTCAAAGTTATATAATATTTTGTCCATTCTAGAAGGGCCATCTGTAATGATACAGATTTGCGCTGCTTACTATTGCACGATGGTTACCCTGATATCAATATTTTTATTTCCATTCATTGTTTTGTTGGAAAGACTAAGAGAAACACGTCTACATATATTTTTGAGATGACATAAGCTTTTAATCCTGATTATACCTCACTTGCTAATACAGTAATTTGATTATCACCTGTGTTATGTATCAGATGTTTTTAAATTTAATATATAATTTTTCACTATGTCTGTAGGAACAACATATAAATAAGTTAGTTGGCTTGTTAATTTAAATACCTTTAACGATGATGATATAATATTGTCTAGGCATTTTTTGTGCAGTTTAGTTTTGCAAGGAGTAATCATAGAAACGTGTATAATCTGTGACGTGATGGAACAATCGCTTTGAAGAGAAAGGAATGAGGATTCCGGCTTCTGACATGGCGGTTCGTTACAAGCTGCAAAGAACTAGGAAGTGGTTGCGTGAAAATGTCTATTTCACATTACAACGTGGACCATGTGGGGTGATTACCGTACGAGGAGAGGCTCCGCGACTTCTTCGGGAACTACAGCTGTTCGTTTGGAGTTCTGTGCGGAGATGACTTTAATATCTGCTGCTAAAGTTGTGCGATAGCCAACTCGGAACGATGCCCTGACTTCAAGCAAGGTCTAATCCACGCAGGATCTTACGCGAGACATGTTTATTTGCGAAGATTACAGAACTGATAATTGAAACAGGAAAATTTTACCGTATGTATTTTAATTTTCTACAAGTAACTAATATGGCTGCCTTGATAAAAACCCAGAAGTCTCGTAAAGACTCGTTGCATAAAATGTACAAATCGTTTTGATGATTTAAGTGCGAGAACAGTAACTGCAAAATTGTGCATCTAACAGAAGTTCAAGAACTAGCAGTAAAATCAAACAGTGCTTACGTAGTTCCTATTGCTGTGACACATTCTGAGACGTAATCATAATCAAACGATAGTAGAGGAAATTCTGTAAACTCTCATCAAATTACGTCTTCTGACAACAGTTTTCCGAACAGTGTTTAAGTATGGTTTTATTTAAATATAAATATAAGTATTTCTGATGATATCTCAGGGTTCCTTGTCGTGTCTTATCTTTTCTCAATTAAAGTGTAATCTTGTGAAATGCAAATTCTTGCTTTGTGTAGTGTAGAAACTATGTTTGAAAGGGTTATTTATTTTGCACTGATAATATTTTAATGTGTGACGCGTCTCAACATACAGCTATTCCATGCTTTTATTCAAATAAATTTACATGTAGTAGATTTTTGAAACCATTCTTTAATATTAGTCTTTATCTGAGAATAAATCCTGGTGCCTTGACGTGGTTATATTTACATTGGGAAAATAAAACATTTTCCTAGCCACTTTTATTATTTCGTTATCAGTAGCAATTTCCCCTACAGTGTTGACTGTATTCCCATAACACAGATCATATATAAGCATAGTTATTTATTACAAAATATTTCGTTGTAAATACTTACAGAGCACAAAAATTAGTATTATGTTCCTCCTCGTTGATTTCCTGGGGTATTTCATATGCCACTTGCATTGCATTGAAAGTAGCTTTAACAAGGTCGCACAAAAATTAAGAAAAAAAAAAAACCTATTATACTTTAAAGATTCATATTTTATGTTTTCCGGTATGAGCGTTGGTTGACAAATGTGGTTACCTGAAAGATATTTTTCCTGATATGTCATCTTCACGACAGCTCTCAACACAACACGGCACTGTATTATTTGGGTCTAGTAAGTGCGAGACTATAGTTGGTAGTTTTCCATTAGTTTTGCACCTGAATTTAATATATTAGTTTTATTTTATATTTCATGATAAATATTAACCACATTTCAGTGAATTCAATGTATCAAAAATAGTGGTTTCTTACGCTTCTAAAACTTTGTCATACAACTATTTCAGCAAAAAAAAAAAAAATGTAGAGTTGATTTATGAGCAACTCACTTTGGTGGAGCATGGGTAATTAAATATGTTGTAATTTTGTTTAGCTGTAATTTATAATTTTATTAACCAATTAACTTGTAAATATTTGTTTCCCAAAAATGGAACTAAGTTACTGATTTGTTTAGTTATAATAAACTTAAGAAAGTGTTATATAATTGTCTTAATTTAAGAAACTAACTTATAATGCAATTTTGTGTAAGCTTATGATTGTACCAGTGCAACAATTTTTTTTCTGTATTTACAGTAACAAACTTGGCGAAAATAACTTTCCATTTTTTTGTATTACTTATTTACGCAAGTAAAATGTAACATTACTGGGCATGTTAAAAATCTCTACCGCTGGAAATTATTTCTAATAACTTTCTTGGCGCTATAGAAACCTTTCAATAACGTTCACTCTAAAATCTAATCGGTGGCTGTTCACAGACTGAAAGTGAGATTTCCCAGATTAAATTTGTTTAAACTGCTCCAAAAAATTCACTAGCTGAAGCAATGAAATTCAAAAATTGAAACATTACAGAGTAAATGTGTACCCAGATGTACAAAATATTGTTTAATTTTGCACGTAATGTAATCTGATTTTACAACATGTCCGAACATCAAGAAAATGATTTACGAAAAATAAATACGCGAATACTCAAGTGAGACTCGAATCGACCACACTTCAAACGTTACACTGACATCCTACCCACTGGACCACGGTAAACGAAGTCCAGAATTGGTTTTAATGTAATTATTATTGTTAACTTGCGTTGTGGATACATTTTGCCCATCGCTTTCAGAAATAAGTGTTTATAATAAAGTGAGACTTTTTAAATTTTCAGTAACTTCATAGAGAGGAACAAAGTGGAAATGAAAACTACTACAAACCAAATATCACACAACCGAAAAAATATGAATGAATATATACACAAACTTACATACTCTGCATTCAGTATAAGTTGCCAAAATACATAAATCACATCAAATACACGATCAAACAACAATAAGTAGAAAGTTTACTTCGAAAATGGTGGTAAAGTATTACAATGTATGCTAAGCTCATGTGGAACTGTTATTGATGTGTAATAACATTTTTATTACAGAATAAAACTGTAATTTTCATATAATGGATTCACTAGTCGAAATTGTACGAACTAATGTTGTCTGATGAAAATCCTTTGTTTTAACACTTTTTCATGTCAGAATCGACAAAACAAGAGATTCGGCAGTAAAGTTACTGAATCAGTTGAAATTCCGCTGATTCTTATTAAGAGTGAACATAGCGATCATTTTATTATGAAAACATTTAATAGCCATCCATATAGAAATTACTTATACACTATGTGGTGTAGCAGAAAAAATATTATAAGTTTAACAGTAAAGTTTCGAGGGTAAATGAGTTGGTAGACATGGGTATAACACTGGGAAAGAGCAAGGTACACATTAAGAGCTTTTCACTCGTAAGTTATAATTTACCAGTTCTATGTTTTTCAGTGTTACTGTGTTGAAGGATGTTGAACATTAAACACTTTTTACACGATTCGTCGTTTGTTGCACCCTGTGTTGGTTTTATCATTTCGATGACTTAACTACAGTAAAAATCTAAGTACACACATGAATAAAAAATAGCAGCAAGCTGCTGTGAGCGCGGCCTGTAATTCACTGTAGTGCTCGATATTCAAGAATATTTCTCTTGTGCATGACAATATAACTCGATTACACTCGCTTGCCACTTTCCTTTTGTGAAGGTGATGTACGCATATCAGTAACCCGTGGGAGGTTAGAGATAAGGTCAGCCATCTCGCGTATGACTCGAGCTGTACGAACTGTCTCGCTATGCGCGCTACACTTGTTTAGACCATCAGATCTAGTTCACCAGATAATTTGCTCACTCGCTCATACAATCTTTTATTTACCTTGCTTACACTGCCAACAATTAATAATATAAACCAGGCTACGTGTTATAGAACACAAATATTGAATTTGCTGTTTCCTTCTATTTTCCCATAAAACACATGCGATTTTCTTTTTTGACGCCCTTCTGGCAGAAGGTATTTAACGTAGACTTGTATTTCCTTTCGACAATCGCCAAGTTTTTTCTAAGACATTGTACATAAAAACTAAATGTTTAATTCGCCACTGAAACATCTTGGAATTATACGTTTGCAGGGCATGCAGCCTCCGCTACAACAGAAGTGTAGTGTAAGGATAGAGTCCATTATCGACAGGACCATCTTCTCTTGCTCTGTACATCATTATCTCACGCGCGCGTGTGTGTCACATGGCCCACCCTTGGACTCATAGTGGAAGAGGGGACCAACAACCATGCAAGGTAATACACGAGTGTAAAGCTAGTTTTGCAGTTCGCTCCGTCGTACCCAGCAGCCTTAAGAGGCAAGATAAATGTACAAAGATGCGGGCGTAGTTTAATATGTGGGCTTTTATCGCACGTAATAATACCCCAGTGTTACATATCTAATTTGCACAGTACAGCGTTACGTCGGAAACACTGCACGCCTTGTTCGTAGAAGCGATGAGGCGCTAGAAGTGCATATTAGTGTCACCCTTATCGCTCCCTTGCTTTTTAACCTTGAACGGGGAGGGGAGGGTTATGTTATCCATCCCAATCATAACAGCCACACGAGTAGAGCGCACGACCCACTTCTGGGACACCTAACGCAAGAGTGGCCTAAGTTGCATTTAGTGCAAGAGTGGTCTAAGTGTATAATTATGATATGCAAATGAGATTAAATAATCATTTGCTTAATTAATTAATTTAATTGATTAATCGATTAATTAAATTTATAAATTCTATTCTATTAATAATATAATTCTTTTATATCAAATTTATTTGATTAATTTTTTGATATCAAAAATATTATTTTATTAGCGTTGAAAGGGTTAAGTGTCGTAAGGGTGATATTGGCGGAGCAGGATAGATGTATTCTCTGTGACGTCCTGAAGCCTATTGACCAGAGGAGTGGGTTGTAATTGATTATATATGAGTTAATGTTGGTGTAGTGTGGTATCAGGGACATTTTTTATTTTTCTAGTATGTGCCTGATATGTGGAGTGGAATATACTGCCAAGTCGAATGTTTGGATGCATAGTGAATATATAATTAGTTTAGATACGGGAGAAATGATTTATTTTCGGCGAACTAAATATTTTTTAATGAAAACAGACAATCTATTAATTTAAACGTACGAATCGAGCAAATACTAACCATGATCACACCTCGAACAGCATAAAAGGAACGAACTATTTCGGCGAAGCAAATGAAATAAGTATGAATCATTAAAAAGTTACTTTTATCAAAAGACTTTAATCATGCGATTTATATTAATATCCACAAAACGAGACTGAATTCAAGAAAAAATTTAACTAACAAAATGCACAGCTAATATAAAATTACAACTCACCATCACTCCACACACCCTCCCAATATGGAGTCATACTCACACATACTTCACCATCATTGACTATCAAGGAATGCCTTACAAAACAGAATGAATACTCTAACTTACCCCAAGTGTGAGGTGCTGTGTGAGGTGCTGATTGCAGTGCTAGTGTGGTGCCATGGGGTGGTAGTGTGGTGTTAAGTCTTAAGTGTGGATGTGGTTGAGGAGGGAGAGGAGGAGGAAGATGAGGAGCAAGTATAGACTTAATCTCGCAAATTGTATAGAGTCTCTTTAAAGTGTTGTTGAAAAAAAAATCATTTTAATATTAAAAATAAGCGCATATACCATTCATTTCAGCACATATTTGAAAAATAATATCTCTTCACAGCAGACATAAACATGTTGATTCACAGCCATAGTATTTTTTTTAAGCTATACTCGAAATTTTACTAGTGAATATTATAACCTGTTCATTCCTGCTGACACCTGTTGTAAGACAAAGTCGATGCCAGCTAGTGAGGCTCGCTGGTTAACATTCCTTAGCCAGAAGTTGTCCCAAACCATTAGCACTAGTGTAGCTTGTCTCACCATTCCATTACTTTCAGAATTTATTAATTTCTCGAAGCCTTCCATTTTCATACTTGTTGGTGTTCACATCGTGTAAAAATATTAATTATTACAACTCACCCCAAATACTGAGTCTCAAGTAATTCCAAAAATATATTTTAAATGTGACAGAACGAATTCCAACTATTAAATAACAAGTCATATTATTTCCTTCACCATTGAATTTGTAATTTTAAAAAAATCATCCTTAATACTAAATTCACAAATATATTTTCAAACATTTGAACAACTATTATAAATATTCATAGGTTTGCAACTAATATTCACAAACATTTTAACTACTTTTCTCAAACTATTACAAATATTCACAGGTTTACCAAAAAGTTTCATAAACATCTACAAAAACATTCCTTGATAATATATTTTCATCTTAATACTAAAACAATTTCAAAAATATTTACAAATATTCATTCACACATCATTTTAAAATTATTATATACATTGATTAAAACTTTAATGTTATACACTATATACATCAAATGGCTCTTCAGGGTGGCATCCTTGTATTTCACAACCAGGCTATTATTTTATACATTGATTAAACTAAAAATTATACACTATGTACATCAAATGACGATTCGGGGTGTCGCCCATTGCAGCACTATGTTTTGAGTGTACGCTTTGTCGTATCCGGGTAAACAGCCCATACACCAACACCTATGACGCCCCCCACATACAAATGTAGTACTTTGTAGATTCTTAAATATAATGTGATGCGATCCCACACTGCGAAGCGTAATTCCTGGGAGACATAAATGACAACATGGGTTAATGCATCGATATTAAAATCCCTGCAGCTAGGCCGAGGCAGTAGCTTTGAAGAAATATGTGTACTCGATGCAGTAGGTTTGAAGACAGCTCTGATGCATATTGTGGTGCGGAGCAGGGTGTGGTGTTGGGTGTTGGGAGTGGTGCTGAGAGTGTTGACAGTGGTGGTGGCAGCCCTATATTTGAAATGGTGCAGAAAATAAAGTTGTTGGGGAGAACAGATTTACCATGGCATCCTGTAGTGCCCCCAGGGTAAAGTCGTTACTCCATCCCGTTCAATGAAGCACTTATCATCCAAACCTGACAACACTACTTTGAACATGCGTTCGGTGTAAACCTTGTGATCACACGAATGGAACTGGTATTGGGTCCCCAGAACCCCGGTGCAATTATTGAGGCAATCTCGATAATCCTCGTAATGGAGGGATTGCAGCACATTAGGTTTTACACCCTTTGCCTTATGTGTACACTCATTCGAAACAATGTATGTGTAAAGCTTGGACGTAAACCTACAGAGTGTTCGATGATGCAGCCAGCACATTCAGCCTTCATCACTCCGGTATGGTATTTGTTCTCGTGTGAGAATCCTTGCAGGTTGTCGAGAGCATAGTTAGATGTATCAAACCAAATCTTTAAATCTGGGGTAATTACTTCATAGCCATCTCTACAAGCAATTTCGTATATCAATGAATCATATCGCAATATAAAAGCTGCAAGGCTGTAGGAGGAAATTTCTCACACATGTACTGATAATGAAATTTGTTAAGGGTTACTTTCGGAAAATCCGTAATTGCAACACCAGTGTACAAAGGTTTGTTAAATGTAACAGAGCTCTTTGACATTTCGGTAAGGACAATATTCTCATCGATGATCTGTCGTGCCTGGAATGTTGGACACCCAATGAGTTATGATGCTCCATATATAGTGTCATACCTAATAACGACTCTTATGTCCCTTTCCTGGTGGACATTCTGTAAAGTTTTTCATAGACTGCATTGATCATTAGTTTAAAAAAACAATTTCTCAAAGTTGTTTGCAGCCTGGGCACATTTCTCAACATTAAACTCGATGTATGGAGCCATCCAAGCCTTCTGCTCAAAGTGCAAAATGTGATGAACAGAGTCAAGTGTGGCTCCATACATCAAGTACTGCCTCAGTGTTTCCCTGTGAATAACATAATTCTTCCTAGGTGCGAGTGTCAAAAGAATTTTTTCATGTGAGCTGTTAGGAGGCATGCTATTTACTGGAGCCAAAGGTAAATGTGATAGCACATTGTGGCATTTGTCTGGAAACAAAAAAGCCACTTCCACGAAAAAGCATGTTTCCCCATAATTCACAGTGTTCGCAAAAATCCCATAATGAAAACACATCAGCCTCGACCCACTCGAAATTGCCAATAGGAAGCTTGCTCTTCATAGTATGGCTATACAGGCCATTTATGTCGAAATAACAGATGTATTTCGATGCCACACTGGGGTCGTACCATTCACCCATGTAAATGTTATTGGCTTCCGCATGACTTCTGGAAGCCTGGGTAATGCCACCCCTGACCCCATGTTCAACAAAGAGGAACTTATCAGGGTCAGTCAACAGCTCTAGCTTCATATCTTTCATTAACAATAAAGCATTCCATGCAAGAGACAGAGCTGTGACTTACATGGCAGAGTAGAGATCATAATGAGCCAAACATACGGTCCTGAAATTTTCAAATACATCTACCAGCAAACAAGTGTCCACATGTAAATAATGAATGGCATACTGCGGCAGGTTTATTCAGTGGAACACATTCCATGCAGCTTGGACATGAGCATAATCCTCATCGCTAACAGCTTTGCCTTTCATGAAATTATGAAATGCATCCTTTGGTGGGAGTTTCGTGCACATCACACTGTCTTTGGACTGAACAAAGCCATAAGGAACCCCCCCTTTCTTTTTGCCGATTCAAATTTGGATGTTGTCTGGAAACATCGAGCAGGTGATACTCAATTGAGCAGTTTTCAAATTACGTGCCAAAGCTCCCAGTGAGGCACTCATGAATTGGAAAGAGTCAATGAAACGTAACTTGAAATGTTGCACTTTTTTATTTGAGTCAATCGCATTGGGAATATGTTTGGTGATGGACTTGTACTTTCCGAGGGTCATTACAATTGCCTCGATTCTACCTGGGTTTTCAATTACCACGGTTCCATGAGGTTTAGTTACGTGATTTTCAATAAGAGGCATTATGAGAAAGTGAGTGTCATAGTTTTGCAGGTTATGACAGACAGCGACAAGTTGTTTCTTTGCAGTCTGAAGTTCAAGCTGTATTTATTATGGGCATGGCCTCTTATTTCCCTGACCTTGATGGTATTTGTATAACTCATATATTCATTGGGGAGGCAAGTGTACAAGGGTTTCAAATATGTCTCTGTGTGGCAATCGGCAATGAAACCCAATCTCTGCTGCTTGCTGTAACCCTGAAATTGCAAGTACTTATCATCCCCGGTAGGGAAAGTACTGTGAACAGCCTTATGTTGCTAACAGAGATCATTATGTTTTGTGTTTTTCTCCTCACTACTGAAGTATTGGAGACAGTGATCACAAATTAATTTCCTATGCCTATCTTTACTTAACTGGTGTTTAAGCAGCCTTGACGAATCCTTAATGGAAACAAAATGCAAATGGACATCATTACCACCAGTGTGTATGGCCAATATGTTTACATGATGTGTCGTAAGGGAGAAATACACATTGGTACGATAACCCCTTGCTTATCGAAAGTTTCAACCAATAACATTACTATCTTTGTCCTCTGAAGAGTAGACATTGATAGAGATACCAGTGTTTCCCTCAAACTCTCGAATTTCCTGTAACACTACAGGAGTCGACAGAACTTCAGTACCCAAAACCTCATGACGATTCGGGTATGATGTCATTCTATGGACAGTTTGTGAAGCAGTAAACAAAGGTGTTATAACGGTGTAGTGGAAACACAGTCCCTCTAGGACACTGCACATTAACTCTGACTTTCTTATTTGCAATGAACTTGGGGAGCTTAGTGAGAGCAGCACCGATAGTGAATGCTCTAAACTGCGATCTGTGAACATCCATATGCAGAATTAGACGCAGACTCCAGCCGCTACCACGAGCAATAAATTCCTCAAGCCTGTTTGTGAGATAAGGCTTAATTTTCTCATCGTAGATTTCACCCACATCAATTGAATGCAGGACACGAATTGATTTGCTCTGAAAGTAAAAGTCTGCATAGCACCTTCCTCAGCCAAAAAGGATTTCAAGAATTTAACAGCTGTGCTGACACTAAGTGTTGTTGGCCAGGGTGATGCCGTTGTTAACTCTAACAGAGGGACCCTTCACCTGGTAAAAATTCATTCAAAATTCTCGTCAGTCTCAACTTGATCATTACATATCCATGTCTTAGTCAGCACATATGAATGCCTTGCCAACAGTTGATATCTCAGTTCAGGAAATGAAACTTCCACTGAGTAGAGGAATCGGAAAACGAATTACTTTCCATTTCCCTAGACTAAGTATCTCTAATTGACTCTAAAGTCAGTTGTGAGATGTAAGAAGCACTATCAGAATGACCCGAATTTTCCGTGTGAGATGGAAACAAATTGTCTAACAGGAGATCTACTTTTCAGTGTTTGGGGGAAACAATCATGTCCTGGTCTGTTGCAGCTGATGGTCATTCCATGCGTGAATCAGTGCTCGAATCACTCAAGAATATATCATCCAACAAGAGATCGATACGACAGCATTTAGGTGAAACGACTACATCCTGATAGCTTGTTCTAGACTTTATTTTCATTTACAACTCAGATTCAGACACTATGTCGCTAACAAAAAGATCATCCAACAAACTAGCGAAACTTTGACGTTTTCCCTCACTCATTGTGATACAAAAGAAATTTTGTTCGCCAATACAGTAATTTCAGCACCACAAAAAATATAAAGGGCTGTGTAGGGCTGAAAGAGAGGAAAAACATTGTTATAAAGTCTCGAAACAAAGTTGTATTGTATCCTATATAAATGTTTATTAAGGATACAATCATAAAAATATTTTATTATAAACCAAGGAAAAAGTTACTTTAATTTTTTTTTTTTCAAATAACTTTTTAATAGGGTTTTTCTAAAAAAAATATTCTATCTTTGAAAACAATAGAGCTGTGTGTTTACAACACATTTAATTCTTTTAAGGAAGTTATTTTATTTGGTTTAGCAAAAATAATTTTGTTTAAGACAAAATTTTAATATTAATTTAAAAAAAAAAGTATTTCATGCTATCTATTTTTTTTATAAATTAGCAAAATGTATCTTCTTTAATAACTTTGTTTTGTAAAATAAGTTTTCAGCCAGGGGATTTAATCTGCTACTACGCATTTAAGACAATTGTTTAAATTTTAAAAATTATTAAATTTAAAAAAAATACTTAAATCTTTTAGAAAATTTATACTCTTACATACAAATAACATACTTAAAATATAATTACAAATACCCAACCTATTTTCATACATTCCACAATGATTCGAAATACTCACATCCATTCGTTCATCAAACAACAACATTCAGAACATAGACATGGGCAGGGCTATGCGCCCTCCGAATATGCTAGGTGCATCAGTCTTAGTTCTTAAAATTTTCTATGTTCCATAATTCACTACCAAGCACACTTTTACCCATACTTTCTTAAAACTAACTGAATTTAAATGTCTTTCCCCTCATGCCCAAACATATATTAAAAAAAAAAATTTCTTAGAGTACTTGTTTTTTTTATATTCTAGATGGTTTTAACATATCTTTGCGAGTGTTTAACAGTGTAGAGAGGGCCTAAGTTGAGATATTGCCTCGCCTTAGGTTCATAGTGCAATACTATGGTGGCCATTCAGTATCTCCTTCTAAATTCTATTTAAAACTCTCAAATATAGATCAAGAACCCACCTTGAATTTATTGAGACACCTTTCCCCTCACACTCATACTTGCAGTCACACACTACCCTTAAACACCCTTAAAACTATATAAAACTAAAATTAAATACCCAAGCCATCCCTTCACACATCGAAACATTTCATTCATTACACATACTCATGGTCCACTCATCAATCACTCAATCGTTTATCACCATGTAACTCATTCTGATCATAGAGTCTGGCAGGGCTATTAGCCCTCCAAAGATGCTGTGCATAATTTGACATAGTTGCTTCTTTGTTTTTCTATGTTCCATCATTCACACCCAAACACACAATAGCCCACCCTTGAACATCTTAAAAATATGAAAAATAACTTAAAAAATTACTAGTAAAAAAATACTTAAAACCATGAAAAACTACTTAAAAATACTTTAAAATACTGAAAACTGTGTAAAAATTCTTAAAACTAACCAAATTATAAATATTTTAACAAACAAGAAGGAAAATTATGCAATTTGTAAAAAATGTTTAGTTAAATCGTAAAAGTTTGAACAAGTTAAATTCAAATTTAAGAATTCGCGAAGAAATAAACATCGGGTGGGACCACATCGCTGCACGCCCGAGAATTATCACTAATTAACTATTTAATCATCAGGTGGGACAACATTGCCGCTTGCATTCGAATTACCACTAATAAACTGTTTAATCCTATTCCGAACAAACACAATCATATTACGAAAAAAACTCTGTAAAATTAGTAAAAGATCATACCATTTGCGAAAAACTAATTAGGAATTCTAAAAGTCGAAGAAAATCCGAAAAATGAATTTTAATGTATGCAACAAAACTAATTTAAAATCCTCCCCATAAAAACTCTCAACAACTATACAATTTTTTAAAATAATTCTATGGTTATTAAATATAATTACTTAAACAAGATTACAATTTGGCGATAGTCTGTTATTGGCTAGCCCCGTTCCGGCAGGCAGGGATGCAGCGGACGGCAGGGGTGAGGCTTCCTTCGGGTTCTAGCGGAGAGGTGGTCCGCACCCCATGGCAGCTGGATCAAGAATGACGGGCGATGCTCCTTCCCGTGTATATATAAGCCGACATCATCCTCCCTACCCTCACCGGAGAACCTATACAAATAAGGCAAATAGCCAGATTTGATAATCAAACGTAATTTTACTAAAGTAGACATGATTTCCTTAATGAATTAAATTATTTTAATGCGAATTAAAAAGATTTTTAACAGATTAAAAAATGTTTAGTGAATTAACTTTTTTTTATTTTATTGTTTATTGTATACTTTAATGTGAAATATGTAATTTTTTTTAATTTGCCAATTTGGTACATCTTTTATCATGCTATATGATTCCGGAACTTATTAGTCTTTGTAATGTAGCACATATGGTTTTGAAATATCTATTAATCGTAATTTTTGTTATATAATTTGTATTTATGTAACAAGCTATGCATGCATTAGTGTATCGTGCATTATTATTCCTATAGTATTAAGTATCGTTTATAAGGACTCTGAATTGTATTACTTGGGAAATGAACCCAGCTTATATTAACCTTGTCTTACCCGGTATTCGAACACAGCTTATAATAAGCATACCTTACATGGGAATCGAACCTGCCTTCTATTATCCATGCCTTACCTGGGATTCGAAGCAGGAACCCCACATTATAGCGTATTCTGACTTTGCCACGGGGGTTGGCGATGTAACACAACTATTTTTATGTATTTGTAATGGAAAATTTTTTTAAAAATATTATGTGTGTATTTGAGCTGTTTTTAATGGAGTTGGATCGGGTTGTCATCAGCAGGAGGAGGACAGGACAGGCAGGGGATTGCTTTTACTGTGTGTCAGGGCTACAAAAGGTTTTTTTACGCCCTCCACAGCGGTAAGACAGTGCTGTGTCGGGGAACACAGATCAGGGTTGGGAAACTGCTTTCAGCAGACATAAAATCTACAAACTCTTCTAGAAATGTCGGTCTCAGCATGATAGTCACACAACAGAGTTTTTTTTAAATGTATCATAATACTATTTTTTGAGATACACTCTTTTTAATAAAAGTGTTTCACGTGTAGTCAGGTATATTTAATATTGTTTAGTTTGTTGAAATTTGTTAAGCATTTTAGAGAGTAATTCTTAATACACTATCTACCAAAAAGTAATTGGGCACCTGTCCACAATGTTTGCTTGGTGGTTTTCAGTCCAATAGAATCTTGTAGGGCCACCTCTTGTGGCTATAACAGCAGCCACCCTGTCTTGCATGTTCTCTATGGGTGTTTGCAGGACATCCACAGGGATACATCGCAATTCCTCTGGCAACTGTTCCATGAGTTGAACATTGCATTTTGGCTGTGCATGACTAGCCCACACCTGGTGATCCAATTCATCCCAAATATGTTCTATAGGGCTGAGGTCGAGGCTCTGGGCAGGCCAGTCCAATCGGCGAACATTGTCAGTGCACTACTGCATAGTATCCCTTGAAACATGGCACCTGGCTTTGTCATTCTGGAAGTAACAGAGGTCCATTCCATAAAAATGCCACAATGTTGGGAGCATTTCACTATCCAGAATGTTACAATAGGTATATTTTATCATGCTACCAAGGACAAACACCAGTGCTCCTACGCCAAAGGCTGTGAGACTCAAGTCAACTGACGTACTGAATTACCTATCTTTACATGTGTCCAATCACTTTTTGGTGGATAGCACAGTTAGTTGCATGTAGTTTGGTCATTCCTATTTAGTGGGCTTATCTCATAGTATAAAGAGATGCATTCTCTGTTTAAAGTTGATTGAAAACCACCAGTGTGCTCAGTTTGTGAACACATCTTGTAATAAAATTTGTGAACCCAGGTTCACCTTGAAACATTAATAATAAAGTGCTAGAAATTGATTACAATTACTTTGTTAGGACTTTAGTTGGAAGCCATTTTAACATTACCCTGTAGAATTGATACCTAGTGCTTGAGATGTCTTGTTAAGGATAGTATGATATTTTTAAAAGTGCTATTCGTTCAGGCATGCATGTTCCTTAGTATTTTTTTCTTGAAATTGCGATCTAGTATATTTTTACTTTTATGACGCAAGTTTGTGTTTTCTAGTTAATAACTATCTGTTCATTGATTACTCTCATAGTTATATGATTTTTAATAATAGCTAAATCTCACTTATTTTCAAAGGAATCATACATTATTTTTTCACCCTGTTTATTAATCAGTGTAATTTTTTTCTTGTTTCTTAGGAAAACCAAAACATTTCATGCTTTATTAATCAGAGTAATACATATGCCATAATGTAACCAAAACATTTTTGTAAAGGGAAAAATGTATAATAGATATACATAAATGCATTCATTTTTTACAAACACATATTTATTCAATAATTTTTACATTTAGGATTTTATTTAAACAGTTTGTTTCAAATACAAACAAGCAATCATTTCAATATTACACAAGTACAGGACACAGGTCATTAAAAAAATGACATATTTTACAAGTATGGAAAAAAACATACATTTTTTAAAGGAACAAACATAGCTATAAAAACTTACACAAGGTGACCCACGAATATTTTAATACAAGATGATCCACAAATATTTTAACACAATTAAGTATAGAGTGACCCATGAATATTTTAACACGAGATGATACACAAATATTTTAACACAAGTAAGTATAGGGGGATACAAAAGTTATAAGCTAACTTCAGAAAACAACATTTTCAGACATTTTTGTAAAATTGGATCCAAATACCCCTTTTCAAGTCTACTTTCGAGGAGAGAACGTTTCTTACATACTGGTTTTATCTTGTCTGTTTGAATAGACACTTATTTACATTCAGGTAAGTGTAACACAACACTTTCAACATATGTCTCGACATAAAGTGAGTCCACATCTTCAATACTATATGGCAGTGGTATTGTTGCAGTCATATAAATAACAAGCCATTTCCTTGCATCACTACATTGAATTAATTCATGATTTTTTTTCTCTCAGTGAGAAATAATCAACCTAAAAATAAAACTTTCCATCACTAAACTCAGTGAATTCACTGAGAATTCTGCTGCACCATAACATATACAATAAATTATGTATTTGCTATCCAACACCCAACTGAGAACAATTAGTAAGGAATAATGTATGTATATAGATAAATTCATTCTCTAACTTTACACATTAAAATGTGTTTGAGGACTAAACTTTAATTTTGCTAATTTTATTGCTCGATGTAAGTAACACTTTGAAGAAACACACTCAGTACATAATAAGTAACCAAACTAAACCACCTTGTTTGAAAAAAAAATTGTTGGGGTCTCCTTCCAATGAATTGTTGTTCCCTAACGAGGTCTCTTCAGTTGGTAGGCAGTTACCTCATTGCTACGCTCCTCTTCTAGTTCCTTGCTAAGACTGGATAACATCAAAACTTCAGATGTAGGTGGTAAGTCACTGTCTAGGCAGAAATACCTCACAGCACAATTGTAGCATACTAAGTCTTCACCAAAGCAAACACCAAGCCTGTTATCGAACATATAACACCAATGTTCGATATTGTTACACACTTGAACTTGTAGAATACCGCCATATGGCTTATAGAATTCTCTTCTGTAACCTATTTGCAGGATTTCATATGCGACTGTAGGGTAGAATATGCTAGCCCTGACTGACACTTTAATATCAAATGCTTTCCTTTATATAGTCTCTCATTTAAGTGTTCTTGATTAACCAAACATTATATTGCAAATACCACAGGGAGACTTTAATTCTTGGTTGCCTATGTATGTAACATGTTCCTTGTTGTCACATTGTTCTGTCCACACTCTAGGTATAGAACAGCAACATCCCCTTTGCATGATGTATTTAATTTTATTGCATGACATGTGTTTCGTTATGAATTTATAAAAGGCTTCAATGTTAGTTACTATCATTGCAAGGCAGCGTACTCTCAGGTCGCAAATTATACAAAGAAAAAATCTTTGCCTATAGCAAACGTCGAACACTTTAAAAGTTTCTGTCGGACTAATTAACAAGAAACACCAATGTTCTTCTCTATTACACAATTGATTTTCTAGTGGACCGCCTTCTTCATGCCGAAACCACACTCTCCTGTAATATGGAGTAGTACTGGCATATTGAAGTGATGAGTCGAACCTCTCCATCGTAACTGACGTACTGTTGCTGTATGTTTACTCCTTATATATATTTTTTCAAAGACTAAGTGTTTTTCACACTTTGCTGGGAGTGTACCATCAAGTAGATTTAAACATTGTCTTGTAATTTTCCTAATTTCAGCTTGGTTAGATCAAATTTACAAACACAAACATTACCCTGTCAAACCTCATAGTCCCTCATACCACAAGGCGATATTTTAATGCTACTACTTTCTTCCATTTGCATGGTGTGTTGCTTGTTATTACATGTTTCAGTCCATGTGGTGGGGCTGTCATAAAACTATATTCAGTTTGTATTTAATTTGTTTTAATCCTGGTTCCCTGCTTATTTCTTCACTTGTGTTTTTTAAACACAGATCCACGACAAACAGGGCAGCTCACTGTTGGGCCTCATGTTAAAAACCGGACAATCATCTTGTTCATGATACACTACTCGTTCTGTGTATTTATTTCCTGCAAAACTTTGTGCAAAGCTCCAATGTTCATCTCTGTTACACATCTGTAATTGGGTGTATATGTTCTTTAGAGACTAGAACCACACTCTCTTGTAACCTGGAGTAATACTGGAGTACGTCTGCTCTGGATTGAATGTCTCCATTTGAAAGTTGTTATGCAGGTCTGAACCTGTAACAAACAAAATTTCTAAATTATCATCTTTACACGTAGGTAGGATGCTGGTCCAAATATTCTCTTAGAGTTTTGCTTTTGTATTGCGAACAGAAAACTTTTTTATCACAAAGATTTGTGTTATATTGTTTTTACTAGAGAATTAATTCTTGAACAGTCATGATATTTTATAATATTTAAAATTTCTTTCCTCATATTTCCCAGCACATATACAGAGTAGTCTTTGAGAAGCGCATTGTTCATATACTGGAAACAGTATTTATAAGCTATGTCACCGAAGTCCCATTTCGAACCGTGTACTTTGTACGTTTGATGTCGAAAATTCATTTTAAATTTCTGATTTAAAGTATACCAAGGTCTCTGAACTTTGACAGATAACAATTTTGTTTCATTATCATCAGTCGCATAAGAAATTGCAAATTCTTTAATTATAAAAAAATTGTCTTTATAATTTTCGAAATCTTCTGTAAATCACATCATTATTGTTAAATACAAGTTTCAATCATGTTTAAATCATCATTTTAACAAGTCTAATTTTGTTCACGAAAGTTCAGTTGGGGCTTCCAAATTAATTTCATCAATACTGTTATTGTCTCTTCTTAAAATGGGGTGATTAGCAAGTTCCCTTATGTTTTGCCACGTTCGCATAACACAATCTCTCCTCAAATGGACTGAGTTTGGTCGATTGAAGAAAACTGGTGTACGATATGGGCAATCTTCATCACAACATAAATACGAGACTATGTCTTCATCACCTCTTAAATCCTGTAAAACGAATGGATACATGTGTTGAATTTAGTGTCCCAAAAAAGTTAGTAGAAATGCTTTAGATAGCAGCAAGATGGTTTCGACATCTAGGCTTAAAAGAATCTTGCTTTGTCCATATGCTAAAATGGCCTTAAACACTCTAACACGTTCTTCATCACAGTTTTAACAACAGTGATCATTGTGCATATTACCTGCTGTTGAAGCTTGTAGACTGATGAATATATCGGAGAAGTCTTTTGATTAATGCAACTACTCAGAGATACACTCCCGAGACTATCTGACTTTGACAACTGCTGGCTTAAGATTTAAAGAGAAATTAATTTATTGCTTCTTATATTCTATACAGAGATCAAAATGGCTGTAGTTATGGATTAAAATCGCTTGAATTCGAAACTTTTCGAAAAGTTACTGAAATATCAGTGATTTGGGCATTTTAAAACTCATTTCAACCTAAAATTGCGGTATTTTTAATCACATTTGTCCAAAATATACACTTTTCTGATATATTTGGTTGGTAGGAATTGTAAAATAAACTTATTAGAAACATATTTGAGAAAAATGTATACATTTGTTAGCTTCCAAAAATCCTATTGGCATTCGAAATATGGTAACCCAATGTGTTAATTTCAACTTTGAAATGCGGTATTTCGTTTATATTAGTCCTAAATATAGATATTTGGTATAAATGTTAGTTGGTCGCATTTATAAAATAAACTTGTTCGATATGACGATTGGTTTAAAAACTTTTAGTTTTGTAAAGAATAGATGTTTACAGAATATATACATATGTAAATTTAAAGTCTTAGCTAGCAACATGTTTGGATGGAAAAAATATTTAAAGAGAAAGCAAAATGGATTTTTCAAATATTTTTTCCGTGAATATTAAACAACGTAATATTTCCATTGATATTTGGAATTATCTTACATTGGTTTGTTTGCAGGATATTGTTTTTGAGTATAAGTTTTAGAATGCATTACATTAATAGAATTTGAAATGATATTAACAAGCCAGCGAAGCTCGAAGCAGTTAGGCAAATAATCTACTGCTTTCTTGGTGGCATGAGAGTCTGAAGTATTTTTTTGCACTTACCAACTACGCATTGGAGGAGGTGGGGTGAAACATAAAATGTATGGTCTTGAGAAGTGTTGAACTTGCGCCAATTTCTTTTACCCTACTGACAATGCGGAAGAGAAAGCCAGGGTGGGCGGTGGAATTTTAGGTTTCCGAGAGCCTTCAGTTACAAACAAGCTGCCGGCCTGCCTTGTTGGGTAACACAAGGCATTGCACAGTGTCAATGTTTCCTACCCAATACACTTCTCAATTCGTATATTAAAATCTCATGTATTCATATAAATGCTTCGTTTTTTTTAAATTATGCGAGGAATTGCTGCCATTTTAATGTGTGGTAAGAGGGAAGCAATTTTCTTGGATAGTTGCATACGGTTAAATTAATTTATTAGCGTATTCATTCTGTTTTGTAAGGCATTCCTTGAGAGCCAATGAGGGTGAAGTACATGTGAGCATAACTTTGTGTTGGGAGTGGTTGTGGAGTAATGGCGAGTTGTAATTTTATATTAGCTGGGCATTTGGTTTGATTAATTAAATTGGTTTAATGATTTCAGTTACATTTTGTGGGTATTAATATAAATCACATGATTTAAGTCTTTTGGTTAAAGTACCATTTAATGATTCATACTTATTTCATTTGCTTCGCCGAAATTGTTCGTTCCTTTTATGCTATTCGAAGTGTGATTATGGTTAGTATTTGCTCGATCCGAACATTTAAAGTAATATATTGTGTCTTTACATTACAAAATATGTACTTCGCCGAAAAGAAAACATTTATCTCTTATCTAAACTAGTTAAATACTCATTACGCAACCAGAAATTCGACCTGGCCGTGTACCCCGCTCCGCATATCAGGCACAAACAAAAAATAATAATAAATGTCCCTTATACCACTCTTACACCAACATTAACTTCTATATAGCAATTACAACCCACTCCTCTGGTCAGTTGGCTCTAGAACATCACAGAGAACACATCGATCCTGCTCCGCCAATATCACCCTAATGACACTTATCCCTTCAACAACAATAAAATAATAACACTTTTTTGTTATCAAATGATTTTTAAAAAAATAATTATTTTATTAATCGATTAATAGAATTAATGAATTTGATTAATCGATTAATCAATCTAATTAACCAATCAACAAAACAGTTATTTAATCTCATTAGCATATCATAATTAGACACTTAGACCATTCTTGCACTAAATGCAACTTAGGTCACTCTTCTGCTAGGTGTCCCAGAAGTGGGCCGTGAGCTCTACTCATGCGTTTGTAATCGTTACCTTGGATGACACTTCGGGCAATAAAAATGGCAATAAATATTGTACATGATCTTTGCGTTTAGTGGAGAACATTTGAGATCAACTTTCGAAAATATCGCTCCAGCAACCTGCACATATTTTAAGTGGCTCACTTATTGGAATACGGCCAGTAAAGTTGATAACGACGCGACGGTGACAAAGTAGAATTTCCACTTCTAACGTTGAATTGAAACGGTTAAAGTAAACAATTATGAATGTGGAAATGGTTTACTTTGCTTTCTATTTTTCGAAATTCATTTGAGCGTAGGAATAACCAAATTTGTAAAGCATTAAAGTTTCTAATAACTTTACAATTTTACTTGACCGGCTGTTGACTAAAGTGATCAGGCCAGTTAAAATGTTAATTTGACATATGATAGAAGAATACACGGAGTGCAGGCAAGAAGGTCATATGTAGAGCTTTCAAAACTGTTATGCAGAAATTATTCGTTTTCGCGTCATAATTTCAATTTCATAGGTATTTTTGGAAATGTTTGACTGTAGGAAATTCACAATATACTAATTGGTTAATGATTTTTTACTTAATTTTCACTGCGTGTTATTTCATGTTTGCAAAAACGCACGAACTTATCGACAAAATATTAATACGTTTGCGAATTTTTACAACTAGCAGATATCACACGACGAAAATTAAGCACAAAATATTAAACAAACTCGGAAATTGGTAAACTTTCTACGATCGTAAATAGTCAGTAATTACCCTGAATCCGAAATTATTAACGAATAATTGCCGCAGTAGAGGCGAAACCAAACTTTAACACTGATCGCCCCCCACCGAGGCGGAACCGGGTTCAATCCCCGGATCAAACTCCGAGATTTTCGCTAGCGGGGATCGAGCCGGCCGGAGCTAGCCGCTGGTCGGCCCCGGTTTTCCCGGGGGATCTCCCGGTTTCCCCCGCCCTTGCGTTCCGTTCTCTACCTATTCCACCCCGCGTCGGCTCCCGAGACCTCGTTTTTAAGAGTGACTTAAGTTTCTCAACTAGACTCAACTGAACGCTGATGTGCTGTGAACAGGCCAATCGCGTTGCGTGTTGATCTTGTTTTGCACTGAACGTCGTTCACGGGGTTTTCTCGCGCTGTTCGCTCACTAGTGAAATTAAGAATAGCGTTTATATCAGATGATGCAATGAACTGCTTTCTTCTGAGATTGTAATTACATAATAACAATAAATTATTGTTATAAAATAGTTGTCTTCCGTTCCTTTGGTGTGTTGTATCCTTCTATCGGCCTTAAAGATTTTAATAAAAAACTGATAATTAATAAACTATGCGTGTTGGTATATTGTTGTTTTTATAATATATATATATTATAAATAGGATGAAAATTACAGGTTTTTCGCAAGTCTATAAAAATGAGTGTGGTCAACTCACCTGACGGCTGAATCGAGAAATTAACACTAGGGATGGGCGAGTAGTAACGATTCGTGACTTTAGTAATCGTTACTGCAGTGGATCGGAAGTAACGAGTACCGATCCATGGGAAGTACTCGTTACTCTAGTATCTATTCACAAAGCTGTCTCGGGTCGTTACCGTGCAGGTTCTGCAGGATTCGTTCCGAAATCGAAGCGAAGACGCACAGTAGAAAAGTAACGAGTTTCTCTCCTCCAACCAGTTTGTGGTTGTGGAGTAACCCCTTCGCCTTCAGAGGTTATGGAAGCTGGAAACTACAACAGTTACGTATTGTGGAGGGCGGGTTAAACTTGTGTTTTGTTCCACGTGTCGCGAAACCTTTGACCTTAGCAATATTATTATACGTATTAGTGAGTGCTCGGAATATATATTTATAACAAGAAGGCAAAAAAAAAAAAAAAAAAAAAAAAACGTAAAAATTTCAACATTTTCTCAAAATAAACGTCATGATTTAGTCTTTCATGAAGTTGTAGCAAGCGTTGAACTTCAATGACAAATTATGTGTAAATAAACTAAATAGAATGAGAATCCGATAAACGTGGTAATTTTTTGTTGTTCTTTGGGCGATATAGGGTTACGACAACAGTCCACGTGGCTATCTGTTATATATTAACAAGATCAAATTATGCTTCAAAAGATTACCTAACATAAATTATATGTGCAATAACTTATTTATGATTTATTATTTTAATCAAAAATAATGGATTGAGTCGAGTTTGCTTCGCGTGCATATTTTTATTTTTGTGATAGAAAGTGACTGAGTACGGACATATTATTAACTTTTAAGGAACTGGAATAACTGTTCCTTTATTCTGTTCTCAGTCGATAAAATGTATAACGAGTAACTAATTAACGAGTACAAAGTAACGAGTCTTCGAATGTGAAGTAACGAGTAGTAACGAATACCCGTATGTAACGAAACAGTCCAACTCTATAACGATCCCGCTTTTTTTTTTTTTTTTTTTTTTTTTTTTGTTATCTGCCAACGGACATCCGATTTCCGTTTGCGGGTTCCTACCGCAATTTCTACTTTTATCGCAGTCATTTCACTCTAAGTGTCATACAACATATAGTAGGTCGTCTACGAAAATGTTTTAATTTTCTACTAGGGGAATCCCTAACAATAATATCTCAAACGCATCGTGGTCACGCTGGACACGAAAAAAAAAATTATTTTTGTACCTCACACTGTTCCACGTGTAGACATATATATATATATATATTTTTTTTTTTAGATCGCATGGTCTTTACGAAATGACACGTCAAACTCGAAATTTTACTGATTTTGTAATGGGCAATGAAACAAACCGTCCCATGTGCAGAGAAATTTACAAGAGCAACTGCAAGCTCTTGTATTAATTGATATCAAGGTATGCCTAACAGCAACATATTAAAAATATACCAGAGTTTCAATATTCGCAGCATTTTTTTTAAATTGCAAAATATTTTCCTTGTACGATTTTACAGAAGTCACGAAATAACACTTGGCATCGTCTTTCATTCGCAATTAAACAATTTATGCACGTAAGTGACTTTTTAATTATTTGTATGTATATTTATGAAACAGTAAAATTGTGAATTTGACATGTGTTTATGCAAAAATTATGAGCTGGAAAATATATATATATATATATATATTTTTTGCGAGAGTAGAGTAATCGCTGACAATGTCTAAAAGTTGAACAGTAAAGATATAAAAAATGTTCGTGGTAAATGTCTTCGAGGAAGCATTGATCCGGGCCTTCGCGAGGCAGGCCTATTCATTCATGAAAAGATGAATTTCTCTCTAATGGTGTCTGTAACAGTAGTCAATGGATTCAACTGCAGATGCCACTTTGTTGTTTCCCCCCCCCCCCCCCCTTTTTTTCTCTTGAGTAAAATTACCGAGGAAAGCCACAAAAGAGCTGTTTTTAACAACTATGAATATATTTAATATGATAAAGGTATAAATTCTCAGGTTTATATAGAAGTGTTTTTAAGCTGGACTGACAACCATCCATCCCATCCGCGCCAGTTGCCCGTGCTTCCGGCGATCACGTGATCTTCAACCAATCGCAGGACAACTTTTGACAGGCTGACGGATGGACCACCGCCTTCTGAAGACATTCCGTGGATGCGAAATAAAACGCAAGGCGACGGATACGTGTTTATTTATTTTTGGTCGTAAATTCAGGAATTTTAAATGTAAATAATAATTAAGTATAAATTTTAATCAAGTAAAAAAGAAAAAAAAATAGTTGCCCAAAATGTTTCTCTTTTGGAAATGTATTTCCAACCAAAATATACCTCCAACTAAAGAAATATCACGTTGTTATGTTGTCACACAGAAATGTTGCCTTTCAGATGGACTGACGGTCGACGGATTGTCCTGAGTAGCTTTCAACTTACGGAGGGACGGATGACGGGCACGACAGATGATTGTGAGCCCAGCTTGGCCTTTACTGGGAGAACAAATACGTATTGTCTGAACATTTACCAGTTACTTACTGACATACGTGTATACGCGCAAAAGCTAGTTTCACAGGATGTATTCTATTCCCGGATTTACCCTCACGCTGCTGGCTAGTAAAGGATCAGCCAAGTGAAATGACAGGGTTTCGCAAGCTAAGTTTTTTTGAGACGTGTCTCAGAACCGACTCGAGATGCCGCTCACAGACAAATACACTTCGCCAAGCTTTGCGCGAGCCTCGGGTCTACCCCCCCCCCCCTGTGTTTGTACAACTTAGAATAAACTGAAAACTGCGGGTATTATCCATTCTCGGTTACTTCAGCCTTTTTCTGAAGCCCTGGTAATGTTCTACTTGCAGGATATTCCTCCGCCTCGTGCAAACTAACCTTAACTAAGTCTGGAGAATTACACCAGAGGGACAACGTACCACATTCGTGCCCACTCAGTTGTAATGATATTTTGTATAAGAACGGTTTCTCACTAGATGTTACCAACAGACCTATTTTCTCCCTGTTTACTATTCAAATTATTTATCAATGAAGCATTATAATTATAGATACGGTATTAATAACATTTCAATTTAACAGGGGGAAAAAATAACTTTTACGAACACAAGTATAAAACGCTTGTGATACAGAGGGTATTTAGGAAATAACTAAACACGTTATACATGGAGAGAATTTTTCAAAGGTTTGATTCAAAAAGGCGAAAGAAACCGTGAATGGACTATAAATTAAGACTTATAGACTCAACAAAGCCACGAAAGATTCAGATTGAGATTAATACACCTTCTTGCTCTATTCTAGCACGGTTCTTATCTCCAAATGGCGCAAAGTGTTTTTTTTTTTTTGTATCCGAGACACCCCTTAAAATCATTTTAACGTGTACACTCTTTACACGCCTCGAATTTAGTGTTAAGCCTGTTCTTAGCAGTGAAGTTAAACTACTACTCTAGTCAGCGAAAATATCTCCACTCAGAAGAAAGCAGTGAAATAACTTTTCTGATTCGAAAAGTGTCATGAAACGATTTCAGTGATTGAATAAGTGACGGCCAAATGAGTGTGGCGAATTAAATACAGTTTTAATTGAACTTAGCCAAAAAGTTACGAGAAACAAAATTTTTTTTTTCCGGTAACC